>SJYA01001608.1:242138-259182 GCA_006410615.1 Neotragus moschatus
ATGATGCTAAAGATGAAACTCCAATACTTTGGCCACTTGATGTGAAGAACTGATTCATTGGAAAAGACCCTACTGCTGGGAAAGATTGAAGGCGGGAGGAGAAGGGGACGACAGAGGATGAGATGGCTGGATGGCATCACCGACTTCATTGACATGAGTTTGAGTGAGCTCCAGGAGTTGGTGATGGACAGGGAGGCCTGGCGTGCTGCAATTCATGGGGTCGCAAAGAGTCGGACACGACTGAGCAACTGAACTCTACTGAACTAAAAAGAGACTTCCCCAAAACCGATAATTAGAATTGTCATTTTGTTACCCATATACCCCTATGTGAACCTGCAGTTGAAGATCGAGAAATCAATTCCGTGCTATGCTTTTGGAAAGTGTCCATATAACTCAGTATGTGCACCCTAGTCTGAAACCACTGCTCTGAAATCTCTGCATTGTTGCCTAGCTGAGGCATAAAGACTCCAAACATTCACAGGATTTGATCCTTAATTTATGGTCCTGATATTACAGAGCAGAAGACTTTCATTCCATCTAAGAATTTTTTGTATAGCCACCACTTTGTGTCCTTGATCATGTTACTTAATCTTTCCATGCCTCTGTTTAGCTGTACAATGAGGATTAATGATAGTACCTACCTCAGGGTTGGAAGGATTAAATGAATTAATGCAGATGAAATGTGTAGAGTTGTGTTTGACTCACACTAAGCACAGAATTAAATGATCTGTTATTTGAGAGAGGAAAAAAATGCATCAGAATTTATGTAGTCTGGTGAGTTACTCTCAAATTATTTGCAGTAATTCTTGAATTTGGGTTCTTATGAGAAGAGATCTTAGAGTGCTTTGCTTTTGGTGGGGGATGGGGAGTGTGAAAGGGTGGGGAGAAGAAACATATTCTTTGCCTGTTTCCCAGAGATTCTGATTCTGTTGGCCTGAGTTGGGGCAAGAAATCAACGATTTTAATAAAAACTTCTAATTCTGATGCAGATGGTTCTTGTCTGACCCTATCTATTTAAAACACTACAATAAGGTTTAATCTCACTTATTCATCATACTCCTGCCTATCTTTGAAAGTGGAAGTCTGGTTTCCATTGTGACTGACTTTTCTTTGGCCCAGAACATCCAGGGCTCTTGTACCTCTTCCTCATGTAATATGATTTCAGGTCTGTACAGAATTCTGATTGAGAAATTAAGCCTGTCTAGTGAAGTGAAAGTCGCTCAATCATGTCCAGCTCTTTGCAACTCCATGGAATACACAGTCCATGGAGAATACACTCTCTCCAGGCCAGAATACTGGAGTGGGTAGCCATTCCTGTCTCCAGGAGATCTGGGAGTATAAAATTATGTTTCCTTTTGTTCTAAACAATGTACTCCAATTAATTTAGCAATAATATTTGGCAACTCTGAACCACACTTAATGAAAAAATAGGTCTCTTTCACCTTTGCTGCTGCCAAATCTCTCCCTGTATTTGTGCAATTGTTGGTTGTTGTTTTTTTAACCTATTTGCAATATTTTGGATTTCTTATTGTTGTAATAATAACTTTTTTGTTTACACAGAGAAATAAACAAAATATTGACAATTATCCAATACCCAGTCAGAGGCACTATCAACATGCAAGCACGTGTCCTTTCATTCTTTACATAACAGGCTTCCTGGTGGCTCAGTGGTAAAGAATCATTTGCCAATGCTAGGGACTTGGGTTTGATCCCTGGGTGAGTAAGATCTCCAGGAGTAGGAAATGGCAACCCACTCCAGTATTCTTGCCTGGGAAATTCCATGGACAGAGGAACCTGGCAGGCTACAGTCCATGGGGTCACAAGAAAGTCAGATATGACAGTGATTAAACGACAATAGACACATAACACTTTTATTGTCCTTAACATGGCATTTCATTGTATAGATTTCACAGTTTCATTAAACTGAACCCAGCTGATGAACATTCATTAATAAATTGTCTCCAAGTTTCCCCTCGTAAGCAACACTGTAACAAAGACCCTGATACATATCTCTGTNTGGGGTCACAAGAAAGTCAGATATGACAGTGATTAAACGACAATAGACACATAACACTTTTATTGTCCTTAACATGGCATTTCATTGTATAGATTTCACAGTTTCATTAAACTGAACCCAGCTGATGAACATTCATTAATAAATTGTCTCCAAGTTTCCCCTCGTAAGCAACACTGTAACAAAGACCCTGATACATATCTCTGTGTACTGTTTCACTTATTCTCTTAGGATAAATTCTTACAAATGGAGTTACTGCCTATGACCATCTTCAGACAGAATCTTTGTGTTCTGGATGTTTGTTTTCTATCTCCTTTATTCACTTCCTTTCATCTCTGAAGACTGGAGTGCCCAACGCTCAACCAATCTTCTCATTTACTTTCTAGGAGATCCCACCCAGTTCCACAGGATAAAACCTATATCTCCTGCATAGGCAAGCAATTCTCTACCACTGTGCCACCTGGGAAGCAGCATAGAGGCCAAGGATGTGGCTAACCATCTTACAATGTGCACAATGGCACCCATAACAAAGAACAACCATGTCCAAAATGTCAATAGTGCTGTGGTTGAGAAATCTTGCTCTCACTGCTCTCTTCCTTGAATGTTCTTCCTCCAGGTAACCACATGCCAGGCTTCCTTACTTGCTGGTCAGAAAGTCTCCTTATCAGAGAAGCCTTCCCTGACGACCCTCCCTGTGTAAGATGGCAGCCCAACAGTCACCCACTATACCTGTGTTATGAATACATTTGATTATCTGTCTTCTCCTCCCTCTATGAGTAATGTAATAAGCTCTATGAGAGTGGACCTTTGTTTTGTTCCTTGGATCTTGAGCACACTGTAAGCACTCAGTTAAATATCTGTTGAATTAATGAGTACATTAAGGTTATATCATTTTTTTACTCTTATCAACAATTATGAGAGTTCCCATTCCGTTATACCTTGACTATACTGTCTGTATAGTCATTTCAATTTTTTTGTTCCTCATTCTATCTAGCAAGGTTTTTTTTTTCCTTGAAACTTCAGGTGTGTCATTCAACTCTTCAAGTACTTGTAATCATCTAATGGTAGAATAATAATTAAGATTACTATGAAACAAACAAAAAAAAGATTACTATGAAACACAGTTTTAGGGCAAATTTCTTTTTTTTTTTTGCTAATCTTCTCTGTATTGTTCCAGTTTTAGTATATGTGCTGCCGAAGCGAGCACTAGGGCAAATTTCTAACTGGGAAAAATAAACCTGAAATTCTAAATCAAGCAAGGAACTTTCAGTGTACCAGGGCTATTGCTAAACTTCACTATATCAAATTGCCATTAGAATAATATGAAATAGTTTTCTAGTAGTGATGAAAAATGTTTCCTCATTTTAAATTGCAAGCTAATAACATAGTTATATATCACTTCCTTTGGGAAGTGTATCTCCAATAGAATTCATGTAGCTCCCACAATATTTTGTTCATATTCCTTATTGTACATTATCTTCTTCCATATCTGCCTTCCTCTTTAAAAGTGAGGTGTTTATCAGTGACAAGAAGTATATCTTATTTAATCTGTATCTCAGGTGTCTGACATATAATACTATTTTGAAAAATCTCTGTATGCCATTCAATAGGATATTGAAGAAAGTTCATTTAGTAAACTGGTGTCAACACTGCTATTTGCAAATCACATTACTGTTCTCAATATTCACTACCCTGTCTTCTCCTAGGTAAAATAATTAGTTTTCCCTGCCCCTTCCAAGTGACTTACGATACATGCCTATGGGACATGTTTGCCTCAGGAATCTCACCAATTTGAAACAGTGATCAAGATCATCACTTGTCCCTTGCTATACAGTGCCTATAGGTCAATGCATTCGCTAAACATGCAGCATGACTCTGTAAATGACCTGGAGCTGAAATGTCTTGGAAAGGAGATTGAAATACATGCTTTCTTAGGTATTTTCTTTACAATCTGATTCTAAATTATGAAGTATAAATGTTCTGAAGTCATTGATGTATCTTACCTATTTTCTATAAAGTCATGGTCTTTGTACATTAGGAAACAGAGATATCTTTGATAACAAATTCATAATAAGGCAGAACATAAAATTTAAAGCGTACTACCCTTTTATATCAAGATGTGGTGTCTAACTGTACTTCTGCCTCTCAATCCATTCTACAAGACTAGGTTATTATGTGAGGTACTTCTAGATATTACTGTTCGGTTGATGTCCAAGACAGACTCGTAAGTGTCAAAATTCGTCTGTGACTCGGGAAACAAAACGAATTTTATTTCATCTGACTTTGCTAGGAGACACTTCCCTGGCACCAGCCACTAAAAGATAAAAATGATGGCTCTTTCAATTTGACTATGAAACAACTGGAAGTTTAATAAGTATATCTCACTTCTGAACAACATTTTGAGGCCCATTTATGACAGGTATTAACATGTTTACCACAACCCAAGTTAACAGCAGAGTACGTTCCATGAATTGGACTTTACCAAACCAACATTCGCCCTAGAATTTGCCACACGGTTCCCTCTCCTTTCATCTCTCTCCTCATTCCTGCACCTTTTGTCTTAATTATCCTTTTAGCTTTCATGCTCGCACTCTGTGCCTTCCCCCCACATACACATTTTCCAGTATATTATTTTCCTTGACTGAAGCTTTAAATATTTTCTTAATATGAGCATAACCAAAGTTTTCTTGAGCTTCCACAGATATGAAACTGTTTCTCTTTTTTTTTGTCTTCCTTTGATTTTATTGGAAGCTTAATTTAAATTCCTTTAAGCTACAGCTTTTTAGAAAAGAATCATTATCAAAAAATGTTTCTCAAATGCCGTCACTTGTCTGTACTTGTGTGGGACTGGGTGGATGAATGGAAGTAAAGGAGGTGGGCACTTTCAGTCAATGAACTCAGCAAGACCACACTTTTGGAGATTTATTTTTTTTTAGTGTAAGAAGTCAGTCAAGGCAAGTTAAATGGGAAGCAGAACACCAGGAAAGTTATAACAAAATATTCATGTAAGGATCCACATAAAGGCAGAGTTTCTGTCAAGGGTACTTACTGAGTCATCTGATATTTAAATTATCACAAGCAGGGACTTCTCTGGTGATCCAGTGGCTAAGACTCCACACTCCCAATGCAGGAGATCCAGGTTCAATCCCTGGTCAGGGAACTAGATCCCACCTGCCGTGACTAAGAATTAATATGCCGCAACTAAAGATACTTCATGTTGCAACTAAGACCAGAGGCAACCAAATAAATAATTTCCAAAACTGTCACAGATTTTCCCACTACAGATGTGCCTGTATTGACCAGAGCATAGTAGACAGCAAGATAAGAAATAAAGCATAAAACCATAGTATTTACACAGGAATAGTGAAACAAAGTTGTAAAGTAGAAAATCCAGAAACAGAACGTGTATCTAAGATTTTATCATAAGATGGCAGAAGTGATATTCGGACAAATGTTTAGTCATTTGAGGGGGGAAATATTCCCCACCTCACCTCATTTATCAAAAATGTAGAGTTAGACTATTAATATAAAGGCACTAAAAGAAAATTTAGGGGAATATTATATAATCATAGGTTGTTAGAGGCCTTTTACTCTAGGCATGACATGAAAAGTATAATCTATAATCTGATTTGACTACATCTTAAAATTGTTATATAACTATCATAAATAAAACAGAAAATGACAAATATAAAAAACCAGGTGGAACAAAAACAGGTTGGCGTAAGTTGGAAGCATATTTTAAAAAGTTAAAAAACTCAACCTCATTCAATATTATGAAAGGAAAAATTTTAATAATAATTTCTAGCTTGTGCCTAGGTATAGAGAAATCACAAACTGTGTTATTGGTTGGAACATAAAATTGGTCAGCTTTTCTGGAGAGAAACTATACTAAAATATTTAATGTTTCTATATGGTTTGACCTAAGAAAATCATATCTAATAATTAATCTAAGGACAATTGGCAAGCTAAGACTTGGCTACAAGAATGCTCATCAAAGTTTTGTTCAAGTGGAAAAAAAACAGTAACCATCTAAAAGTCCAGTAGTAATGGGGAAATTATAATGTGTCCATGCAGGGAAATATGATGTAGTCACTAAACTAGTTTTAGGGAATTCCCTGGTGGTCCCATAGTTAGATCTCTGCACTTACACTGCAGGGGACATGGGTTTGATCTCTGGTCAGGGAACTAAGTTCCCGCAAGCCGTGTGCACAGCCAAAAATAAATTAAAAATAGCTTTTAAATGGGCATATAAGTTCTTTTAAAGTTATCAAACAGTATGAACTATATTGTTCTACTTTATTTAAAAAGAAGTGACAGTTGATCAGTCATATCCAACTCTTTGCAACCATATGGACTGTATAGTCCGTGGAATTCTCCAAGATAGAATACTGGAGTGGGTAGCCGTATCCTTCTCCAGGGGATCTTCCCAATCCAGGGATCAAATCCAGGTCTCCCACACTGCAGGTGGATTCTTTACCAGCTGAGCCACCAGGAAACCCCAAGAATACTGGAGTGGGTAGCCTATCCCTTCCCCAGGGGAACTTCCTGACCCAGAGATAGAACTGGGGTCTCCTGCATTGCAGGTAGATTCTTTACCAGATGAAGGGAAGCCTGGTAAAGCCTTTTTATTTGAAAAGACTAAGGGAAAAATGGGTGAACAGTTAACTTTTATTGAAGGGATTACAGATAACATTTTGCTTATCTGTATTTGGCACATTTTCTACAATGAAGATATCATTATTACAGTTTTTAAATAATAGTTCTTATTAATCATAAGTACACTAATAACATAGCTTTATTGATGGTCAAGCTGGAATCCTTGTTTCTCATCACTTCTAATCAATATGGCCTTCAGAGATCATTAACTACTGCCTCACTTCCACTACCCAAATCTTACCAGATATATTCCAATCAATAAACAAACATGTAAGGGTAATGAGCACTTTGGGGGTAAATTTTTACAGTCTTGTGCTTGTAATATGTCAAAGGAAGATCATTCCTAAGTATTTATTAGGAATTCCCCTCTACTATATTCTAACACAATAGTTTACAACAAATATATTTTATTAAGCTTCTCTGTGTTAATATTATGAAAATCAGGTGAAGACTGTAGGACTTCCACACCACTCTACCATATTACCATCTGTATGATTTGAGACAAGTTATTTAATTTGTGTCAGGAGGGAGGGCATATATGTACACAAATGGCCAATTCATGATGTCATACAGCAGAAATGAACACAACATTGTAAAGCAATTATATATTCCAATAAATTTTTTGTGTGTCAGTTTCATCATAAAATGGAAATAATAGAATCTATCTTTTACAGGAGTTGTTAGAAATTAAATGAGATAGTACATGTAAAAAACTTAGTATGATAATTAGCATATACAAGTGCTCTATAAATGGCACATAGTATATTAGAAAACATATATATAATGAATATATAAATATACATCATGATTATATAGAAGATTTCACTGAATAGCATTTTTTCCCCTTCTGGGTAGCATTTCGATATGTGGACTTCCTCTGATTTTGGTCAGTGGGATACTGATATGATCCCATAGATGTGTGGAAAGACTGGTACTTCAGATATCATATAGGCCAGGATTTTTCATAGTTTTTAAAGAATTGCAAGTCATAGTAAATTTATAACAAGACCTAGAACCAGGATGATCATATAATTTATATTCCTAAATGAGGATGTTTTTAGATTTAAAGGGGCACAGTTGAAAATTACCCTGGGTTAACTGGCATAAACTAGGAATTTCCCAGAGAAACTAGGAAATGTGGTTACCCTCCCACACATCTTACACACATACACAACACACAAACATACATACAGACTTTCCTCTTAGGTATGATGGGGTTAAATCCCAGTAAACCCACTGTAAGTCAAAAATATTTTTAAGTCAAATAGGCATTTATTGTACCTAATCTAGTGAACATCAAAGCCCAGTCTACCTTACATGTGCTCAAAATACTAACATTAGCCTATAGCAAAGAGGAACTAAAAAGCCTCTTGATGAAAGTGAAAAAGGAGAGTGAAAAAGTTGGCTTAAAGCTTAACATTCAGAAAATTAAAATCATGGCATCTGGTCCCATCCCTTCATGGGAAATATATGGGGAAACAGTGGAAACAGTGTCAGACTTTATTTTTGGGGGGCTCCAAAATCACTGCAGATGGGTGACTGCAGCCATGAAATTAAAAGACACTTACTCCTTGGAAGGAAAGTTATGACCAACCTAGATAGCATATTCAAAAGCAGAGACCTTACTTTGCCAGCAAACGTCCATCTAGTCAAGGCTCTGATTTTTCCAGTGGTCATGTATGGATGTGAGAGTTGGACCGTGAAGAAAGCTGAGCACCGAAGAATTGATGCTTTTGAACTGTGGTATTGGAGAAGACTCTTGAGAGTCCCTTGGACTGTAAGGAGATCCAACCAGTCCATCCTAAAGGAGATCAGTCCTGGGTGTTCATAGAAGGACTGAGGCTGAAGCTGAAACTCCAATACTTTGGCCACCTCCTGCTAAGAGCTGACTCATTGGAAAAGACCCTGATGCTGGGAAGGATTGAGGGCAGGAGGAGAAGGGGACAACAGAGGATGAGAATACTGGATGGCATCACTGACTCGATGGACGTGAGTTTGAGTGAACTCCAGGAGTTGGTGATGGACAGGAAGGCCTAGCATGCTGTGATTCATGGGGTCACAAAAGTCGGATATGACTGAGTGACTGAACTGAACTGAACTGGGCAAAATCATCTAACACAAGTCTATTTTATAATAAAATGTTGAATAGCTCATGTGGTTTACTGAATGCTGTGCTCAATGTGTAAAACAGAATGATTGTGTGGGTACAGGATGATTGTAAATTGATTGTTTACCTCATGGTCATGTGGCTTACTGGAAGCTGTGGCCGCCCGCTACCGCCCGGAACCATGAAGGAAAACTGTAGCATAAATCACTAGCCCAAGAAAAGATGAAGACTAAAAATTCGAAGTCTGGTTGCTACTGAATGCATATCATTTTTGCACCGTCATAAATTTGAAAAATCATAAATGTAGCCATTGTAAGTTGGGGACCACCTATATGTATAATCTATATATAACTGCAACATGTTTCATGAGAAAATATTTACCCTTACTATATACAGTGTAGCCTATATTTCTATTTTATTTTAAAAATTAGTCATTTAAATGACAACAAAACTACAAGAACAACAAATCAGCAAGTGAGGCTGGCTTCATTAAATTTAAAACCTTTGTACTGCAAGAGAAACAATCAACAAAATGAAAAGGCAACCAGAAAATATTTGCAAACCATATACTGGGTAAGGGATTAGTACCCAAAACATATAAAGAACTCATCAACTAGATAACAAAAACTAAACATTTGATTAAAAAATGGGAAGAAGAACTAAACATATTTTTTTCCAAAGAAGGCACCCAAACAGTCAACAGATAAATGAAGAGATGCTCAACATCCCAAATCACCGGGGAAATGCAAACCAAAACTGCAATGAGATAACACTTCAGATTTCTTAGAATGGCTATTGTCAAGAAGACAAGAGGGCTTCCCTGCTGGCTTACTGGTAAAGAACCGGCCCACCAATATAGAAGACTTGGGTGCAATCCCTGGTCCTCAGATCCCACATGCCATAGAGCAACTAAGCCCATTTGCTACAGCTACTGAGCCTGTGCTCTAGAGCACATGGTTGGCAGCAAGAGAAGCCACTGAAGTGAGAAACCCATGCACTGCACCAGAGAGTAGTTCCTGGTCTCCACAACTACAGAAAAAAAAAGCCCATGTAGCAAGGAAGAATCAGCACAGCCATAAATAAATAAAAGTATTTATTAAAAAGTAAACTCCCAGAAATGAATGGGGTGTTTAAAAAAGAGAGAGAAGAGGCAACAAGTGTTGGTGAGGTTGTGGAGAAAAGGGAAACTTTGTATACTGCTGGTGGGAATGTAAATGGTTCCAGCCATTACAGAAAACAGTATAGACTTCCTTAAAGAATTAAAAATACCTATGATCCAGCATTTCCACTTTTGGGTATAAACCCAAACGAAATGAAAATAGGATGTCAAGGAGATATAAGCACTCTCATGTTTTCAAAGCCTTATTCATATACATGTACACACACGTATTAAAGTTATTAAAAAATCAGTCATTTAAAAAATACTGAATTGATTTGTCAACCTTCTAATGCTTTACAGTATTTTTTTTTTACAAACTAATTTTGAAAACACCAACAAAGCAACACTCTTGGGACTTCTCTGGCAGTCCAGTGAGTCTGCACTCCCAAGGTAGAGGGCTCAGGTTTGATCCCTGGTCAGGGAACTAGGGCCTGTATGCCACAACTAAAGGTCTAGAATGCCACAACCAAGATCCTGCATGCTGCAACTAAGACCTGGCATAGCCAAGTAAAAAAACATAAATAAATAAAAGTTTTGAAAGTCAGTTTGTTAAAAAAAAAAAAACCTCTCAATTTGCAGATAATTAAACTGTCAGTTTCCTTGTTTTTCAAAAATTTCTGTAAAATATTGCAATAGTTAACACAATACCCATTTATCAACTATTCTGCTCTTTTAAATCCTTTATCCATATTTGCTTTATTTTTTTGATGAAACAAAACATCAAACTCCCTATACTGAACCTTTTTACACCCTTATTCTCCCAAGTAATCATAATCTCTAATCTAAATTTGGTATTTTCCTAGAACTACACATCTTTATATTACTAATACATAGCATTATATGAATTTAAAAATATAATGCAACAACTTGGCGTATTTTTCAAACTTTAAGTAGATGGTATGCATGCGTGCTAAGTCACTTCAGTCATTTTTTACTCTGTGCCCCTATGGGATTGTAGCCTGCCAGGCTCCTCTGTCCATGGGATTTTCCATGCAAGCACACTAGAGTGGGTTGCCGTGCCCTCCTCCAGGGTATCTTCCTGACCCAGGGATCTTTTATTTCTTCTGCTTTGGCAGGTGGGTTCTTACCACAAGTGCCGCCTAGGAAGCCCATGTGGATGGTATACTATTTTGCAAATAGATTTTTCACTCAAGTTTTTTTGAAATTTACCTTAGTCCATTCATTGTTAACTATGCATGGTATCCCAGTATATGACTATATTACAATTTGTCCATTCTCCTATTGGACACCTAGTTTATTTCCAGTTTTTGGTGTTAGAAATAATAGTGCAATAAACATTCTCGTACAACTCCTTGGATATGTGTGCAAAAGAATCTCAGAAATACATACCCTCTTCGACTTTTCTAGATATTGCTAAATTGATCTCCACTGCGAACGTGCTAATTATACTCACAGCAACAAGCATGAGATTTCCTATTTTTTCACATCCTCACCAAACTTGGTCTTTTAAGACCTTTAATCCTTGTGTGAAATGCTGTCTCATTGTTTTAAATTGTACTTTCAAGGTTACTACTGAGATTGAGCAACAGATCATTCTTAAAAGACCTAATGCTATTACTTTCAGACAGAATTTTCTAACATCAAAGCATCATTTGCACACCTTATTTGTAATCTTGTTTGATGCTTACACATCCCTGTCTTCCTCCACTGGACTCCACTGTGCGTTCCTAACAGTGGTGGAAAGAACACATGGAGTCAGAAGGCCAGGATCTGCATCGTAACTGCTCTATCATTCCTTCATTCTGTTACCATGGGCAAGTGAAAACCTGACCTGTTTAGATTCCTTTCATCTGTAAAACAGGGATGATGGCATCTGACAAGGTTCTTGGAGAGGATTAAATGTTATAGCAGCTTGTGATTAGTGATCATCAGATCCCCAGCAACTCCCACCCTTGTTATATAGGAGGATAGCCAATGAGGGAGAGAAGAGCCACTCTCTGCCCTGTATTCCCTTCTGTGTACTGTGGACACATCACACCACTCTGTGTTTTGGGGCATTCACTCTTGCTGTTACCTCTGCCTCTTTTGCCCTTTCTGCCTTCTCCACAAAGCTGACTCCTTGGTTCTCGAAGGCTACTCAAAACAGTGTCCCTTGCCTTCCCTATCACGCCCAGTCAATTCTGGATTAGGTCCCCGCTTTCATACCTTATCACAACTTGTATACACTCCTTTCATAGCACTGAGCGCCTTAATTTTTTTTTTTGTATCTTTGATGGCAGATAGGGCCCTAGGTATTTCACTCATCACTGCAACTTTAGCAACTAACAGGACCCAGTACACAAAAATCAGACTCAGGATTAAAAAACACTTACTCACTAAACACTTTCCTGAGCTTCACTTCTTCAGAAGTACCAGGGGCTCACAATGCTGCCATGATGGCCTGGCTACAGCCATTAGACCACCAACCCACTTTTGGGTTATAGATAATGACAGCAACTTGCAGTCTGTTAGACAAGTTTAGAAGATAATGGGACACTGTGAAATTGCTTTCTAATGTGTGCAGTGCCACTATTAGTCAACGATTAGAAAGATCCTTGAGTGAAGTTGCTCAGTCATGTCCGCCTCTTTACAACCCCATGGACTGTAGCTCACCATGCTCCTCTGTCCATGGGGATTCTCCATGCAAGAATACTGGAGTGGGGTGCCATTTCCTTCTCCAGGGGATCTTCCCAACCCAGGGATCAAACCTAGGTCTCCCGCATTGCAGGCAGACTCTTTTACCCTCTGAGCCACTAGGGTAGCCCTAGGAGGCTAAAGATCAGTCTGAAAGATCCCTATCAGACTGAAATAATAGCAAAGAATCTTATGAAAGGTGAAATTGCACTATTTAAAAAAAATTTTATCCTTGTAGCTGAGTCAGATGGAAAAAAACTACATGAAAGGAAGGTAATCTGCACTTACCTTCTGTCCTTGAAAATTCTCAACACCTTTTCAAAAAAAAGAAACTAATTCTCATAAATGCTTTTGAAGGAAAAAAAATACAATATTTCTGTAAGCCAGGAATGATATTCAAAAATTAATAAAATATATCTTTTTATTCTCTAAATAAACTAAAAACATGTAATTATAGATAGTATCAAGTTAGGATACAATCATGAAATTGTCCTTATAATTATCAAATCTTTGATTGATTTTAAGAAAGTTTTGGTGTTAGTTTTTATTTGATACAACTGTCACTTAGCTAGCTAAGTAAATGCAGCCCTACAGAGATTTAACAGGCTGTTCCAATGTCTTCCCTATTAAACTGAGAGTCAGTAGCTGTATTAAAAAGATTGAGAATTTATCTGTTTTGCTGAACTACCCTAAAAGTTACTTTGAAAATGTTCTAATACTGAGGGTTCGTATGTTTAATTTCTCTGTCAAGTAAGTCATAAATTTATTTATTGGAATTCCATAATTACTTAGCTTAGTAATATTATTTTTCACTCAGCTTCAATCCACAGAACATGCTAATTATAATCTGGCCAAGATTTTGGACTCACTGTTGAAAGAACTGCTCATTGTATTTTTCACTTCACTTTAATGATCAAACAACAAACATGTTTATATATATGTAATTTTGATAATTTTTGTTTTATATTTCATATTTCTATAGTTATATAATCTTTTGTCTTTGTTTCCTTTTTTATATTTGTTTATCTAATCATTTAAATCAATTATTGAATTAATCTATCAGATTATTGAATTAATCTATTAATAACTCAAACTGGCTTCTTATAAAGCCAAAAAAAACCTGATGTTAGAATATTTTATTAAAGTTGAATTTTTAAAAAAATTTTATTTCCCAAAGTCTCCAATTTCATAATTTCATTTCTTTCTTTCTTGGTGGCACTGTGCAGTTTGTGGGATTTCAGTTCCCCTATCAGGGATTGAAAGCACAGAGTCCTAACCACTGGACAACCAGGGAATTCCCCACAATTTCTAAATTTTCTAAATTTCTAAACTAAATATATGAGGCTTGATTCAATTTCTAAACTGCTTTTTCAGCTCTTGTACTACAGGTTTCCTGTGGAAGTCCAAGTATTCTTCCAGTTTTTAAATTATTTTATTTAATTATTATTTTTGATTATTTCAATTCCCTACCTTTCAGCTATATAATTCTTTGACCTTTTGATTTGATATCGAAAAATCAAACTATCTATAGTGATTTACATTTTTAAATCACATCTTCTAAAGATAGTTGCATACAGTAAATTAATGTTAGTTTAAAATATCCAGAAAATTTTCTAAGCTTTTGGTTAGAAGTCCAGACTTTCTTTCTAACCAGTCTGCACTAAATCCAAATTGAATTTTATATAAGATTTCTTATTGAACTTATTTTTAATATACTACCAATAAAGTTTGATCTGTTATTTCAGATGTTTCTATCATGTCCATAAAATCAGTAAAAACCACTAACATCTTTAAAAAATAAATATTAATTTTTTTCTATTTGTTTTAATTATTACAATTTACTTATAAAACATCTGAAATGTCATCAATGACAAAAAATATTTTATACCTGAAAATGTTATTGCAAGTTTTTAATTATAGAATTAAAATCAGTTGATGGTTGTAAATATATATGTCTAAATATATTTTACATATTAACATAAATGTAAATACATGCAATTTTTCTTGCTTTTATCACCATCTTGATTTTTAAAACTCTTGAAAGTTATGGTTTCTAATCATTTATTGTACATACAGAATGCATGCACAGAAACATGCTATATCTTAACTATTATTTTCAACTAATGTTTAATATAAAAATACACATTAAATCTTCATTTTGATGAGTCTTGAAAGTTGTATAGTACCCATGTAATCACTATTATTTTACATTAATTTTGTTTTCTCATGAATTTTATAAAAATGCAATTGGAGGTATTTACTCCTTTGTGTCTGGCTTCTTTCATCTACATAATGCTTTTGAGATGTACCCTTTTGTTGCATACATAACTAGTAGTTTTTTCTTTTATTGCTGAATAATAACATGATATTGTTTTAATTTTAAAGAAGTACCCTACTGGTAACTGCAAGTTTTAAAACTCATAACCTGTAACAATTGCCATTTAGATGGAATATGCCGTTATTAGTACTTTTAAACTATTTTAAATTGTATCTACATTTAGGTAAAGTGCAATAAGCAATATATACTAACAATGTAGATTGTTAAAATAATAGTCATTTTTCACTCTAGAAATACAACTAATTGCTTTATTATTGTACCAATTCTTCCACAGTATCAAAAGACACTCTGGACTGTTCCTATTTTGTATGGTATCCCAAATTCAGGCTTCAGTTCATCAATAGTACTATCTCCCTTTTCTCCTCCAGCAGATTCAAGTTTATATTTTAAAGGACAGTTATGAAACTTTTCCAACTTTGCTGTCTTAATATCGTGTGTGTTTAATATTTTGTTATAAGGTATCCAGTGTATACGTATGAAAAATTACAAGAAAAATAAAACCAGAGTAAAATCTATATTTAGGAATAGCAGCAACTATTATACATAATAAATGATAAGGATAAATAGATCCTTCTAAAGGGCAGGCTTCCTGTTGTGAAATGAACTGAACTGCCAGAAATGCTGCAAATGTTTCTCAGATGTCACTATCACAGTGATCATCATGGTATCTTAGAATAATTAGCTTGAACTAATGCACTTATAGAATTTATGTAATTTTCCACATTGCAGCAAGTAAAGCCATACTTCAGCCCATATCTATATCCATTAAAGTTACAAACACACAAACCCACTGATACAACTATTTCACTTCTGGAAATTTATCATTTGTATATAGTCACACATGTATAAGCTTCTTTACTAACAAGAAATTAGCACTTATTTCTGGACTGAACATTGTTCTAAATTCTTTATATGTATAAACTCATTTAATCCTCATAACCTTATGAGGTAGGTATTATTCTCATCTTACAGATGGGTAGGTATAACATTATAGGTTAAGTATTACATGTAGGTACTTTATGGGTGGGTGTTATTCCCATTTTATAGACCATACGGTAAAGTTATTGATGGTATATATATATATATATATATATATAATACAGCCCTAAGAAATGAAGAGGAAGCTCTTTAATACTGATATGGGACAATAGGCAAGATATGTCACCTCACTAGGTAAAAAGCCTCAGTGTATATAAGGTATTATTTGTGTAAAAACTACATCAAATTAGAGACCTGAAATTATATACAAAATTTAGGGGACATATACATTTGTCTAGAAGGAGGGTTACTAACTTTCATTACATTTTCCTCCAAATTGATTACGATTCTCCAGGCTGAGGAATACATATAAATTGTATATATACTAGGATTACATCTATCTATAAAAATATGAATAGGAAAATATGAAATATATGCAGTGGAATAATAGCATTTTACACTAAAATTCCAGATGGGCCAATTATTAAAATGATTACAAAGGTGGAATCTAAAAAGCAAAACAGGGACTTCCCTGGTCATGTAGTCATTAAGAATCCACCTTGCAATGCAAGGGACATTTGTTCAATCCCAGGTCCAGAAAGATTCTACATGCTATGGGGCAACTGAGCCCATATGCCACAACTCTAGAGCCCGTGCTCTGCAACAAGTGAAGCCACCATAATGAGAAACCTGTGTGCTGCAATGAAAAGCAACCCTCACGCACTGCAACTAGAGAAAGCCTACAAGCAGCCATGAAGACCCAGCACAGACAAAAAATAATAAAGCAAAATAAACATAAGACAGGAACACACTTGGAGTGAAACAGGTGAAGGGATTAAGAGGTACAATCCTCCCGTTACAAAATAAATAAGCCACAAGAATGTAATATACAGCATAAGGAATATGGTCAGTATAACTGTAATAACTTATTAACTCGAAGGCCCCCTTGACTTCACATTCCAGGATGTCTGGCTCTAGGTGAGTGATCATACCATTGTGATTATCTTGGTCGTGAAGATCTTTTTTGTACAGTTCTTCTGTGTATTCTTGCCACCTCTTCTTATCTTCTGCTTCTCTTAGGTCCATACCATTTCTGTCCTTTATCGAGCCCATCTTTGCATGAAATGTCCCCTTGGTATCTTTAATTTTCTTGAAGAG
>SJYA01001608.1:259379-373778 GCA_006410615.1 Neotragus moschatus
CCCCCACCAACCCCCACCCCCGCCGCCATCTGAGGTCAGGGGCAGCGGCTGCGAGGAGCAACTCCACGTCCAAGGAGCGGTGGCTGCGCTGGTACAGGAGGACCTAGAAGAGAAAGCCCTCACAAAGCAACAAAACCCAATTACAGTCAAATAATCTCCAAATCTTAAAAAGAAATTAATCAGTTAATTAAGCTTTTTGTTCTCTAAATTTACCTCTAACGTATTGTTATATTTTTTGGTTGCTATGGCTTTACTGAAGTTATTGATAAACAGCTAAGATCCCCTAAGGGCTCTGGAAAGGACTCCTGTGAGACAGGGGCTCTGAAGTCTAAACTTCATGAACCTCATGTTTAATTCTTCTCTAAGTGCAAAACTTGATAAGGTAACAGGTATAACCTGAACCATACTGCATATTGAAGATCAGAGATCTTCACAGTGGCTTACTTATTTCTTTTAGGTGCACAAATGCTTCTCAATGGGTACTCTTTAAGTACATTTAAGGGCAATCAACTTCAATATGCAGAGAAGGCAATGGCACCCCACTCCAGTACTTTTGCCTGGAAAATCCCAAGGACGGAGGAGCCTGGTAGGCTACAGTCCACGGGGTCCCTAAAAGTCAGATGCCACTGAGCGACTTAAACTTTCACTTTTCACTTTCATGCATTGGAGAAGGAAATGGTAACCCACTCCAGTGTTCTTGCCTGGAGAATCCCAGGGATGGGGGAGCCTGGTGGGATGCCGTCTATGGGGTAGCACAGAGTCGGACACACACGACTGAAGCGACTTAGCAGCAGCGTCCTGAATATGAACTTTATGAAGTGATCTGCCCCAAAAGGTTTCAGCCATTTGCCAGTTTAACTCAATTCTCTTTCAAATATTCTACCCCTCACTTTACAAAAGTCATACCTCTCATTCATTCTATTGGCTCACAGTGTGAAAATTTCCAAGGGACAATTCCAGAAGGCATAGCTCTTAAGTTCCTTGTGAGCAAAGTAAAGGTTTTGGAAGAGGGGGACTATAACTTTATCATGCTGGTAAAACTGGTAAGGTGTTTCACACTGTCACCTCTTTCTTCCCCTTCTTTGAATTCAAAAATCAGAACTAAGTTGTGAATACACGGTTTCTTGACATTTGAATGTATAGTTACTGGAATTTTCTTAGAAAGCCTTTTTCTAAGGATCAGTGAGAAACAGTATTTTCCAAACTTAAGAGCTTTCAGCTTCTATTTTAGAAGTTTCATGAAAAATAATACGCTTTCACAGAACCTCAGCTGGACTGCAGTGTTTGAATGCGTATTTTTCCAAGATTATTCCAAGTTTTAGAATAATGGATGTTTTGAAATGAATCATCTTGATGGAGATGACCAACAATGCAGGCACATTCTAAAATTTATTTGCAAAGGCAGCCTGAGAAACTTACAGTTCAGATTTGCCAAAAACTGTGAATCTTTCCTGAGATTGTGACTTTGTATCTACTAAGGAACGCTGTAGCTACTCAATGATTATGGTTTCTGTGAATCTAGGAAACTCATTAATATTAATCATCTATTTATTTTGTGACGTGATGACTGAGTTCAGAAACACTTTGGAAGTTCTTTTAAATGATACAAGATTCACACAGCTGCTTCATGGAGACAAAATGACAGAACAACATGGCTTCAGGGATTACCGTGACAACTTGATAACTTAGGTGAGTATTAATAGGTACAATTTATGAACACCATTTCCTACCTTAGCTATATAACTACATGTAGTTGTACAAACAAAATGTTTTAATACAAGTTTTGGAGAGTTTGAATTAATGAAAGGTGAAAAATTAACTATGTTTTTTTAAAAAGAATTGTTTCTAAGGGAGTCCTTTATCTTGGTCAGAAAGCACAAGAGATTTTAAATTAAGAGACAAGCAGAGCCTACCCAGCCCAGGGAAAGCAATGCGTAGTGAGCTAAGGCTATGTGTAAATACTTACGCAAGTGGAATTTATTGCACATCACCTCACAGAATAGAGGAACATCCTGTGGGAGCAATCTAGCTTACTAAAATCAGGATGATTTTTCTATGTGGCTAGGCACAGATAAATCTAAGTAGTTATTATACGGTCTATTTTTAACGTTGTCACCTCTTAACAGCTCACTTGTGATCTAGTTGTAAACACCTTCAGAAGCAGAAATTTTTCTTCTATAGACAGACTAACCATTTCTGCTTAGTCTTCAGAATAAGCAAGCAAACACCAGTTGTAATGCTTAACGTAACCTAAAGGGCAGGCTTATCAACACCAAAGTTCAAGACTTGGTCCCACCCACCTTTTAACATGTCTTTGATTAAGATTCAGACTTGAGGTGGACTCAAGAATACAATTTCTTGTGGGCCAACAGTCTGAAGAACAAGATGGAAAACACACCACTACTTTCTGTGTCTAAGAGCTGGATGAATCACAAGGCCAAAAATACTTTAGGAATGGTTGGTTCTTACCTGATGCAGACATGCAGAGTAAGTCTGGTAATGTCTGATCTCAGAACTTTTGAGATCAAAGGAAGGCAGCCTAGTTTCTTTTCCTGTCACAGTTGTAGAAAAAATATGTTCTGGATCAGGAACTTCAGATTAGGGTAGCAAGTACAGAAAATTAACATTCAGTCCACCCATAATGGATCTCTTATGGATAATCCTGCTGGAGTACAAAAAAAAAAAAAAAAAAGTGTATCCCAGCTTGCAAGGAACTATGGCTTTAACCCTTTTTCACAAAGTAAATAATAGGTTTCCCATATAAACTTCCCCAAGTCCTAGGCATGGCCTAACTCCCTCAACTTCTGTAATGCCTCCATTCCTTTAGGTTTTCAAGTCATCTTGGTATGTCAGGATACTAGCTTCAGCAGTTACCTTGAAAATCGACACAAGGCCATTTAGTAACAAAGACAAGGAGTAAATGGTTTTGTTTGCCACCCTGTACAGATTTTTTCAATTGTGTACAGTGAATGACAAAAACGCCACTATAAGAGGAGCAATTACTTTGGTATTTTCAATACCTCAAAGCTTAGACTTATTTTCTCATGGAGTCAACTGCCTTTTGTCATTTTCACTCAACTTTTATAGAAAGACTTAACTCACTCTCCCCTTTCTCATTAATAGAACACCAGTTTTATTCAGAGCAGCAATGCATACAGCTTTAGCATGGTATTTCTCAGCTTCTTATTGGGCGGGGTTATGGAAACTGGAATATTCCCAAGTGTTCTGCAACTTTTTCTGGGTCTTAAAAGGGGAAGTTTATTTTCCATGCTGCCCAGGATCCAAGTATAAATCCTGAAATTTCCACGATATTTGACCTTGGGGTATAATCCAGGTGCTGGGGATAGAAAAAATCTTCTAAATTGCCTAAACCTTCTATCATAAAGCTGCACTTCCCAAAGGTCTGTATTGGTTCTCTAGACACCACTGATATGAGCACTACAAAATAAACTACAACTAACTATTATATTTCTTGTAACACGAGCAAAAACACCTTTTAAAATGCTGACTTATAAAAACATTATTAAATATGTAACTGTTCTGCAAGCTAATAGGCGCTTATTCCCTGTGGACTCTAGAATAAAATAATAAATAAAAGTAAGTGTACTCTGAAAGCAAAATTATCGGGTAGAGGTACGCAGGAGGGATTTGTTAGTTGGGACAGCAGACAATACAGAATATAAACTATGCTTAAACATGAAAAAAGAAAAGATACTTTAAAAAATAGATCTGCATTGTAACCAAATATTTTTCTAGAGAACAATTATCACAAATTAAAAACTACAAATGCAAAAAGCATGAACCTAAACTGGGTACTCATTTGGGAAAAATACAAACTATGAAAAACATTCTTAGGAACTGCTGGGGAAACCTAAACATGGGCTGGATATATTATGGAATTATGGTTAACTTTACCAAGAGCGTATCAGAGATGAAAAGCACAAAAAGTGGTAAGAAACTTTACAACTCTACTCAACTACTGCTCATTTTACTACAGTACTTTAAATACCAAAAGTACTATTTATATTTTTATGTAACTGTATAATCCATTTTGTGACGAGTTTCTTCTCATCAGAACAACAAAAACTTTTTAACTTTTTTTCTATAGGCTTGAGTCTTCACACATGACAGAATGGGATTCTGTTGTAAACTTTCCGGGAAGAACATCCAATACATACACCACCACACCAGACCTATTAATCTTACAGTATTCTAATACTGCATTTTTACCAAGTCTATCCTTGCATGTCTGTTGGCATCAAATTTGCATCCTAGATCCTATCACAGACCTGATTCAATGGGGAGTTGATAGCCAGTGAAGTTTGAATTCACTCTTTCATTACTTTCTGCTTTTTTTCCCAACTCTAAGGTATTAATTGCAAGATGTATTTTTATGCACCATCAAGAACAAAATACTTTCAACTATGACAGTAGTCCTTACTAAAAATAAAAATTGGTTACAGAAGCCTTTTTGAAACTTCAGTATCTTTTATAAATAAAATTGCACTGCTAGGCATTTGATGAACAATTCCTTGCATTATAGCTTATTGACAGCTTCCCTGCTTAGGTCCCAAGAAAAACTTGGTTGCCACTAATGTAATATGGAAGTGTGATTATTCTTCCAATGATTACTTACTCCCTCTTATCAAGTTTATATCCTGCTGCCTTCGTATGCCTTTTTGCATAGAAGTAATATTTTGTTGCTGACCAATCCAAGACACTTTAATACTTTTTTGTAAGACAACTTTAAATAGCAATAAATGCATACAATTGATTTCACACATGGACAAGCAGGGAAATTTACCAAAAGTACTGCCTAGCCACCAGTTTTTAAGGTGCCACAGACCTTCAGAGATGTTAACATGTTAGAACAGCATCCTACTGTTGATATCCTCCTGACTCAGGAATCAACTTTTGTGAGACCATTTTCAGTTCAAATGACTTGTCTATGATTCTAATGGGTGTCTAAACCAAGATTCAGACATACTTATGAGACAATTCCAGCTCTCTCTCACAATTTATATCCGAGATGCTGCCTTTTTTTGCAAGAGTTAAACAACACTGACCCAAATATTTCAAATGGCCAGTTTATCAGTATGCTTTCTTGTAAAACACGTTGAGGCTGGCCTGATATGATTAACTTTTATTCAAGCAAGAAACGCCCACAGTAAGTTTAATTTTCTATTAGCATGTTCTCATTTTGGCCAAAGCTTGGTTTCTTTAACATTCAAAACATATCAAGGTAGGCAATGGGGCTGTAGGATAAGAAAATTATACATGACCACTGATAGAAAGCTGATTTCAAATACAGCATATGATTTGAAACTGAACTTTTTTTACTGTTCTAAGAAAACTTATTTATAGGTAAACACCAGTAAGAAAATCAAAGCTTTTAACAAAGCTAAAGTAGTAAACAAAGTACTTCAATATTCCTCTCTGTATATTTAAAACATCTTACTATTTGTTGTTTTAAAAAGACTTTTATGCATGATTACATTCTACTGAAATAATGCCAATCTTTGCCAAAGACCCATATACAAAAAGTTAGAATAGCAATTATATGAAATTGCTGATTCTCCACAAACATGAGGCACTTCAAATGCTTATGTTTTAGTTTAGGTATATAGAAGGCTAATTTAATCAAGCTGGTTTCCTTTTTCTATTCCCTTTTCATATTTTGTAGGGAATCTATAGCTTTGTTACCCCCAGCTCCTAACCACAGGAAAGATGCTTTTTAACTGCAAGTACAGTTAAAATGTGTGCCAAGCTGTCATAGGAGGGATTTGTTTCTTGGGAACAGAAGATATCTCAGGAACATGTTCATTTTATACAAATGCTACCTTTACTCAATAACCTTAGAAATAATACTTGGAAGTCAATAGTTATCAAAATTCATTTAAAAATGTTACCTAATACCTAAACATAAATAACCACTTTCATTAAAACAGGAATAAGTTTGAGCCAATAAAGGGAAAATAAATGTAAACCAAGTTTATTTTGCTTTTTAAGTAGTGTTCTTAAAGCACTACAGCTTGGTAAACAATGTAAATTAGTATAAGTCATCTCAAAAGCCAGAGTTTTGTTTTGTTTGTTTTTAATGAGTTGTTAAAAAGATGCAGCCTATTCTAACAGGATAAATATTTTTAACCATTTCACTTTGAGTTAATGAAGGCTCACAAATGAGCAACACTCCTCATTGAGGAAAACAAAAAGCTGTTGTCGACAAGCGACAGCACACACACACAAAAACAAAAAAAACTGTGTAAAAATAACTAACTGTGTTCCCATATTTTTTGAAGTCGTTTACAATGGGATGATATGCACATGATCTTGCTGCAAACTTGCCATACAGACTTGTAATACATGTAGTCTAGACAAACAATTCAGTCCAAGAGGTGCTAACTTCAGACAATGCAGCACTATAATCCTTTTAACAACGCAATCTGTTTTACTCATTATCTTTTCTTCTAGACTGAAATACAGGCTAGAAAGAAAATGCTCCCTAATTAAAAATTGGTATTCTTTACAGGAAAAATTGTATACTTTTGCATCAGAATTTACAAGTATATGTTCAAATTGGATTTGCCTCCTCCCCCCATCCAAGCCACAAAATGGGGATGAAGTTAAAATTTTTAAAAATGCCATAATTTTCAACTTCATGCAAACTAAATAAAGATGACCAAAACAAAAGCTTAAACAATGGAAGGATATTTCACAGAAAATTTCTTATACAAAAAACACATAAGAAAAAGGGCCACTAGGTGACATTTTAATTTACAAATTGGCATCATTTTGGTCGACAAATATCCAGATGCTGTTTTCATCTGCTAACAAGAGTTGCCGAGGAAAAGAAAAAAAAAAAAAAACCCAGCATGACTTCTGATTTTAATCACACATTTCTTCTGGAATTTCATGTGGATTAAGGATGCCTGGAACAGACATCTGAAGTTTGTGTTTTTCTTCCTGAGCCTGTCGAAGGGCTGTTTCTCGTTCTTCCAAAAAGAGATCCGATGTATCTTCACCTGCAAACTCCTGTGAAAAGATAGTTAACTGTCAACATACTTGGCAATGTAATTTATCCATCAATTGTTGGGCTTATATATATAATTCTACACAGTTGAATTAAAGACTAAATGTGTTAGTTGGGAGGGAAAGATTACAAAAGTGGGATAGTATAATGCCACATATAAAACATACTTCAAGAGCAATGATAATAAGAAAGACTAATGATCAAGTATATTATCATTGTCCTCAAAGCTATGTTATCAATTTTCATCCTTTATAACTCTGTATGAATTAGCTTTTCTTTACATTTAGTAAAAAAAAAAAAAATTTTTGTATTTTGGAGGAGGAAAAAACCTACATGTTATGTGATCAATTCTTATTTAATAGATATGGACAAGAATTCATCAGCTCTTTTTGATTTCTTTAAAACATGACGATACAACAAAAATTCCTCTTCCTCTAAGTCAACAAAGCATTGTAACAGCAGTAAATAACAGGCTGGTATCTGCTAATCACCATGGTTCCCCCTAAAATGAATTCTTTACTAACAATGGGGAAAATCCCAAAAGGAACTATCAATGTATTTCATTCCCCCAACTCCTTTAAAAATATCTATGGGATTCAATCACAATGTTGCAATAGACATAAGTTACCCCAAATATTTTAAGCCTATCTTCTCTTCTGGACTTGATTTAAAGTTTTTCTTTCTATAAGCTATCTCAAAAGAGTAAGACTGTACATATTTTAAAAGCACACTCATTGTGCTCATTACAAAAAGTGGTCAATTCTAGATGCAAGAATGCAATCAGTATTTACTCTCAATATTTCTGCAACTGCAAATAAAATATGTACCTTTATCTGTACCAGGAAATCCCGAAGATGTTCCTTGAATGCAGGAATATCCTGATTTAAGCTGAAAAGTCCTGTCACAAAGAGCTTTACTTGAGCACTGCAAGTTAAAACACAATGATTAATCGCTTAAAAAAAATAAAAAAAAAAAAACCTTAAAAAATTTAAGTTTATAAAAAGGGATATTTACTCTTGTAGATGAGGGAATGCGGACTTAAGAAGATTAGCCACATATTCCTGAATAAACATTTGGTTGTTAACTGGATTTCCAGGATTTAATGGTGTACTTATTTTTCCTTCTTCAACCAAATTAAACATATATGCAAGGATAGATGCATGCATTGTTAAACCTGTTGATAACAAGGACATCATTAAACTCTAAGATGTAATAACAATCAGAAGAAACAGAATTTTTACAGCTTTAAATTCTTACCAGCAGTATGCGAGGTGTCTGTCACAACAGAAAAGATATGCTGAAGAATATCACAAAAATAAGTCTGATAAAAACTCTGAGCTGCAGCTTCTTCTTGTGCAACATTTTGTAAGAGTGTAAAAAGTATCTGTAAGCCTAAAAGACATATAAAGCCAACCAACTTATTCCATACTGACGACATTCACAATAGTACTTCAGCTATTAATTCAAAGTCCCTCTCCCTTTTTTTTTTAAGCTAAAGACAATTATTTGCCTAAATTATCTTGACTCAGTAATGGAGTTAAATTAGAATCAATGACTGCTTATTTACAGACTAATTAACCATTACCACCTTTCCATTATTTCTTAAGGTTTAGTTGATTCTCCCCCACATTCATTACTGATGCACTCAAAAAAACCCATGACAAGTGAAGTGATACCTCATCTGCAACTGTAAGTACACAGATAGATGGGTGTCTATTTTTAAGTGTGTGTATGTGGACTGTGGGTTGGTAGGCAAATGATTAAAGAACATCATTTTTATGTATTTACCTGTATCTGCTACATTCCTCATGGTATGTTTAAAAGCCCAAATAATAGAATCCAAAACAAGTTTAAACTGTGCAGGTGGAATAGCCAGGAACGCTGGGAAACAATGAGAATTGACAGCCTGTAGTAGTAAGAAAAAGTTCGTTCTGTGTTCAGGATATTCTTCAAAGTCCTAAAAATAAATGGTGGGAACAAAATAGAAGTTTCAATGCCTTAAATTGTATTTAATGGAAGAGGAAAAGCAAGCTCTAATTCATTATAAATATTTGGAGTTGTTAGTGGACCCCATAAGATATATGGCCTGCTGAAAGTCAAACTCACAGATAATACAATTCACCTGGTAAGGGAGAACAAAAATCCTATTACACAAATGAATTGTCAATATGAAGGAATACAAGGTCATCTTATTAAAAAGAGAATTCAACAAAACCCACAAAGACCATCACTCTATTAGCATTGAGACTTGCTAGAGATTTGCTACCACTTTAAAGTGACTTTGAGATCAATAATACAGATTAGAGAAGTCTACTGTATAAATGTGTACACGTACATTTACATGTTTTTCTTTTTGGTTAATACATTTTCCCATTCTTTATAAACATATACTACACTTTACTAAACTTTAACTAAAAACCCAGTGACTAAAATGTTTCAAGTTTTAAATAAATACTAGCTGCTATTTGAATGCAAATTTAAAAAACAAGTACTTTTCTTATCTAGAAGTTCGAATGTTTTTATCAGAGCCTAAAATTTAAGCTATGCTCATAGACAGCCATCATTTACGCTTTTAAAAGTTATATGGATAACTGCAGAACTTGCCATTATGTAACTGAAATGCAAATTGCATACCTTATTTATCATATTCAATGTGCACTCAAAAACAGCATCAAATATTTGAGGTATTTCAGCTGTTATATGTCCTCCTAACTTGTTGACAATAATAGCCATAGTACTAAGCACTTCTGGCTCTCTAGCAGCTGGGACATTTCTCTGGTAATCAATGAGAACTGCATCCAACAGAGGAGGAACGAAATTTTCAGCTACCTGTTTAAAAAAAAAAATTTAATTTTAATTCAGGCACTTGCTAATTCTTACTAAGCAGCTAGGTCAATGTCACCTTGTAAGATTTAATTTAGGTTGATCATCATGTGAAAAATGGAAACTCTTACGGCTTTAATTCTGGTGTATTAGAACTTTACAAAGAAAAATCAAGAAATTAAAATAGGAAGAAAAGGGCCACGGACATTGTACAGTTTCAATCTACACTTATTAAAGAAAACTGGAGCCTGAAATCAAGTGACTAGCTCTAAGTATTTTGGCAGGACCAGGATTCTAAGGATACTGTGTGTCTGTGTGTGAGGCACGGAGAGGGTAAAGCCTAACCGTACCCTGAAGTATTCGTATCGAACCAGAATCAGACATCCACCATCAATGCTTTTTTAAATTTAATGAATGCTAACCGATAGTTTAATAATCAGAAATAATAACCATTACTTACTCTCAAAAAAAGGAACTACACTATGTCAGAAAGACTGTAGTAGGCTTTCCAAGATTGCCAATAAACACAGACTAAGGTGTAAACTCTATGCTTTATAATGCATCCTCCATTAAGATGTGCTCAATAAATACGATCACATTTCACTTAACTAAACAGTAGTAGTGTCCCAATATACAAAACAGGACTAGCAAGATTTGAAGGATAATCACAAAATTATTTTTCTTTTACTTACTAGGTTTTCTCTTAACTAGAACCGATTCTCCCTTCTTTTTCTTCAAGTTCTACTCAAACGTGATTAAGTTCTACAAGTTTACTTACATACATCATGCAATGATTACAGAAGAGTAAGTTTAGTGATCCTAGATATTTTATATATAACACCTCATATAGATATAAACAGAAAAAAAGTTGTGATAAAAATGCTTAAGATTTACTCAACTTTTCTACAAAACATATAGCAGTGTAAATTTTTATATACCATGTTTGTACATCTTTTTGACCTATAACATGACATTAGTTCCTATCAACAGTCTAGTGATTTAATATTTTTATACATTCTAAAATGATCACATTAAGTTTATAGTCTGTTACTATAAAAAGCTATTAGTTCTTGACTATTATACACTATTTCCCATACTGTACACTTCATATTCATGCCTCACTTACCCTTTCCTTGACCACTCTCATATTTCCACTCTTAACACTGAATTTGTTTTCCTACACCCTAAATCTGAATTACTCGACTATCTTTGAATTCACAGCCCCAAAGTTCAACATAAATCTTAGCTGTAAATTAGTTTGATACCTTGGTAATTTCCTGAAAATATTTTCCAGTACTAATAGGAACAATATTGAAATACCACATTTATGAAAGTAGCACAGTTCTCAATGCTACTTCCACACAATAGTGATGAACAGAAAAGGATTTATCATAATGTTCCAAGGATCCAAAGAACAAAAGGTTAAACAGTAACTAAACATTGAAGATCATGGCATCCGGTCCCATTACTTCATGGGAAATAGATGGGGAAACAGCGGAAACAGTGTCAGACTTTATTTTTTGGCGCTCCAAAATCACTGCAGATGGTAACTGCAGCAATGAAATTAAAAGACGGTTACTCCTTGGAAGAAAAGTTACGAACAACCTAGATAGCATATTCAAAAGCAGAGATATTACTTTGCCGACTAAGGTCCATCTAGTCAAGGCTATGGTTTTTCCAGTGGTCATGTATGGATGTGAGAGTTGGACTGCGAAGAAGGCTGGGCGCTGAAGAATCAATGCTTTTGAACTGTGGTGTTGGAGAAGACTCTTGAGAGTCCCTTGGACTGTAAAGAGATCCAACCAGTCCATTCTGAAGGAGATCAACCCTGGGATTTCTTTGGAAGGAATGATGCTAAAGCTGAAACTCCAGTTTCAGCTGGAGTTTGGCCACCTCATGCAAAGAGTTGACTCACTGGAAAAGACTGATGCTGGGAGGGATTGAGGGCAGGAGGGGAAGGGGACGACAGAGGATGAGAGTGGCTGGATAGCATCACTGACTTGATGGACGTGAGTCTGAGTGAACTCCAGGAGTTGGTGATGGACAGGGAGGCCTGCTGCTGCTGCTGCTGAGTCGCTTCAGTCGTGTCCGACTCTGTGCGACCCCAAAGACGGTAGCCCACCAGGCTCCCCCATCCCTAGGATTCTCCAGGCAAAATCACTGGAGTGGGTTGCCATTTCCTTCTCCAATACATGAAAGTAAGAAGTGAAAGTGAAGTTGCTCAGTCGTGTACGACTCTTAGCGACCCCATGGACTGAAGCCCACCAGGCTTCTCCGCCCATGGGATCTTCCAGGCAAGAGTACTGGAGTGGGATGCCAATGCCTTCTCCGGACAGGGAGGCCTGGTGTGCTGCAATTCATGGGGTCGCAGAGAGTCGGACACAACTGAACGACTGAAATGAACTGAAACATAAATAGTTCCCCCAAGTTCACACATATGGAGCTAATTACTTTCTGAAAACGATTTAAGACTGACAGGAATAAGACAGCACAAGAGACTTTCAAACCTTCAACTAGGAAACTGCTTATTCCCACTAAGAAGGCAAACAGCTCTTATGACAGCTTTACAAATTGCTCCCAAAACCATCAGGAAAAAAAATTCCATTTGAACTCTATCCATGGAAAATAAAAATGACCCAATCATCTCAACTATCTTATTACATCACCACTCTCCCCTTACCAACAGCAATTTCTTTGGAAGAAGGTATGTATCTTGGGCTTCCCTGGTGGCTCAATTGGTAAAAGAATCTGCCTGCAATGCAGGAGACCTGTATTCGATTCCTGGGTTGGGAAGATCCCCTGGAGAAGGGATCTTACTATTTTAAGGGACCCCAGAACTCCAATAAATAGAATGCTATAAAGTAACACCAAATGTAAACATCTAAATTACCTTCTAAGTAGCTAAATGCATACAGAATATATACACATTCTATAGAGTGCAGTATCAACTTTAAAAAACAAAAATGACATCTCACTTACCATCTGTGGATCATTAGACCGGCTCACCCAACCAGATATTAACTTTAAAGTTTCTCTTTTTACTGTTCGCATACTTCTAATCAATGGTTGCTTTGTAACCATCTCACCTAAAAAACAAAATCAGGTGGAATCCAATTTGACAACTAAAATTCTATATTGGCAGTTACATGTACTTCAGATACTATTTGTTTCCATTATCCATTAGAAAACCTAAAGACAAAGAGTGCTCCTGCTCATTCATGTCTAACTCTTTGCAACCCTATGAAGTATAGCCTGGCAGCATCTTTTCGTTCCCAGGATTTTTCCAGACAAGAGTACTAGAGTGGGCTGCCATTTCCTCTTCCAGGGGGTCTTGTCAAAAGTGCTAAATGCTTATGGCTAAGGCAGTGAATGCAGAACTAATTTATTATTCCATAAGAATTCAGAATTGCTTACCATTAGCTTGAATAGCTGCAGAAATATTTTCACTGAGGCACTTGTATACATTAAGCATATCTAAATAAATTCTCCCAAGTTGAATCACAAATGGGTGTCCAACTGCTTTGCAAGCTCTCACATTTGTTTTCAGTATGCTACCAAGTTGTTTGACTGTTTCAGGATCTTTAAGTATATCCACATTCTGTAAGAACAAAACACAATTCCACTTATCGTAAGAGAACTCTTTGCTAAAGCAAAAAAATTACCCACATCACTAAAAACCACCATCATATATATAATCTTAAAGTGTAAAAGTATTGCAGAAGTCTTTATTACTAAAGAATGGAGGAAAGTATTTTCCAAAATATCATCCAAACAGAATAAAAATGTTACCATTCTTTCAAGGTACAAAAGCACAAAAAGCACTATGGATCAGATATACACGTCAAGGTACTAAATTTACTACTTTTATAAATATAACTTTCTTAGATTCCATTAGANCTTCCAGGCAAGAGTACTGGAGTGGGATGCCAATGCCTTCTCCGGACAGGGAGGCCTGGTGTGCTGCAATTCATGGGGTCGCAGAGAGTCGGACACAACTGAACGACTGAAATGAACTGAAACATAAATAGTTCCCCCAAGTTCACACATATGGAGCTAATTACTTTCTGAAAACGATTTAAGACTGACAGGAATAAGACAGCACAAGAGACTTTCAAACCTTCAACTAGGAAACTGCTTATTCCCACTAAGAAGGCAAACAGCTCTTATGACAGCTTTACAAATTGCTCCCAAAACCATCAGGAAAAAAAATTCCATTTGAACTCTATCCATGGAAAATAAAAATGACCCAATCATCTCAACTATCTTATTACATCACCACTCTCCCCTTACCAACAGCAATTTCTTTGGAAGAAGGTATGTATCTTGGGCTTCCCTGGTGGCTCAATTGGTAAAAGAATCTGCCTGCAATGCAGGAGACCTGTATTCGATTCCTGGGTTGGGAAGATCCCCTGGAGAAGGGATCTTACTATTTTAAGGGACCCCAGAACTCCAATAAATAGAATGCTATAAAGTAACACCAAATGTAAACATCTAAATTACCTTCTAAGTAGCTAAATGCATACAGAATATATACACATTCTATAGAGTGCAGTATCAACTTTAAAAAACAAAAATGACATCTCACTTACCATCTGTGGATCATTAGACCGGCTCACCCAACCAGATATTAACTTTAAAGTTTCTCTTTTTACTGTTCGCATACTTCTAATCAATGGTTGCTTTGTAACCATCTCACCTAAAAAACAAAATCAGGTGGAATCCAATTTGACAACTAAAATTCTATATTGGCAGTTACATGTACTTCAGATACTATTTGTTTCCATTATCCATTAGAAAACCTAAAGACAAAGAGTGCTCCTGCTCATTCATGTCTAACTCTTTGCAACCCTATGAAGTATAGCCTGGCAGCATCTTTTCGTTCCCAGGATTTTTCCAGACAAGAGTACTAGAGTGGGCTGCCATTTCCTCTTCCAGGGGGTCTTGTCAAAAGTGCTAAATGCTTATGGCTAAGGCAGTGAATGCAGAACTAATTTATTATTCCATAAGAATTCAGAATTGCTTACCATTAGCTTGAATAGCTGCAGAAATATTTTCACTGAGGCACTTGTATACATTAAGCATATCTAAATAAATTCTCCCAAGTTGAATCACAAATGGGTGTCCAACTGCTTTGCAAGCTCTCACATTTGTTTTCAGTATGCTACCAAGTTGTTTGACTGTTTCAGGATCTTTAAGTATATCCACATTCTGTAAGAACAAAACACAATTCCACTTATCGTAAGAGAACTCTTTGCTAAAGCAAAAAAATTACCCACATCACTAAAAACCACCATCATATATATAATCTTAAAGTGTAAAAGTATTGCAGAAGTCTTTATTACTAAAGAATGGAGGAAAGTATTTTCCAAAATATCATCCAAACAGAATAAAAATGTTACCATTCTTTCAAGGTACAAAAGCACAAAAAGCACTATGGATCAGATATACACGTCAAGGTACTAAATTTACTACTTTTATAAATATAACTTTCTTAGATTCCATTAGAACTTTTACAGAAAGTAACTAAAACTTACTTTGGTTGCTTGCTGGATTATGCTATCCCAAACCTGATTAGGAAGTAGCATGTATTTTTCTATCAAATGTTCTTGTACTGTTTGGTCTGTTTGTGCACCAATCATGTACCCCACAGCTTCATAAAATGTATGGACCTATGTTAAAAGGCAGACATGTTACTTGTATGCATCATAAGGAAAATCACACACAAATAATTCACTTACACAGCTTAAGCTAATTTTGTTAACATGTCAATAATAAGTAGTAATTCAGTTTAACACACTTCTAATTGAATTTATGCCTCACTATAAAAATTTAAACACAGAAACACTTGAATTGAATCCATTAGTGGCATTCTGCCCCTATTAATGAATTCTCATTAGTTATTTTTCTAAGAAAAATATGCTTACTGATCCACATACCTGTTGAGGTTGAAGATCACAAATTATAGTGTTAATGTTGTTCAAAATCTCATCAATAAATGGCATTACTTCTCCAACCTGAACCTGAACGAAATGCCTGCGGCACTTTTGAGCTATTTTAATGAAAGTATCACAAGCCATGTCCTGGACTCCATCGTGGGTCTCTTAACCTAACAAAAACAAATATCAATAAAATTTTTGCCTTTTCCATTAAGCAAAAATAAAATATATTAAGCAAACAGGATTTACCATGCATGAATTCAAAGAGCTTGTTAACTACTGTCTTCAAAAATTTCCAGTGAGCTCTTAAAAATCGTGGATATTGACCTACTATGTACATGATATTTGATGCAATAATAGCTTTATTATCTTTGCCTCTTTTCTGTTCACATAATCCTAATAGATCCTGTAAAGTAAGAAAAATTTCAGTCATGCATAGCAAAATACACTAACAAGGTTCTAGTTCACACCCATCTCTTGCATACCTTTATAACAGTAACAAGAAATCGCTTTTCATCCTCTTCATGCATTGCTCCACTAATGGAGCCTATTGCCCAACACAATGTATTCAAATTTTTCCATGACCACTCCGTACCATTCACTTGATTGTGAAGCTTTTCGGTCATTATTCTTTCTGTATCTACATAATCCAGATGAGTAAGATAAACTACAGGAAAGAAAAAAATTCCACGTTTTAAAATGCAAAACTTAATGAACAGAAAGATTTTTACTAAGACCAACAGCACTCTAATAAGGATGGCTATTAACAAACTCAGAAACTAAACATGTTTCCTCAATAGTATTTCCACAAAAGAATACAATTTTTTAAAATAAGAATTAAATTAATAGTATTTATTAACTTACCTAATGTTTCTCTCATATTCTTATACAAATTTATGGAATCTGTATCCTTCATGAATTCTCTTACAACTTCTCCCTGATCATTTTCTACAACTAATACTTCCTCTGGTTTAGCCATTCTACTAACCATTAATAAACGGACCTATTCAGCAATTAAAAAAAAAAAATCCGTTAGATCTCTGAAACGTTACATCAAATATAACTCCCACTCTCAAAAAATGGCACTTAACACCAACATACCAAACACAATCATGCCCACAATATAAAACAATAAACATACTTAAAATATAATTCTATAATAAATTTCAATCTAAACATGGACAAAAACAACTGTTAACTTTCCTGCATCTTATTTGCATTTCTAACAAAGTCACAGGTTGTACTTGGATAGAATCAGCCAAAAAATAAAGGCCAGCATTTTCATCTGGTCCTCCATAATCAGAGAAAGCACACTCAACCACACACTGTTGTTACCTTGGACAATACAGGCAAATATAGCTGTCTCCTAGGAGGAACATCAAAATGCTGACTTCCAGATAGCAACGGAGAGGCAGATGTTGAGAACGGGCTCTCTCTATAGAGTTCAGCTGCCAGGTGATTCCAGTACTCAAGACAAATCTTAAAGATTTCAGTTTCCTCTACTTCGGATACCAACAACATATAATGAAGGGCCTACACAGAATACCAAAACTATTAAAACAATCCTTAGACATTACTAACAACCTCAAACTGTTTTCCATTCGCTATGTTAATGGGAAATAAAAATTCATATTGCTGTTTGTACATGCTGAAGTTTCATCATTTATCAAATATGCAATAGAAATTGTATAGGAGCAAAGTGTACTTTCTTCTGACATGTCCTAGAACATGCTAAGAAACTTACATGATTATTAAACTGTGGACATCAAACGATATTTGGTAATAGCAAAAAGGGAGAAATAATTCAAATGTTCAACAGATGAACGGAAGCAAAAAATGATGTATATCCATATAAAAGGGGTATTATTCGGCATGAAAGCGATGAAGTACTGACATATGCTATATAGCATGGTAACAAGTGAAAGAAAGCAGTAACAACAAAAGTCCATACATTATAATTCCAGTTATATCAAAGGCTTAGAATAGGTAAATGCATTGAGTTGTAAAGCAAATTACTTGTTGCTAGGGACTAGAGGGAAGAGCAGAATGGAATGACTTGTTTCAATGGGTACCTTTATCCTTTGTGGGTAATGAAAAAATGTTTTAGAATAGATAGGTGGTTAAAAACACTGTGAATGTACTAAATGCCATTCATGCAATTTAAAAGTTGTATGTTATTACAGTTTTATTTTAAAATAACGTTTTTAGACTTTGCATCTTAGAAATGACACATATGCACACTTATTGGAACTTAATTTTCATTATAAATTACTGATCTGGCATTGAATAGAACACAGAAATCAGGACATTTGGCTTCTGACGAGAATTCAAAATTGAGAGCATGTGTTGTATTGTGCAGACAATAAGATATGTCAAAGAGTATGTCAAAAGAATTTTAGAACAAAAGCAGTTTAAATTATTATTAATTTCAGAAGCCAAAAGCTCCACAAAGCCTACCTCCATGAGTGTTTCCCTGAGATTTAATCTTTTTTCTATAAGTTGACCATGTTCTTTAAGAAAGGTGCAGAGAAACAAACTAAGATTTTGAATAAAGTTCTGTTCATCATCCTTTCCATTTGAGTATGCAAGTCGAATATTGGTATTTAGAGGAAGCATCTGCAAATTTAAATATGGATCATAAGCCTTCAAAATAACAACAAAGTTACTACATTTAAGTTCTAAATTTCCACCATGTTTTATTAATTTTAAAACATATGGAGTTAAATAGCTATCTTTCAATAAAATGCCTTGGTCTATTGTATCCATTTTTGTACCTTTCTGTCCTAGTTTTTGTTTTTTAAATCAGAAGCATAATAAGATTTCCTCAAAGATAATCCTGTGAAATTTTTCCTAAATCAGTTTTTCCACCTTGGTGTTATTAAAAATGTTCAAATATATAGTTGATTCAGATTATAAACAAATTATGTAGCAATATAGTTTTATGATTAACCTTCTAGATAATTTCATATATACCTAGTCAAACTAGGACTTAGCCAATTCCTTTAATTTAAAAGATGGAAAGGTCAAAGGCAGAATATTAAACCCCAGGTGACCAAAACTTTAAATTCTGCAGAAATTAAATATCAAAACAATCCCATAACACTTCAAGGATTCTCAAATTTTCTAGCTTGCCCTTCATTTTATATAATAAACACAAAACTGCACTGATCTATTTAAGCTGTGGAGAAATGGTTCAACTGAAATCCAACTTTTTCTAAGGCACTAAAATTGTTTAGTCAGTTTAATAAGTGTTACATTACCTGTTTTAGCTGCATCATTGTCAGGGTAAATAGCGTTACAAATTGTTCCTCATACTGGCTTACACTCACACCAGCAATCTCAGTGAGGCACTTCAGAGAGACATTTCGAAACATTGGAACATTCAGGAACTATTTTAATTAAAAGAAAGGGGAGAAAGGGAGCATAAAATTAAATAGTCTGAAACACTTTACTTAAAATTAACAAAAAAATAATGAAGGATTTAGAAACCAGGAACACTGGGGGTAAAAAAACAGGCAAATAGGTGTTGATACAGGTTTTTGTTATCTATATTTTAAGGAAATTTCATTATCTACCCAATAGAAAGTAAATGCTTTAAAAGCAAACTGTGCTTTCTTTGATGCGTCTTTAGACATCTGAAAAACACGAAGTTGCTTAGAAACTTTCCCCATGATCTACTACATGACTTTTAAAAGATATGTTTTCTGTATAATCTGAAAATATTGTAATTGTTTAAAATCCTAAGAGATCAGCAATATACCTAAGATTAACAAAGGTGTAGGGAAACTGGCTCTTTCTTATTTTATTGTTGAGAAGGAATAAATGTAGCCTATTTGTGGGTGGCAACTGATGAGCATCGAAAGCCTTAAAAATGGACATACTTATGGACCAATGCTTAACGTGTATTAAAATTTGCACAAAGTATATGGACAAGTACATAAATACCCAACACTTCCTGTGGTATTGTTGACAACAGCAAGCAATTTAAACTTTCTATAGATAAAATGGTGGCTCCAACATAGTAAATTCACATTATAATATGACCCTATCAAGTCCTGATCTGCAAAGCCCCAAATATAACAGTCTGCTTTTAGAGGGTCTTAATTAAATACATAATTTACTCATTACATTTGATTAGAAAACATCTGAAAATACAACCAGTTGGTAATTGATTATCTTTGGATAAACAATTACAAGACTTTATATAAGCATTACATGCTACTGCAAACAAATTATGAGTTGTTCACATAGAATATGAGAGACTCCTTAGTAAAGTGACAGTATCAAAAGCTTCTGACACTGTTTTTAAAAATCAGCTGAAAAACTGCAGAGAAGTTCTTCTCAGCAGTTTTCTCATCTCAGAAATAAGACTGATTATGGTATGGTTATGAATGCAGATTGGTTTTTCTATTCAAAAGAGCATCGTTGTGCAAACTTTATTTATAAGAAAATAATTGAAATGCATTCACATACCTTATAAATTAATGTGCTGATTAACTTGGTCTCAAAAATATATCCAAGCGGAATCCAGTTAAGAAATCTGAGCAACGTTTCTAAAGTTGCATGTACAAGTGGAGCATTTTGGGAATTTTCCTACAACAAAAACACGTTTTTCAATTAACATCTTCCTATAATAATAGTTACTTTTTAAAAAGTGAAATTAAAAACACTTACCATCACAAACTGACAAAGCTGAAAAATTTGTGAGAATTCGTTGCACATGCTAAAGAAAAACAAAAAAGTGATCAGTTTAGAAGAAATGCTGTAACTATTTAAAGAGTAACAACATTTCAGCAGCCATCAAAAGCCAAGTTACTTCTATTTATAGACACAGGTATCAATAATTTCATCCAAAGTTAGAAAGTTGGGACTTCCCTGGTGGTCCAGTGGCTAAGACACTGTTTTCCCAATGCAGGGGCCTGGCTTTGATCCCTGGTCAGGGAACTAGAATGCACATGCCACAGCAAAATAAATAAATGTGCCATGCTTAGTGACTTGTGTCTGACTCTTCGCAACCCTATGAACTGTAGCCCGCCAGGATCCTCTATCCATAGGGATTCTCCAGGCAGGAATATTGGAATGGGTTGCTGCATCCTCTTCCAAGATCTTCCCAGCCCAAGGATCAAACCCAGGTGTCCAACATTGCAGGCGGATTCTTTACCGTCTGAGCCACCAGATAAATAAACAAATATTTAAATAAACTACGGGTAAATATCATTCTTTTAAAACTCACCTATAAAGAGCACGTTAATTTCCTTTAAAGGTTTGGTTTTTATGTCATCCTTACTCTATTTGAAAAATTTCAATTAACATAGTCTTTTACTATTTTTTAGTTTGGTCATGCAGCATGGCATGCAGGATCTTAATTACCCAACCAGGGATCAAATCAGTGCTCCCTGAAGTGGAAATTCTGAGCCTTAACCACTGGACCACCAGAGATGTCCCTCAATCTAGTCTTTTAAATCCAGACAGTTGAAATAAAAATCTCCAAATGGAGAGAGGCAGTGTTAGATATCCCTAATCCATTGTGCTTACACATAGAACCAGAGAAAAAAATTCTAAATTCTGAAGCTAGTTTAAACACATAAAGGTAAAATATTTGTTCCATAATGACTAAATACATTTTTATTATTGTGTTTAAGAAAATAAAATCTGCCATGTTTCTGGTGTTAACTACAGGAAAATGGATAAAATGTAGGAACAGAATTCTGTAGACATTTGGACACAAGTCATATCCTTGGATCTATAATTAACTAGACATCCAAGAGCATTCTGGGAATTCTTAATCTGTATTCTTTCCACATAACATGTATAAAGTTACTCAGTTGTAATACCATACATATTTTTCAAGCCTCCCCAATTTAGAGTATTAGGCCTTTTAAGCATTATTTAAATTTGGAGTCAAAAATAATTAAAAATGTATTAACTTGTTCCTTAAATATTTATAATCTACCTCCAATTCCTTGAAATTGTTTGAAAAATTGCTTAAAAATTCTAAAACAATTACTTGCCTGTCTTTTAAATGCTTAGCTTTCACTTGGGTTATCTGTCCACTAGAAAAATCAAATACTTCTTCACTCAAGAGTTTCAGAATCACCATATTATTCTGACAGAGACTTTCACTGGTCCGACTTGCTCCAACAATGTCACTGATAAAAGTTGGCCAGTGTTTTGGCCACTCCTGTTTAAGTATCTGAACAAGAATCATATTTAATTTCCCGACATATACCTTTTCTTTCTCTACACAAGTNACATATAATGAAGGGCCTACACAGAATACCAAAACTATTAAAACAATCCTTAGACATTACTAACAACCTCAAACTGTTTTCCATTCGCTATGTTAATGGGAAATAAAAATTCATATTGCTGTTTGTACATGCTGAAGTTTCATCATTTATCAAATATGCAATAGAAATTGTATAGGAGCAAAGTGTACTTTCTTCTGACATGTCCTAGAACATGCTAAGAAACTTACATGATTATTAAACTGTGGACATCAAACGATATTTGGTAATAGCAAAAAGGGAGAAATAATTCAAATGTTCAACAGATGAACGGAAGCAAAAAATGATGTATATCCATATAAAAGGGGTATTATTCGGCATGAAAGCGATGAAGTACTGACATATGCTATATAGCATGGTAACAAGTGAAAGAAAGCAGTAACAACAAAAGTCCATACATTATAATTCCAGTTATATCAAAGGCTTAGAATAGGTAAATGCATTGAGTTGTAAAGCAAATTACTTGTTGCTAGGGACTAGAGGGAAGAGCAGAATGGAATGACTTGTTTCAATGGGTACCTTTATCCTTTGTGGGTAATGAAAAAATGTTTTAGAATAGATAGGTGGTTAAAAACACTGTGAATGTACTAAATGCCATTCATGCAATTTAAAAGTTGTATGTTATTACAGTTTTATTTTAAAATAACGTTTTTAGACTTTGCATCTTAGAAATGACACATATGCACACTTATTGGAACTTAATTTTCATTATAAATTACTGATCTGGCATTGAATAGAACACAGAAATCAGGACATTTGGCTTCTGACGAGAATTCAAAATTGAGAGCATGTGTTGTATTGTGCAGACAATAAGATATGTCAAAGAGTATGTCAAAAGAATTTTAGAACAAAAGCAGTTTAAATTATTATTAATTTCAGAAGCCAAAAGCTCCACAAAGCCTACCTCCATGAGTGTTTCCCTGAGATTTAATCTTTTTTCTATAAGTTGACCATGTTCTTTAAGAAAGGTGCAGAGAAACAAACTAAGATTTTGAATAAAGTTCTGTTCATCATCCTTTCCATTTGAGTATGCAAGTCGAATATTGGTATTTAGAGGAAGCATCTGCAAATTTAAATATGGATCATAAGCCTTCAAAATAACAACAAAGTTACTACATTTAAGTTCTAAATTTCCACCATGTTTTATTAATTTTAAAACATATGGAGTTAAATAGCTATCTTTCAATAAAATGCCTTGGTCTATTGTATCCATTTTTGTACCTTTCTGTCCTAGTTTTTGTTTTTTAAATCAGAAGCATAATAAGATTTCCTCAAAGATAATCCTGTGAAATTTTTCCTAAATCAGTTTTTCCACCTTGGTGTTATTAAAAATGTTCAAATATATAGTTGATTCAGATTATAAACAAATTATGTAGCAATATAGTTTTATGATTAACCTTCTAGATAATTTCATATATACCTAGTCAAACTAGGACTTAGCCAATTCCTTTAATTTAAAAGATGGAAAGGTCAAAGGCAGAATATTAAACCCCAGGTGACCAAAACTTTAAATTCTGCAGAAATTAAATATCAAAACAATCCCATAACACTTCAAGGATTCTCAAATTTTCTAGCTTGCCCTTCATTTTATATAATAAACACAAAACTGCACTGATCTATTTAAGCTGTGGAGAAATGGTTCAACTGAAATCCAACTTTTTCTAAGGCACTAAAATTGTTTAGTCAGTTTAATAAGTGTTACATTACCTGTTTTAGCTGCATCATTGTCAGGGTAAATAGCGTTACAAATTGTTCCTCATACTGGCTTACACTCACACCAGCAATCTCAGTGAGGCACTTCAGAGAGACATTTCGAAACATTGGAACATTCAGGAACTATTTTAATTAAAAGAAAGGGGAGAAAGGGAGCATAAAATTAAATAGTCTGAAACACTTTACTTAAAATTAACAAAAAAATAATGAAGGATTTAGAAACCAGGAACACTGGGGGTAAAAAAACAGGCAAATAGGTGTTGATACAGGTTTTTGTTATCTATATTTTAAGGAAATTTCATTATCTACCCAATAGAAAGTAAATGCTTTAAAAGCAAACTGTGCTTTCTTTGATGCGTCTTTAGACATCTGAAAAACACGAAGTTGCTTAGAAACTTTCCCCATGATCTACTACATGACTTTTAAAAGATATGTTTTCTGTATAATCTGAAAATATTGTAATTGTTTAAAATCCTAAGAGATCAGCAATATACCTAAGATTAACAAAGGTGTAGGGAAACTGGCTCTTTCTTATTTTATTGTTGAGAAGGAATAAATGTAGCCTATTTGTGGGTGGCAACTGATGAGCATCGAAAGCCTTAAAAATGGACATACTTATGGACCAATGCTTAACGTGTATTAAAATTTGCACAAAGTATATGGACAAGTACATAAATACCCAACACTTCCTGTGGTATTGTTGACAACAGCAAGCAATTTAAACTTTCTATAGATAAAATGGTGGCTCCAACATAGTAAATTCACATTATAATATGACCCTATCAAGTCCTGATCTGCAAAGCCCCAAATATAACAGTCTGCTTTTAGAGGGTCTTAATTAAATACATAATTTACTCATTACATTTGATTAGAAAACATCTGAAAATACAACCAGTTGGTAATTGATTATCTTTGGATAAACAATTACAAGACTTTATATAAGCATTACATGCTACTGCAAACAAATTATGAGTTGTTCACATAGAATATGAGAGACTCCTTAGTAAAGTGACAGTATCAAAAGCTTCTGACACTGTTTTTAAAAATCAGCTGAAAAACTGCAGAGAAGTTCTTCTCAGCAGTTTTCTCATCTCAGAAATAAGACTGATTATGGTATGGTTATGAATGCAGATTGGTTTTTCTATTCAAAAGAGCATCGTTGTGCAAACTTTATTTATAAGAAAATAATTGAAATGCATTCACATACCTTATAAATTAATGTGCTGATTAACTTGGTCTCAAAAATATATCCAAGCGGAATCCAGTTAAGAAATCTGAGCAACGTTTCTAAAGTTGCATGTACAAGTGGAGCATTTTGGGAATTTTCCTACAACAAAAACACGTTTTTCAATTAACATCTTCCTATAATAATAGTTACTTTTTAAAAAGTGAAATTAAAAACACTTACCATCACAAACTGACAAAGCTGAAAAATTTGTGAGAATTCGTTGCACATGCTAAAGAAAAACAAAAAAGTGATCAGTTTAGAAGAAATGCTGTAACTATTTAAAGAGTAACAACATTTCAGCAGCCATCAAAAGCCAAGTTACTTCTATTTATAGACACAGGTATCAATAATTTCATCCAAAGTTAGAAAGTTGGGACTTCCCTGGTGGTCCAGTGGCTAAGACACTGTTTTCCCAATGCAGGGGCCTGGCTTTGATCCCTGGTCAGGGAACTAGAATGCACATGCCACAGCAAAATAAATAAATGTGCCATGCTTAGTGACTTGTGTCTGACTCTTCGCAACCCTATGAACTGTAGCCCGCCAGGATCCTCTATCCATAGGGATTCTCCAGGCAGGAATATTGGAATGGGTTGCTGCATCCTCTTCCAAGATCTTCCCAGCCCAAGGATCAAACCCAGGTGTCCAACATTGCAGGCGGATTCTTTACCGTCTGAGCCACCAGATAAATAAACAAATATTTAAATAAACTACGGGTAAATATCATTCTTTTAAAACTCACCTATAAAGAGCACGTTAATTTCCTTTAAAGGTTTGGTTTTTATGTCATCCTTACTCTATTTGAAAAATTTCAATTAACATAGTCTTTTACTATTTTTTAGTTTGGTCATGCAGCATGGCATGCAGGATCTTAATTACCCAACCAGGGATCAAATCAGTGCTCCCTGAAGTGGAAATTCTGAGCCTTAACCACTGGACCACCAGAGATGTCCCTCAATCTAGTCTTTTAAATCCAGACAGTTGAAATAAAAATCTCCAAATGGAGAGAGGCAGTGTTAGATATCCCTAATCCATTGTGCTTACACATAGAACCAGAGAAAAAAATTCTAAATTCTGAAGCTAGTTTAAACACATAAAGGTAAAATATTTGTTCCATAATGACTAAATACATTTTTATTATTGTGTTTAAGAAAATAAAATCTGCCATGTTTCTGGTGTTAACTACAGGAAAATGGATAAAATGTAGGAACAGAATTCTGTAGACATTTGGACACAAGTCATATCCTTGGATCTATAATTAACTAGACATCCAAGAGCATTCTGGGAATTCTTAATCTGTATTCTTTCCACATAACATGTATAAAGTTACTCAGTTGTAATACCATACATATTTTTCAAGCCTCCCCAATTTAGAGTATTAGGCCTTTTAAGCATTATTTAAATTTGGAGTCAAAAATAATTAAAAATGTATTAACTTGTTCCTTAAATATTTATAATCTACCTCCAATTCCTTGAAATTGTTTGAAAAATTGCTTAAAAATTCTAAAACAATTACTTGCCTGTCTTTTAAATGCTTAGCTTTCACTTGGGTTATCTGTCCACTAGAAAAATCAAATACTTCTTCACTCAAGAGTTTCAGAATCACCATATTATTCTGACAGAGACTTTCACTGGTCCGACTTGCTCCAACAATGTCACTGATAAAAGTTGGCCAGTGTTTTGGCCACTCCTGTTTAAGTATCTGAACTAAAACAGAAAGTATTAATTCAATTTCACTTGTCAAGTGCAAATAAACAAACTTCACAGAAATTGTGTGATACCAAAAGCAGAAGCAAATCATCAACCACCCTTCATTCTGTTCCCCTCTATCAAGACAGGAAATGTGCCAGTCTCTACACAGAATTTACTGAGTTAGAAACTACAAAGTCCTATGTCTTAAATGCCCCATTCTCAGAAGATTTTTGTACATATTTGTAAAAGTTAGATAAATTAAAATTTTCTAGTTAGATATATAGAAAGTTTAAAAAACAGGTAAAGTATAAAGATCAATTAAACTGATGCTTGAATTCAAAGCAATTTTTTAACGAATCAGTAAGACTGAGATAGCTAACATGGAAAAGAAATGTACAATAGGAGGCAAAAAATTTTTAATGAGTCCAACCCATATTGGAGCCAAAGAAGTGAAGTTTTTATAGTATTTGTAAATACTACAGTACTCTTTGTAAATACTACCACAGCATATTAATAACTTTAAATGTTAGACAATGGGCTAACTATTGTAAATACTGTGAGGACTACTATCACCATTCTACAAGATGCTTAATCAATAAAAGCAGAATAGAATACTTTGTTCAACTTTCTCAGGGAAGCACTTAATTCTCAGGGAAAACAATGTATCAAGTAAAAACTTACCTGAACAAGAATCATATTTAATTTCCCGATATATACCTTTTCTTTCTAAGAAAAGAAAAAAGTTCAAACAAGGACTTTAAAAAATTGATATAATCAATAAGAAATGCAGGCAAACCCTCACCCATGCCTGGCAGAAAGAACAAAGTGATTACAGATATATCAAATGATTTGCATATGTGTCAATATGTCTGTGACAGAAGTGGGTTTAAGATCAAGAGCCAATATTTAAATGATTTACACTCTCACAGTAGCTTCCAATAAAGCTCTTACCTCTACACAAGTTGGATCAGATGATGTCTTGATAATGAGGCCCACAACGTATTTTTTAATTCCTGGTAAAAAAAAAAATTATTCAACTTTATAGCATGCTATAAAATTGGGTACAGGGAAAGCAGAGTAAAGATCAGATCAGATCAGATCATACACCTGAATCCCATCACCAGTTATGACATTATGGGGGAAAATGCGTACTACTACTTTTCCAGTTTCGTGAAGAATGACAAAATATTGGTTTGACAACTATGAATTATCAATCTCTAAGATATTCTTTAATGCTAGATAGCCAACTATACCAAGCTATGCTTTTTAAATTAAGGGGAAAAAAAAGCAAACTTATGATTCCTTTAAAGAAACACAAGGTCAGATGTTAGTCCCTGTCAGATTTATTTACAGCACTAAGCTAATCCTGTATGTCATTTTACCTTGCTTGTTCTACAATGTAGAAAAAAACAGTTAAGAAGACAGTTTTTATGTATATGATTAAGGATACCTTTATAGCATTACCTATTCTTTCAACAGTTAACATTTCACGTCTTTCATTTTAATTTCCATCATTCAGAATTTACTGGGCATCTATCTACTATACATCCCCTCAAAATTTTAAAGTAATGTCGTTCACCTTAAATTAATATACCCAAAGGACCTGAAACAGGATTTCCTAATCCAATAAATTATCTCTCCCTATTTATGAAAAACAAAGACTAATCTCACATCTGTTTAATAATTTAGCTTTCACCACCAAATGCTTTATGAAGATTTTCAAATTTTCAAAGCTATCTGAACTTCAGAAATACAGATGAAAGTTTGTAAAACCGTGTCCCACTCTCATCTAGCAAATCTACACTGGACTCAATATCCATTGACCAATTGTCCACTGGATAATTTATAAGAAACAGCTACCCAGAAATATAATCAACCCCAGGCAACAAAATGCCTATCTGATTGTAAAACTACCCAAATAGAGCAATTTTCATGAGTTAAGTGTTAAATTCACTCTTTGACCCACAGGTTCCATCACTGGTAACTGAAAATAATTTTTATTAGTTATGGTGGAACTGGACATTTCAACATTCCAAATAAAGACAAAACTTTTAAAAAGCATGAATTATAAAAATATTTTCCTAACTGATGAAAAATTTCACAAGTAAAATAAAGACATAACAACAGTTATTAATCAACTGAAAATGTAACATTAAGTATTATCAATATTCACGATATAAGAATCATTTGAAAAACTGCCTGCCAGTTACCAAAGATTTAACTATATATACACAAACACATAAAATCCAGTGAAAAGTATGTTACTGACATTTAAAAAACTTCTACACTAGGCAAAAAGGCCCCAGTAATAACTGTTGTAGACAGGATCCATCAATGAACAACATGCTGTGTTGTGCTTAGTCACTCAGTCAGGTCTGACTTGTTGTGACCCCATGGACTATAGCCCACCAAGCTCCTCTGTTCAAGATTTCTCCAGGCAAGAATATTGGAGTGGGTTGCCATGCCCTCCTCCAGGGGATATTCCCAAACCCAGGGATTGAACCCAGGTCTCCCACATTGCAGGCAGATTCTTTACCATCTGAGCCACCAGGGAAGCTCCAATGAATGAAATGAATTATAAAAGAAATGGGCAAAACTTCCAGGACAAATGGTCTCCAAGTTGTTAGTAGGAAAAACTAAAAGATGTAAGTACATTCTGTACTTATGGGGGCAACATTTTAGAAAATTATTTTTTCAAAAAAAAAAAAAAAGAGGCTTTGTGGACACCCAAAAGAAAATCAGGTTTAGATTCAATAAAGTGATTTAAAAAAGGGAAGAAAGAAACACCAAGAACTCGGGGAACTAGTTTTATTTTAAAATGAGTGCTTAATCATACCACTTAGGATAAAAAAAAAAGTGCAGTCGCTCAGTCATGTCCGACTCTTTGAGACCCCACGGACTGTAGACTACCACACTTATCTGTCCATGGGATTTTCCAGGCATGAGTACTGGAGTGGGTTGCCATTGCCTTCCCCAGGGGATCTTCCCAACCCTAGGGATCAAACTTGGGTCTCCTGCATTGTAGGCAGATGTTTTACCATCTGAGCCACCAGGGAAGTCATTTTGTTAGACAATAATCTCATGTCCTTAATATCCATTAGATCATTATCAAAAAAATTCTTGTATTGTTGACCTTTCTGCTCTTTACGTAAACTGTCAATAAGGCCCCTAAAAAAATTTTAAGAAAAAGAACCATTGTGAATAAACAAAAAACATCACTCTGAAACCTCTAAATACAGGCAAAAACACGGAACAGTAGTGGAAATACAATTTCTACCTTCATATGAGTTTGGAGGCTTCTCTCAGCCTCAGAAGAAAACAGAATAAGACTGAGCCTACAACTCTATTAGTGAGTAAATAACTTCTTTTCAGAAACTTCTGAAATTCATCTATAAGATGGAGCCAAGAGTAAAAGATGAAACCGGAAAAATATGAAGTAAGTAGTAAACACACATGCAACCTGTAAGAATCTCAGAGACAAACTAAGCCGCAACTTAGTATCACTAATTATCACTCTAAAATGATCAGTGTCCATTCAAAGCACTTAAACTACATGTAAAAACCTTTTCCATCAAGTACTGCTGCACATAGTGTCTGTTCAGAATCTCCTGCTATGTAGCTTATATGATTAAGTATCATAATGCCCTCCCCAAATTTCTTCCCATTATTTACCAAAATTAAAAAAGTAAAAGGAGTCAGTTAAGACTAGTTCTAAAATTGTGAATTACATCTTTAAAAAAAGAAATGGTGGGAATCCCCTGGTTGCCCTGTGGTTGGGATTTTGGGCTTTCACTGCCATGGCTTCAGTTCAATCCCTTTTTGAGAGCTAAAATTCTGCAAGCCATGTGGCTTGGCCAGAAGAATAAATAAATAAATGGTGTCACACATATCAAGGTAGAAAAGTCAGATGTTTACAAGTAGCAGGGAAAGCTCAGCTTCTCAGTTTTAACAGAAAACCATCCTAGACTTGACAAAAACAAAACCCCTTTATTCCCAGCATTCCTTTGTGCCAACAGAGTTAACTCGTCTGCCAGTTGGAAGGAAAAAAAAAATTTTTTTTCAATTTCTTTGCTTGCTTTATAAATAAAACAAATTTCTTAAAACAAGAACTATATAAGACTTCATATTCAATAAAAGCCATACTAATCAGAAATTATCTCTTTGCAATTATTCAGAAAGCGTATGTGGAGAGACTGAAGGATACTCCTTTCAGCAATCTTCTAAGCTCTTTCCTGGGAACAAGGAAAAATTGTAAAATATATGTATTAAACAGATCAAACAACACTTCACTGAAGAGTTCTTGTACATAGGTTGTATGCCTCTGACAAACACAATTATGCTCTTACTGCTTACTATGCCAAGGCTTTCAAAGGACTCCTACGATGATCCAGCACACTTCTATCAATAGCCCCCACATCCCATTCTTCTAAATAGGAACAAAAAAATTCACCTCCACAGTTTTTAAAGTAAACCTTCAAATCATTTATTGAAAAGTGCTACTTAAAAAGAAAAAAAGACCATCCATGCATAGTTTCTTCAAAATATGGTACACTAGTATAAAAATGCCCCAATACTCACTGGAAGGTGGCTTATGGCATACGAACGCTCCTTATCCAAGAGTTTACGTATTAATACTCTTTTATAACTCTTATTTTTCTCAATATCAAGAAAAAGGTCTTTGACAGTATCATTTCAAATATAAACAAAGCAACACCAAATAATCCACTATCTCATAAACTGATAATAACAATATTAGCTATCTAAAAAGGTGAGATTTAAGTACACATAATTTCCAAAAACGTTCAAACTACCACACCATTGCACTCATCTCACACGCTAGTAAAGTATGCTCAAAATTCTCCAAGCCAAGCTTCAACAGTGTGAACCCTGAACTTTCAGACGTTCAAGCTGGTTTTAGAAAAGGCAGAGGAACCAGAGATCAAATTGGGAACATCCGCTGCTACTGCTGCTGCTAAGTCCTTCAGTCGTGTCCGATTCTGTGCGACCCCATAGACGGCAACTCAACAGGCTCCCCCATCCCTGGCATTCTCCAGGCAACAACACTGGAGTGGGTTGCCATTTCCTTCTCCAATGCATGAAAGTGTAAAGTGAAGTCGCTCAGTGGTGTCCAACTCTTGGCGACCCCATGGACTGCAGCTTACCAGGCTCCTCCGTCCGCGGGATTTTCCAAGAAGAGTACTGGAGTGGGGTGCCATCACTTTCTCCAGCCAACATCCACAAGATCATTGAAAATGCGAGAGCTCCAGAAAAATAACTACTTCTGCTTTATTGACTATGCCAAAGCCTTTGTGTGGACCACAACAAACTCTGGAAAATTCTAAAAGAGATGGGCACACCAGATTACCTGACCTGCTTCTTGAGAAATCTGTATGCAGGTCGGGAAGCAAATAGTTACAACTGGACATAGAACAATAGACTGGTTCCAAGTCAGGAAAGGTGTACGTCAAGGCTGTGTATTGTCACCCTGCTTATTTAACTTACATGCAGAGTACATCATGAGAAACGCTGGGCTAGAGGAAGCACAAGCTGGAATCCAGACTGCTGGGAGAAATATCAATAACCTCAGATATGCAGATGACATCGCCCTTATGGCACAAAGTGCAGAATAACTAAAGAGCCTCTTGATGAAAGAAGAGAGTGAAAAAGTTGGCTTAAAGCTCAACATTCAGAAAACAAAGATCATGTCATCTGGTCCCATCACTTCATGGCAAATACACGGGGAAACCATGGAAACTGTGACAGACTTTTTTCCTTGGGCTCCAAAATCACTGCGGATGGTGACTGTAGCCATAAAATTAAAAAACACATGCTCCTTGGAAAAAAAGTTATCACCAACCTAGACAGCATATTAAAAAGCAGAGACATCACTTTTTCAACAAAGGTCCATCTAGTCAAAGCTATGTTTTTCCCAGTGGTCATGTATGGATGTGAGAGTTGGACTATAAAGAAAGCTGAGCGCCAAAGAATTGATCCTTCTGAACTGTGGTGTTGGAGAAGACTCTTGGGAGTCCCTTGGACTGCAAGGAGATCCAACCCAGTCCATCCGAAAGTAAATCAGTCCTGAATATTCTTTGAAAGGACTGATGCTGAAGCTGAAACTCCAATACTTTGGCCACCTGATGCAAAGACCTGACTCACTGGAAAAGATCCTGATGCTGGGAATGATCGAAGGCAGAAGGGGACAAGAAGATGAGATGGTTGGATGGCATCACCAACTCAGTGGACATGAGTTTGATTCCACTCCGGAAGTTGGCAATGGACAGGGAGGCCTGGGGTGCTGCAGTCCATGGGGTCGCAAAGGGCTGGACACAACTGAGCAACTGAACTGAACTCCTATCAGACTTAATAGTTATATATATCATCTTGAAAGTTATTTACACCGCAATATTAACAGTCTAACCCCCTAGGAACATCTTGCAAATATCAGACACTTAATGACAAGGTAAAAGAAATGCATTAACAGAATGTGATTCACTAAAACCCTTTAAAATGAGAACGTACTGACTACAACATACCGATGGTGCCATATTCCCGTAGAGGCAAAATGCCCTTCCTAAATTTAAATTGTAAATTTGTTCATGAGCATCTTAGCTAGTCATTGATACAGACTATCATTATATCATTAATATCACTGTATTTTCAACCAAGTATAGAATTCTACCCATTGAGAGAAAAATAGTGAAAAAGTTATACAATCTTATCCCTTGCTTTCATAGTGGCTAATTTTCATACACCACAGAAAATGGAGAGCCTTGACACACTATCACAAAAGTAAAGCTACAATCAGGCAAAAATGAGTTCAGTCCAGTCCAAACCATTGTGCAATACTTAAACTCAGTTTAAATGTGTGCTCTATAATCACATCCCTTCATCAAAGCCATGTGTAACTGAAACTTTTACCAAAAAAGAAAAGAAATGTCACTTTCAGATGCATAGCAAAGTGCTTCAGTTATATATATATAACATACATGCATGTATACACTTTTGGCTTCCCTGGTGGCCCAGTGCTAAAGAACTTGCCTGCCAGTGCAGAAGACATGGGTTCAATTCCTGGATTGGGAATATACCCTGGTAAAGGAAATAGCAACCCCCTACTGTATTCTTGCCTGGAAAATCCCATGGATAGAGGTGCCTGGTGGGTTACACCGTCCCTGGGGTTGCAAAAGAGTTGGACATGACTTAGTGACTAAATAGCAACAACATACACGTTTTCAGATTCTCTTCCATTATAGTTTATTACAAGATTATTGATACTCAATATACCACAATATATGTGCTACATAGTAGGCCTCTGTTATCTTATATATAATATTACTTCTATTGATCACATATCCCCAATTAATCCCTCCTCCCCTTTCAAACCCTTAGGTAACCATAAATTTGTTTCTTATGTCTTTGTTTAAAGGAGTTCATTTGTATTGCTTTTAAAGATTCCACATATATCTGTCCTCTGACTTATTTCACTTAGTATGATAATCTTCAGGTCTATCCAAGTGGCTGCAAATGACATTATTTCATTTTTTATGTCTGAGTAATATTCCATTGAGTGCACACAACCCACTTCTTTTCCCANTTGAAGTATGGTGTTGGAGAAGACTCTTGAGAGTCCCTTGGACTGCAAGGAGATCCAACCAGTCTATCCGAAAGGAGCTCAGTCCTGGGTGTTTTTTGGAAGGAATGATGCTAAAGGTGAAACTGCAGTACTCTGGCCACCTCATGCTAAGAGCTGATTCATTGGAAAAGACTGATACTGGGAGGGGTTGGGGGCAGGAGGAGAAGACAACAGAGATGAGATGGCTAGATGGCATCACTGACTCAATGGACGTGAGTTTGGGTGAACTCTGGGAGCTGGTAATGGACAGGGAGGCCTGGCGTGCTGCAATTCATGGGGTGGCAAAGAGTCAGCCACGACTGAGCGACTAACTGAACTGAAAGACACACTAAAGGAAACCAAGGCAGGAGACATCTAACTCAGTCTAGAATTGTCAGGTGTATTTCTGGCAAAGTGCTTCAGACAATGCCCTAAATTGAAAATGCCATTCCTCTACAAACATGTGAAAATAACATCCGTTTATGGATGGATAAATAACTGAAAGGTCATAAAATATGTACTAGACTGAAATAAATTACAAAAATTCTTTTGGCTGGCTATACAGCCAAACCTCTCCTTCTCTGAAAATATATCAAGCACTGCCACTTTTGTGAATAAGCTTGTCTAAAGGGGCCAACCAGATTTTCCTTTTCTTTCACCACATGTTAGCACTCATATATACTAAGACTAGCTAACAAATGGAAGATAACAGCTTAAAAGAGTGACAATTTTAAACAAAAGGAATGTATAGTATTTCAGGGATTATACTGATTTATTTCCAACGTCAAAGTTAAAGATGAAGAAAAATTAACATTCGGAAATATTATTATACTTTGTGAGATATAAAATCTTAGGATGGTACAAGCCTCTTAGGAATAACATAGTTGGAAAGAATCATATAGTAGTGAATAAATTTATGTCTCAATGTTTTGTAAACAAGATCAATTACTTTAAAAAACACAAAATAAATTCACCATGCAAAGTTGTTGCTGCAGATCTAAAGTGCACTAACATTCTCTCGGAGCCGTTTTATATATTCTTCTGATACTGAACCTCTGAAACATCCTAGAAATTACACTACACTTTTCCCTCCACGAAACGACTTCACTGACAGCGACAACTACGCTGTGGTGATAGTAACTTCGGGTATTTTTAGAAAAGATTTACATCCCACTCAATCTTACCACTAGTGTTAAGGGGAAATGTAAAGAGAAAGGTGATTCTGATAAGATGTTTTCCTGTAAGTATAACTTTCAGAGAAATGAAGTGTCTCACTAATACAGAATAGGAACACATGAAGAATCTTCCTCTACCAGTTTTTTTTCCAAACAAGACTTTCAAAACTGAGAAATCTTATGTCCTGGAATATGCACAGAAATATATGGAGGTTTTTGACTGTGATAAAAGCCAAAACATGCCGCTCCCTTTATTCATGTAGAAAACAAAAAATGTCAAGTTTTCAAAGATAACTGTAACCTCTGATATTATAAGCACATATTACTTCAAATCATTTAATTTTACAGCTAGAAAGTAACTTGGGAGTATCATCGAGCATAATCCTTATCTAATAAGAAGCAAAGGTTTGTTTAGAAATTAAAGAGGGACTTACCACAGTACAATGGCAATGAAATAAGAAAGAAACACTTTCTGTTGGTATGGTAAGCCATGGCTCAAGCCACAAGTATAAAACAACAATAGTAAAGGAACCAGGACTTCACTGAAGTCCCTAAAAGTAAGTAGTGATGAAGTACAAAGGATCTTATTTGGGACAGGAGTCAAACCGTACTTATTAACTTCTAAAGTCAAAGAACATGATCTAAAATGGTTTCAAACCAAATTAAAGAACCTCTTTGGGTGGCAGTATTCAAATACTTCCATACTATCATTCTTAATTCACAGTTTATGATGTTTTAGGGATATTGCTGTTAAAAAACTGTCCCATTCACCTCTAAATGTGCTATAAAGATGTCAGGATTTCATAAATCCAGGTCACTATCCCATTATAAAGATGATAGGAAAAAGCAGGTCAAAGACGACATCTTAAAAAGCAATAGTCCAAGAAAGGGAACATGATTTAATAGAACGCCATCAAAAGTAGAGTAACCCCATTATAAAGTCCAGACAAACAAGTAACAAAGTAGTTAATAAGGCAGTATGTGAAAACTACATTAAAGAATTTCAAGAGACTAACTTTGCCCCCTGTTTCTTAAACCATGACTACTTTTATCAAGTAGTACAAAGGGAAAAGTTAAAATATTAATACCAAGCATCATCAAATCTTCATTTTAAAAAAATCTTCCCTATTTTAGAAGCAAATCTTTTATAAGGTATGCTTAGAATTTCAAAAGGTGAAGTCCTATGATTTTTAAAACTTGGTTTTTCCTGTGCTGTTATGTTTATGTTATTCCTTCTATTTTAATACTCATTACTTGTTACCATGTGATGAATTTAAAACAATGCATAAGAGCACATATTCAAATTTCATTCACTTCAAACAGGTCCAGATTAACTATGAATTGATAAAAATTTTTTACAGTATTTACTGGAGAAAGTTGGACCAGTCTGGTTTCTCCTTTCTCCCAAATAAAACCTTATTCTTCCCCTGCCCCCAGCATCTGCCTTGCAACATGATGAAAGCAGTAAATAAACCATTAGTGCATAATAAACTATTAAAGATTTGACACATTCATCCTAATAGTCAACTAACAAAAATGCCAGGGGTAATAAAATTCTGAAGTTGCAATTCTTTAAAACACTTTCCTACCTTCACATTGGTTCCTTGGAAGAATCTTCCACCTTGTTTTTATCACATTTTCCAAAATCTGTAGTCCATAATACTGAAAATTGGAGAATAAAAGTATGTGAATATATTGCTATAAGACTGGCAATTTCCAGGATTCACAAATGGACAGACATTCACACATTTACATCTAAAGTTTCAAAAACAGTATGCTACCAAGTTTTAATTACATATATTAAACAAGGATCTATTCATTCGCCCATATACTGAATTTTCATGCATTTTCCTCATTTTATTGTTTACTACTCTATTTAAAGTCCTGCTGTTTATACATGCTCACACCAGGAGGAAGAACCAAATAAAAAACCCTTAGCAGCCAAATGGGCTGGGTCTGCAGAAGGAAAATGTAGCAGCCAGATATGAATTCACAGCATAAATGACTGCTTACAGGCTCACGTACTTTAACAAAACCAGGCTCCTAAGAATTTAGCAGCTTGGATGTTCTCAAGCTTCCTACCATCTTCTAGGAGTTGTAAACTCTTGGCCAAGTATTACTGTATTGTCACAGATACTTTCTATAGAAAGTGTTTACAAACATCACTGGTGTGTTACTTAAGGAGCAGCAAGACAGCCCACGGGTTTAATTTAAAAATTTAACCCCACCCTTACAGTTGCTATTTCTACTAATTTAAAGATAAACTTTTGTGCACAGTCAAAATAATACACAAATGCATGTTGCAATCTGTATCTACCTTTCAGGTATTTCTTCCAAGTATAGAAATAACTAAAAATGTAAATTAATAAATACAAATACCACTTTGAAGCCATTTTGTCCCCCCTGTTGATTACTCACTCTAAATAGTCAACAATATTTATTTAACAATTTATAAGGCTACAGGAGTTACTACCCAAAATTATTACCATGACCAATTAGTGTGGATAGACAGGAGGAAGAAAAGGGTCAAAATCGTTGTGGTATGTTTCATCTGGTTGAACTACGGAAGAATCAGCTAGAATACCTGAAAGGCAAACTCATTCATATATAGACATATAACCTCAGATTGCAAGTTTTGGCTGAGAATAAGAGTTCATCTTTAAAATGGTTAGTCACCACACAATAAAATAGGAGCATTAGTATTTCAACCAAAGGGATCATGTGAATGCACACTTTATCCAAAGCACAATATAGACTGTCCCAAACTACATTGTGCTCAAACAATGTTTTTGCTGTTTTCTTTCATTTTTAACATTTTGTACTTTTTAAGGGAAATTTTGCCATTTAAACCCAAATCCTACATTTGCAGAACATTCCTTAAAAATACTTCATAAATAAAAACAAGGCCAAAGCAAACTTCTGAAATTATAAATTTGACGCTATTAAGAGTTTCATAATCAGCAGCAAATGGTGAAGCTTTCTATCCTCTTTAAAGGTCTAGCTCTCAGACACATGTAAATAAACAAAGGTATGTTGCTCACTGACTAAAATTCTAAATTAACTTTAAAAACGTACTACTCTAAACTTGCTTTAAGTTAATTTTATAGCCATGAAGTCAAGAGGGGCCAAAGTTTTACCAAGTCAAAACAAATGCACTTCCTACTACATGGAATATACATCCTCTTGCTAATTTTCAACCAATTACAAAGATCTTTAAGGAACTAAGAAACAAAATACACCATAAATACAGCAGTTAAGAAGTAATAATCCTAACGATAACTTCACCATATTCAGCTGATATATTTCTAGCTTACCCCTTTTTTAATCTAAGGATATCCCCCCTTTATTTTGCTGCATTCATTTATTTACTTCTGCCTTTGTATCTGATACTTTGTTACCTAAATCACCAATTTACTGACCTCTAGTCCTTTCTTCAACTGTAAAAAAGTAGCACAAGTTTGTTGAAGATACAATTCATATTTTCATCTTTCTGCTAGGAGGGCTGAAGTAGGAAGCCCAATAAAAGCTGTTTACAAGTTAGTTCAAAGGAAGACACAGATCACTTTCAGAATACCCTAAAACCCAATCTTTCCTAGACATTGAGACTTTACAAATGATGAGAATTCAGTTCTTTGAAAAGGGAGTATTTTAATGAAAAATTCTGGAAGTGACAGCCAAATCTGAGGGCCAATGATAAACAACTACTTTGGAAATATACATAAATAATCCAAATATCATTCTGAAGTATTACATTTCTGCTTTACATCTTAGGACTTGAGAAATCCACTGCTGAGTTATGAAGATGAGGGACAGATAACAGCAAAGACTACATGAAAAAAAAAATAAATGCATGAAATGATCCCTATGGTAGAAATTTCTACTGAGCCCTTAGAAATACTTATTTTACGCATTGAATTCCCCTTTCCCCTCCCACCACCCATGAAACAAAAACAATTGATGAACAGAATTCAGTTAAAGGGAATCAAAAGGGTAGACCTTGTGGAGGCCTGCCGTCAAAGCCTAGCTGTGTCAGTTGCACAGGAAGACACCCCTTTTCTTCCTATTACAAGCAATCAACATAATGGAACATTATGATTAATATCAGGTAGTGTTAACATCTTTAAAGAAAAAAAAAATGATTGCATAAAAGCCAAATGTCATAGTGCATAAATTTAGCACCAAATCATTTGTAATTTATGTAAATTGAAGAATTCTTTACCTGTTGCTTTCTTTCTGTTCCTCTAATCATCTCATTTTTCACAAGACAAATTTGAGTTTTTAAAAATACTGTTGATAAATCAACTTAAACATTAGTAATGTCTGTCAGTATAAAAAGCAAAATTTACCAGGCAAGCAAACAGGCAAACACTGTTATGTTACTTAAGGTTAGCACTTTGAGGAAGTTCTGGACTGTATTTTTGCCCTAAAATTTATAAGATGTCAAAACTAGTTAATATTTTAAAACTGTTAATTAACACAGTCTGATTTCAGAAACAGAGGTGAACATGGCTAATTTCTGTTTTAACACAATGTATACCAAGTGGAAACCTTGTGTGTATTTAAACAGAATGCCATGCATGGTATTTTATTACTTTAAGGCAGTTTAAAGAGAAGTGTGAATCATCAAGCCTAAACAGTCAAAACACATTTTGATCAACCTTTCTGTTCAAACTTAAGAAAAAAGGACCCAAATGATAACATTTTCAATTGCAAATAAAAACTGAGTGCTGTCCCATTAAAAGCATTGGTACCATGGAGTCGGGTTTTACGCTGCCCACAAAACTTGGTTTTGGAGGTGCCTAGCCTGTGTTATATGGATCACTTGCCCAAAATAACTCTTCTGATGTTTCATCTCTGAATAACATTCAGAATAACATTCAGAATTTATGCTGAGATCTGTACACATATTCTAAAAAGGAAAAAAAAAAAAAAAAAAACCCGGAACAAACAAAAAGACCCCCGAAACAACAAAAAGAAAAAGCCACCTTGCATACTAGTCCCAATTACAAAACTTCATTCATAATTCTTAGGACTATTTGCAAGAATTAATTCTATGTTTAAGACTAAATTTTGAAATAAGTCAACATTATTAAATGATTTGAGATAACAAAGGCTAATACTAAAAATGAGATACCTTCCTCAAAGTTTATGACTGGAAGAAAAGAAGAAACAATGGATTTTAAAACCACCGCTTGCTTACTTTTGTGTTCATATTCTGTGAAAACTCCAAAATTGTGTCGACTCTTGTCCACGCATCAGGATGCTCCTTTAAATGTGTCAGTACTTCTTGAGCCATTCTTTGCTAAAATAGTACACAAAAACAATTTTAAGCTAATTTGTTCTTTTATCGGAGCAAGGCAAAAGTCCAAATAGGAGAATGATTTTATCAACTTTTGGAAATACTGGGGGGGGGGAAAAACTCCTTACAGAAATAAAAATATGTCCATTATCAGTCTTAAAACTTCAGTTAAGAATGCAAATATACCTCTGAATCACAGAAGTGTTTTTTTCCCCTTAATCTGCCTTATTTGGTATTCTCAAAACTGAACTTAAATTCTATCAATTCTAACAAAGAGCTACTCTGACATAAAGGGGTTCTCAGCACACAATCAACCAAAAAAAAAAAACCAACACAGAAAAATTCGCATCTACTAGATAAACTGTGTAATGGTATACTCTGGTTTGTAAGAGTCACCAAGGTATCTTTAATAGTATCTATAAAATTATATTTCAGGGGAGACAGACAAAAGCTAAGTCTAAATAAGTCTACAAATCTCAAATACCTGTTGATACATACAAAACATTAAGACAGTCTCTTTGGTTTATTGTAAAGACACCTTTATCTCTGAAAAATCTTCTAATTTTACTCCTAGTTTGAGATTTCTTTTTTGCTTTTGTATTTCTAAAACGCAAACCCAGAAATAATTTAACCTACAAAAACATCATCTAGAACATTAATAAAACTAGTGTTTCTAAAATCTGTCAATTCTAGATGTTGCTTGTTCTTTTAAATATCAGATCTAAAACTTATGGAACTTTGTACCTTTCTTCAATGCTATTTCCTTTCTTTGTTCCTTCTTTCTAGACAATCACTTTCATGATCTGATGTCTTTTCCTTGATTTTCATTTTATGGTATGAATTCCATAAATATAGTTGTATAGTTACTGAATTTTATATGAACAGTATACTATGGAAATCCTTCTGCAACTTGCTGTTTCCATTTGACAGTTTTTTCCCCTCTGCTTTACTGAGCTATGATTGACATCTGACAGTTTTAAAGATGTAGCCATGTTGACATTATCTAGTTTCTTCATTTTAACTGCTAGTTTTTCGTATGATACGAACACTATGTTTTACCAAAGGCTAAAAAGTCTACTGATCCACTCCCCCTCCCCGCCAGGAAGCCAACAGGTTAATACGTTTCACCTTTAAGGCTGATCTGTAGCTCAACTGGATCCTAATTATCTTTTGCCTGTTTCTACGACATGTCGTAACCAAAAAAAAAAAAAAAGGTCAGTTATCCTTCTGGTTAGATCATTTAGTTGATCAAGGGTTTGACTCCATGGGTAATTAATCAGAAATCATCAAAAAGGTGGGAAAAAAAGCATTCTTATTTAAATCATCTCTGACAGAGACACCTCATAATATTAAGTTGGCTTTTATTCCAATTTACAAAAAAATCATTCTTCTCTTGTAGCTTTGATGTTAAGAAAGAAGTCTTTTCCTCAGGGAACAGATATCACATTCATGGTTTTTTTCTCATTTATCAACGAGCAATACACACTGCTTATTGTTTAAAAGAAAACTTTGACAAATACTCACTAAATTAGGCAATGGTTCTGTAACAATAACACCAGAAACACTGTGGAACTTGAAAGAAAAATCAGGTGCCTGGGTTTCTCTCTAAGGGTCCAGAATTAAAGCCAGAGTGTAAAGCCTTGAAATACAACTATACATTCTTTAATTTGATTTCATTAAAGCACTAATGGCTTTAAAGGGTTCTAACTGTATTATATAATAACCAACCAACAAAAGTGGAAAAAATAGTTATGTGAATTATTTAGGGTCAAAGCCCACTTTAGCAGTGTTTTGATTTTTCTCCTGAGAATATCTAACTAGAGACAATATCCAACTAGATAAAGACTTGAATGTAGTATAGTAACCCATATTAAGAAGATAAGGTATATTAAACATCCCTGCCTAGAAAGTTATTTGGTCATGATACAACATCAGTTTTGAAGTGATGAGCATTCTACCTATTATAAATGAATACTTTCCATAGTATTACTTTCATTTCAAACTCTGCATAATCATGTTCCTTCCTTTTATATCATTCATTCTGTCATAATTTTACTCTCAAAACTTACTTCTAGTATTTACATCCTTTTAAAAAACTGTCCTAATCCCACTGTCCCCTTATATAACATATTCTTTTCTTAACTTAAAAGCCCAGGAGGGGTTAAAAGACACAAAAGGAAACCAAAGAGAAAATCTGGCATCTCCCTGTGTTACTAACTGAATGGTGAAAGTATTTTAGTTGCTAAGCAATAGATAAAAGAGTTCAAGACACTTAACACAGTATTGAAGAAAACACCCAACTCTATCATTTGTTTTTCTCCTGGCAGCCTACTTGGCTAAAAATGATTATAATAGAAGGTAGTCCTAATATTACAGTGCTAAAATTTTGCTATACTACCCATCTAAGCAAAACTTCTACCTACACCCTTCTAATAATTTCTCTCCAAAGTTATGTAATCATTTTTTTAAAGTTAGGCTACATAAAGGTGAGTTCGAAAGCTTAATTAGCGTAATTTCTAGTTGCTATTTTAAGTACATATTTTATGACAAACCAAAACCAAACACTCCCCACCAAACCATATATTAAAACAATGAGTTTACATCACATATATGTGCATTTACATCACCTATCTTCTTTACTATACTTTCAAAAGTACCCTTAAAGTAGCAGTCACTGGTGACAAGTGCTTTACAAAACCTCATCACTAACCCTCTAGTCTCTTCCAAGGTAGGGAACACTTTTGTGGATGAGACTCCAGAGGAATGACCAGAAACCTTACTGGAATAAAATTAAGACACATCTAACATTAAAACAATGCTCTCCAAACTTTTAATCCAAAATAAAAACCCTCAAAGAGATGGTATATAAAAAGCCAACTGAACAAGGAACTTTAAAGATACCCCAACAGAAAGGGGTTCTTAGCTGCCTTTAGGCTCTAAGCCTGTTTCCTAAATCTATAACAAGTATCAACTTACTGATTATCTTTATACAGTTGATTTATCCTATGAGAGATGTAACTAAACATAAAATTTTTACTTTTGAGAAAGTTAATTTTGCTTTTANAAAGCCAACTGAACAAGGAACTTTAAAGATACCCCAACAGAAAGGGGTTCTTAGCTGCCTTTAGGCTCTAAGCCTGTTTCCTAAATCTATAACAAGTATCAACTTACTGATTATCTTTATACAGTTGATTTATCCTATGAGAGATGTAACTAAACATAAAATTTTTACTTTTGAGAAAGTTAATTTTGCTTTTATAAAGGTGAAAACCTTTGTAAAAACTTTTCTAAATCTACTCTCTATTCAGAAATCAAATTTAAAACAAATCACTATATCTCAACACTATGAAACATTACTAACAGTAGTATTACACTCTATTCTTCATAACTATTCCAATTATAAGCGTAGAGCCCTGGTCTATTTAGTCATCATACTTTTAGACACTGTGAACTAAGTTAAAAAAGAACAAAGACTAGACAGCAGTGGTAGCTTAATAATGTGATAAAATTAAATGCCAATCTTTGTGGCTTACAGACTTGTGCTTCTAATACAAAGTTGAGCCCAACCTTGTTGTTGTTCAGTCACTAAACATGTGACCCCATAGACTAGCCCCGCCAGGCTCCCGTGTCCATGGGATTTCCCGAGCAAGAACACTGGAGTGGGTTGCCATTTCCTTCTCCAGGGAATCTTTCTGACCCAGGGATGGAACCTATGTTTCCTGCATTGGCAGGCAGATTCTCTACTACTGAGCCACATACCCCTCACTTCATGCATTTCAATCTTACTTTCATACTTTCTTCCCAAAGCAGCTGTTTTCCATACATCATGTTGGGATGAAATGGAGCTTAAAACTTCATGTTGAACATATAATCATCAGGAAACAACTACTACATGTAAGTGTTGTAAATACAGACACTTTTCAGAATTGCTTTTGATCAAAAGTCCCTAGGAGTGTAAAACTGCACTAACAAGCTTACAAAAATCACTCAAGTTATTTTTTCGACTCATACAACTTACATGGTCCTCAACGTTAGATTTCAGAAGGGAACAAAAATACTTATATAACACAGTATCTTAAAGATATACTATCTCCCAGAAATGTACTTTCTTGCAACAAAACTGTATTAGTAAGATATCTGTCACATCACTTTAAAAGATCTTTTTAACCCCAACGCAAAAACTTTTACTCATTTAAAACTTTACATTATTAAGTCCACAAGGTGAAGACTCAAGATTGTTGTTTCTTACATAAAAGTTTAAATTTACAAACACTTCTGTTTAGGAAAAAAAAAACTTTCAATGCCTTAAGCTTATCAAAACATTATATGTTAAGACAATCTCCTACTTTAACAGTAGCACTTTTACATGTGCTAAAATTCAGACACTTGGCATTGTTGGGTTTTTAAAATAAGTTTTATCTGTGAAGTACTTCTGCAATTTAAATGCTTCAAAATAGAAAACTATTAATTCCAATATATAGGGGACATACAACTTTTAATATCTAGAAAACATTTAATACATTGGGATCTTTCAGTAAATGGGATAAACGCTGCTGAAGGACAGAACAAGAATATTCCAAAACATTCCACTCTAAACCATTTGAAAATATAATGCGATTTATTTTTACAGTCCACCTCTCAGAGTTATATATAATTCCAACTTAATACAAACTATGGAACACTTCTTTAAAAGGTGGTAATTTCAAATTTTATTCTAAACCCAGCAACTATTACGCTGCAATAATATTTTGGTCAGCTACTTTACCTGGGCTCCTTCTCCATGGTATAAGCAATTCACCACATTGTCTAAAAGGTTGATATCCAGTTTTTGGCTGAAATCGAGCAGCTGACGAGCTGCATGGTCTGCTAACATTGTCATAATTGCTGGCATAGATTACTGAAAATAAAGAAAACAAATTTAAGGCGCCTATGACATTNATAAGCAATTCACCACATTGTCTAAAAGGTTGATATCCAGTTTTTGGCTGAAATCGAGCAGCTGACGAGCTGCATGGTCTGCTAACATTGTCATAATTGCTGGCATAGATTACTGAAAATAAAGAAAACAAATTTAAGGCGCCTATGACATTATCAGTCAAAAAGTTTTTACTCTAGTTATTTCACTTCCACATGTTCTTACAAATACTGTACTTTGTATTTTGGAGATTTTTACCTGAACAACTGAGACAGTAAAGCAAATCCTGAAGCTACTTAGGTACTCCGTAACCACACTGATTACTAGGATCTACTTTATGCTCAGACCTGAGAAAAGTCGTACTGTTCTTTCTACTAACACGTATATAAAGTTACCTTAACTCGTTTTTTAAAATTATTGAAGAATTTACGGCCCTAAAACATGATACAATTGAAAGTCCTGATCTCAAATTTTTAAATGGACATGAAGTTCATATGGATGTCCCCCTCTTCCTAAGCAGAGCCTTTTAGCTCAGTAAAGTTCACTTTCCCTTATTTCATGCTACTTTAATTCTTAAAACATATCTAAGACGCTAAAAACTATATGTGGTATCGAAGTTTTCCTATATATAGCAATGATTTGCAGGAACCACAAGTCTAACCAATCTCATACCCTTAACTTACATAGAATTTAAGCTTCTACATACAATGAAACCATCTATATTGTTTCTTCTTTGAATAAATGTGGGGGTTTAAATTACAGGTGCACAAGCTCCTTGAACATATATGGTCTAGAAAAAAAAAAAAACCTTCATAGTAATATCTAAAGATTTTTTAGAAAAATTTCCAGGTATTAGCTAGCAAAGCAAAAAGCTTGCTAACTATCCCCTGACAACCCACCCTGCAAAAAAAAATCAAATTCTATCATAACAGAAAAAGGAGCTTCTTCACTTCAAATAACGTACTGGCTAAAATCTACTGGTTCACATGCAATGGTATCCTTTTAAGAGGATTCTACTCCAAGGGGCTGGAACATGTGCACAGTTTTATTGTCCAACATTATAAAAAATCTTTCCCTTCACTTTTCTTCAAAGTCAAGTGATGCTTAAGTCTGGCTAAATCAGTACTCAACCTTTTTTGGGTCAAGATGCCTCACAATCAAAGGAACAGGATGGCTCTTGCCAATTTAAAAAAAATTCACAACTTCATATACAATTACAGACAGACGATTCAGGATATTTCAAAAGCCACGCATGAAACCTTGGGTTAAGCACTCCTGGTTTACAATACTTGGACCCAACAAGGTCATATGGTCGTCTCTACTTCTCCCCCTCTTTTTAACCTTCCGAGACCAGGAAATGGGGTGGCTAACCGGATTACACTGGATCTGAGCAAACTAGCTTGTTAGGAAAAAGGCTTCTTAGGTATTTTACAACAGTTTAAAAATGTTCCTAATAACGGCAGCAATTTCAGTTTTTATCTCAAATGTTTTAATGATGTCAACTACAACAAAGTCTGAAGGATCAGTTAGGTTAGATATAATGTAAAAGTTGAGGAATTATGAATTTAAGAATTATTAAGTCTTTCCATCCACTATTGACAGCGGTGAAATTTCAAAATTTTCTACAGTAGTTACTAAATGTATTTAAAATACAAAATATTGGACACACAATATTTGATCTAAATACTAATAAAAAAATATATACTGCACAAATGTCAAATGTAAATTCCCCCATTCGATTGCCATACAATTTTAAAAGAATGATCTTAAAAATTAATAGCCAAAACCAAAAATAAAGTTACTCTTAAANGTATTCTAAGTCACTTCAGTTATGTCCAACCCTGGGACCCATGGACTGTAGCCCACCAGGCTCCTCTGTCCGTGGGATTCTCCAGGCAAGAATACTGGAATGAGTTGCCATGCCCTCCTCCAGGGTGTACCTACTATATATAGCATTTTCAAAGTCCAGGGTGGCCCAAAAGGGCCTTGCTTCCACTGGTACAGCTAGAGAAAACTGGAGGCAGGTCAGTAGAGCTTGTTACTCATTGTGTCAGGAGATTTTGTCCAGTCTTGTCTTATGGTAGTGTCCCCCTTTATGCTGGAAGAAAACACAAAAACATAAAACCTAGTCCTTGAAGCAAGCATCTGATAAACAAGGGGCTGTTGCACTTTCACACAGCTCTAGATCATCTTTTCAGCAGGAGCTTACCTATCACCCACACCTTATCAACAATGGGGACTTAGCCTGTTCAGCTCCCAGTCTCCTTTTACTCTTGTTAGGGAGCAGGATCCTCTGGGCCCTCTGGCTGAACCCTCAAGGCAGGAGATGTGAATGCCCTTCCACAGACAGGAACTAAGATAAGAAGATAGGCCAACAGGGCTTTTCTTCCCTTTCCAACCAAGCCTCTCCAGAGAGGACCCAAGAGACTGTGGGCAGCCCTGAGGCCATCAGGGGAGCTCCTAAAAAAATTGTCTTCTTGTCCCTGCCTTTAGAGACATAGAATTGGCGAGTGTTATTTCTCCCTTCTAGTTTTTTCTCACACACGAACAGCCTGGGGTGGAGAGAGAAGGAGAATGGTTTCAGACATTTAAGCTTTAGTGGGAGCTGGGACTTCCGTGGTGGTCCAGTGACTAGGACTCTGTGCTCCCCATGCAGAGGGCCCAGATTTGATCCCTAGTAAGGGAACTAGATTCCACATGCTGCCATTATCCCAAGCCATATTATGTCCTTATTTACATAATATTAGTTTTTCTTTAAAAANAGCTTTAGTGGGAGCTGGGACTTCCGTGGTGGTCCAGTGACTAGGACTCTGTGCTCCCCATGCAGAGGGCCCAGATTTGATCCCTAGTAAGGGAACTAGATTCCACATGCTGCCATTATCCCAAGCCATATTATGTCCTTATTTACATAATATTAGTTTTTCTTTAAAAAAATCCACCCTGTAGGCATATTCACGATCCCAATTTAAAAAACCAATTATTTAAAAAAAAAAAAAAAAAAGAGTTGGCACAGTCAAAAAATAAAAATACGTTTTTGTTTTTTTTTTTTTTAAAAAGCTTTAGTGGGAGAGAGAAATTGGAAAACATATTTCTTGTGTGATCAGGGTGGCTAAGGGAAGAAAAGAAGACCACCAAGGGAACCTAATGGGACAAAAAGGGGACCCAGTAAGGAAGGATAGAGTAAATGTGATTTCATCCCGGGATCTGAGAAGGCAACTGGCAGAATGTCATCAGGAGCTCTTTGTAGGAGGGCATGAGAGAATTTGCTTTTACTGGCTGCAGCAAACATGAAATCCCTGAGGTCTTATGTACAACATAAACCTCCTTGGTTGTTGAAGACCGAAGCCAACAACTTTTACTGTGGAAATAACTGGCATAGAGAAAAACACACGAGATTTACTTGAAGGACAAAGACACCTTCATTTTTTAATTCCACATCTGTATTTACAATTTTGCTCCTGCAGGAAATACATGGCTTTCTAGTAGCTCCAATGAGATAGGTCAGAGCTGTACCAAAAAGTGACTTTCACAAGATCAATCAGTATTTTAATAAATGTCACATCTTTTAAAATTGAAATTACAAAATAAGACAGTGAAAAATGTCTTGAATCAGGAGAGCTGAATTCTCCTCCCTGTTCTCAGGTAGAGCTCTTCACCATCCGTGAAGTATCCTTACTGCTAAAAGGTTATTGAAGTCCTTTCTGGCCTAAAGACAATCTCTAACTTCTGTGCATTCCTTTCTTCTGGAAGATTAAAGCTGATAAAGAAAAGTGCAGAAAAAAATCTTTACTAGCAATTTTGTGAATACAAGTGCCTTAAAGACACATTCCCTATACCTGTTCAGACATTCATTCATTTAGCTAATATTCTGAGTCCCCGTCATGAAACAGGTACTGTACTGGGGCTGGGGATACAATGATGAGAAAAACTGTTCACTTCCCTGGACAGAAAAAGATCTAATGATAAACATGTTTTCTTCAGATATGATTTTTTCCTATAATTGGGCCTACGATAGATTCTAGGTAATCACACATTGCTTCATAAATTTCAACATGTTATCCTTAACAACTAGGGGAACACTGTGGCCTTTCTTTTAATATCAGGGAGCTATTTTCACTGAATGATCTTAGAAAAAGACACTTCAGAATCACCTAGTCAAAAATATTTATCGATAATCTAGTCCATGCTGGATTTGCTGTAAGTGGTGAGAATATGGTTAAAACAAGACAGGCAGAGGCCTTGCCCTCAAAGACTCATAATCTTGGGTCTGCGAAAGCATGAAAACTTAAAACTAGTTTGCACTCATGCAGTTTAAACTTTCTCATCACACCAGTCAATTGCCCCAGCTTCATAAGGTACCCCTGAAATTTTTCAGGTGATTTTCTTTTTTCAACTCAGGACTGTGTTTTCTTATTTAGACAATTTGTGACAAACTGTCACTTTTTCTAGCAATGCTGCCAGCGAGTTGATTTTAAAAATAAATGTGACCATTTAACTCTTGTTTCTCTCTTGCTTCCCATACATTTCTTCCACTTAAAAACAAAACAAAACAAAAAACCTTCAGTGTCTACCCTTTACTTCACAAGAAAAGAATCCCCAGCACTCTAGCACATCCCCTTTGTGACTGGACCTTGCCTCGCCTAGTCCCGTTCATGTTCTGAGGCTTGCACACTGTCCCCTATGGCCACACTGATTGACATTTCCCAGTCTCTCAGCTCTAGGCCTTCATCCATGCTGCTCCTTCAATGAAGATTACTCTTCACCCTCTTCCTCCCAGTGCCTTCACTTATCCCTGGACTTGGTTTCATCCATAACCCCCACAATTCCTGTGTCTACATCCCATCCTGGGACTCATCTAGTACAGTACAATGGCCCACTGACACTTCTAGTTACTGACCACAAAGGGAAATTTCAGGACAATGTACAGGGCTAGACACGTAGATACCCTTAATGAAAGCGTTGAGTGATGAATTAATGAGCACACATTTACAGATGATGTTCCTAGCAGGGAGAACAACATGACAAAAGATGAGCATGGTGCATGCTCTGCAAAGAATTCAGAATATATGGAAAACACAGTAGAAGATGAAAGGTTAGAGATGGGACAAAAGAGAGAAGCAAGGACAGATGCAGCCAGTTTGATAATTTGACAATACTGAGTCATTAAGGGGTCTTAGGGAAAGGAGTAATTAGATAAGGGCTTTAGAAAGAACCTTGTGAAGAATAGATTTGAAGGAAGCAAGACAGGGGATGAGAAGATGGTTTTTTGTGGTTGCAAAAAACCAAGGGGAGCTGGTAGTGGCCTGAGCTAATTTAGCAGCACTGAGGATATAAGAGGAAAGATTCAAGCAATGTGCAGCCATGAAATTAAAAGACTCTTGCTCCTTGGAAGAAAAGCTATGACCAACATAGACAGCATATTAAAAAGCAGAGACATTACTTTGCCAACAAAGGTCCATTTGTCAATGCTTTGGTTTTTCCAGTAGTCATGTATGGATGTCAGGGTTGGACTATTAAGAAGACTGAGCGCTGAAGAATTGATGCTTTTGAACTGTGGTGTTGGAGAAGACTCTTGAGAGTCCCTTGGACTGCAGGAGATCCAACCAGTCAGTCCTAAAGGAAATCAGTCCTGAATATTCATTGGAAGGACTAATGCTGAAGCTGAAGCTCCAATACTTTGGCCACCTAATGTGAAGAACTGACTCACTGAAAAAGACCCTGATGCTGGGAAAGATTGAAAATGGGAGGAGAAGGGGATGACAGAGAATGAGATGGTTGGATGGCATCACCGACTCGATGGACATAAGTTTGAGCAAACTCCAGGAGTTGGTGATGGACAGGGAAGCCTGGCATGCTGCAGTCCGTGGGCTTGCAAAGAGTCGCACACAACTGAGTGACTGAATTGAACTGAACTGAACTGAGACCTCCAGGGAAGCTCCATTTGAAAATACTGAAAAGTATAAAAAGGACCAAAGATGAAGCTAGTTTGAACTATGATGTTCATATTTTAATTGTAGTTGAAAGATAGATGTTTTACCAAATAAGATCTCAAACTATTAATTTTATTGCCTTAAATTTTCATTTACTTCTAGGTTTTTAAAAACTTTTAATTGGTCAAGTTTTTAAATGATAGACAAAATTTAAATGATCTTTCTCCAATTTTTTTACAATTTAATTAGTAAAGAGAACCTAAAAGACTAGTTATTCAATGCTTTTGATTTGATAATTAAAAAACAAATCACCATCAACTATATTTCAGGCTAGTGGGCTTGCAAAAAGAATTTTTTAATCTCAACCCACAGTAAGAAATATATTGTACATTATGACCTAATCCACAAGCCTATACATAAAGGAATGAAACAGGACAGTAGTTTTACCAAACATTACCGCGATGCACTCTGGTACTTTCTGTTCTATTCTAATTATGTTTTAAAGACTTGCTAAAACAGCAGGCTATGACCTGCTGTTTGAAAACCTCAGCTTTAGTCACCCCACATTTTACAAAGAGCATTCAATTCAGTTGTCACTCAGTTGTGTCTGACTCTTTGCGACCCCATGAACTGCCGCACGCCAGGCCTCCATGTCCATCACCAACTCCCGGAGTTCACTCAAACACATGATCATTGAGTCAGTGATGCCATCTAACCATCTCATACTCTGTCGTCCCCTTCTCCTTCTGCCTTCAATCTTTCCCAATATCAGGGTCTTTTCAAATGAGTCAGCTCTTCGCATCAGGTGGCCAAAATATTGGAGTTTCAACTTCAACATCAGTCCTTCCAATGAATATTCAGGACTGATCTCCTTTAGAATGGACTGGTTGGATCTCCTTGTAGCCCAAGGGACTCTCAAGAGTCTTCTCCAACACAACAATTCAAAACCATCAATTCTTCTGCACTCAGCTTTCTTTATAGTACAACTTTCGTATCCCTACATGACTACTGGAAAAGCCTTGGCCTAGACGGACCTTTGTTAACAAAGTAATGTCTCTGCTTTTTAATATGCTATCTAGGTTGGTCATAATTTTCCTTTCAAGGAGTAAGCATCTTTTAATTTCATGGCTGCAATCACCATCTGCAGTGATTTTGGAGCCCAGAAAAATAAAGTCAGCCACTGTTTCTGCTGTTTCCCCATCTATTTGCCATGAAGTGATGGGACTGGATGCCATGATCTTAGTTTTCTGAATGCTGAGCTTTAAGCCAACTTTTTCACTCTCCTCTTTCACTTTCATCAGGAGGCTCTTTAGTTCTTCTTCACTTTCTTCCATAAGGGTGGTGTCATCTGCATATTTCTGAGGTTATTGATCTTTCTCCCGGCAATCTTGATTCCAGCTTGTGCTTCCTCTAGCCCAGTGTTTCTCATGATGTACTCTGCATAGAAGTTAAATAAGCAGGGTGACAATATACAGCCTTGACGTACTCCTTTTCCTATTTGGAACCATAATGGTTAATTAAGGACGCTAGGGGCAGCTCCACTGCCTTCTTCTTTTGGGATTTTGTGTAAGTTTCCCATCCTCTTTTGACCCAACCTCTCCACCAGTAAAATCAGGATAAGAACAGGATCTACATCATTGTGAGAATTGGTTTTTATTATGCATGGTACTTGTAAGAGTGAATAAAAGTGCCCACCACTCGGTAAGCATTCAGTTATACCCCATTATTATTATTATTTTTTAGTCACCAGCTGTTTTCTTGATGTCAATGTGTAGTCTGTGATACCAGGCATTCTCAAGTATTCCAAAGACACACTGCTCTCATGACTCATCTTTTATTTGATTGATAAATTGTAACCATGACAAATTGATATCAGTGAGACACAGAACTGTCACTTCTTCAAAATACAGTGTTTCCCTTGGTTTAAAACAAACAAAAAATCAAGTTCTATATAATTACCAAGTAACTACCCCCTCAGAGTCAAAGAATAATTTTCTCATGGAGAGCACTTATCAACCTCATCAATTCTCTCTGAAAAGAGTCCAGTGTTTGAGATGCATTTTCACACAGTGTTTATATTCTCTCCCTTTGGTGAAGAAATGTGTTGTTACAAGACATTTAAAATCTTGCTTGTTGTCCTTGGACTTTTCATTCATTCAGATTTAAAAAGTTAAAAGCACCACAATTTATATCTACCTCATTAATTATATTACAAAACAATGGCTTTTTCCCCTTTCAAAAAAAAATATCAAAGGAGGAAAAGAAAATATATTTCCCGTAAGGTCATAACCTTCTAAACAGACATTCAGAACTTTATTACTTGGCACCTATATAAGCAATAATGTCAAATTCTTTACAAGATGAAGAACAGAATAAAAGTAATTCCAGAATTTAAAATTGTATTACAATTATTACAACTGTAATACAATAGTACAATTTATATGTATTATTATTATTATTTTGATAAGACAATAAGTATTCTGTTATATCATTTTAATCTATTAACTTTAGCCAAATATATTAGCTAGCTATTGTTAGACCAGAAGCTCCCTAATTATACTACAGTTCCAAGTACCACTTCCAGAACTGTTACCCAAATTCATTTCTAGATGCTTAAGGCAATCAAAGAGTTATTGTAAAAATCACACTAATTAAGAGGCAAACTGGCTTTACTCTGCTATTCTTTAGTTTCCATATTTGTTTTTGCTTCTTTGCTAGAACTATTTCTCTTGTCAAGTTCTTTGAGGTTTCTCCTGAAGTAGAGCAGGGGGAATGGTTGGCCTGCCTACACGGGGGTAGAAGAGATGGCCTCAGAGTTTCAAGTTTGAATTATCCTCTACAGTAAACTTACATAAACAGGTAGCAGAATCTATCTATAGCGGTAACCACTCGTGTGCATGCCAAGTCACTTCATTTGCGTTGGACTCTGCTACCCTATGGCCCATAGCCTGCCAGGCTCCTCAGTCTATGTCCAGGCATGAATACTGGAGTAGGTTGCCATGCCCTTCTCCAGGGCATGGCAGATCCAACCTGTATCTCTTATGTCTCTTGCATTGGCAGGCAAGTTCTTTACCACTAGGACCACCTGGGAAACCACTCTAGAAATGGTTAATAATCTATAGCTCAAAGAGATATATGAATTCCTAGATCTAAAGAGGATATAGTCTCAGTGAAATATAAAAGAATGTGTAAAGCAAATAAATCTGTATTATAGTCTACTGAATATAATTAGCAAAGAATTATTGTTTCAGTTCAGTGCAGTAGCTCAGTCATGTTCGACTCTTTGCGACTCCATGGATTGCAGCACACCAGGATTCCTTGTCCATCACCAACTCCCGGAGCTTGCTCAAACTCATGTCTATTGAGTTGGTGATGCCATCCAGCCATCTCATCCTCTGTTGTCACCTTCTCCTCCCTCCTTCAATATTTCCATCAAGGTCTTTTCCTGTTGAGTGAAGAACGGATGAGTCAGTTCTTTATATCAGGTAGCCAAAGTATTGGAGCTTCAGCTTCAGCATCAGTCCTTTCAATGAATATTTAGGACTGATTTCAATCAGGATTGATAGGTTGATCTCCTTGCAGTCCAAGAATTCTCAAGAGTCTTCTCCAACACCACAGTTCAAAAGTATCAATTTTTTGGTGCTCAGCTTTCTTTATGGTCCAACTCTTACATCCATACATGACTACTGGAAAAACCATAGCTTTGACTAAATGGACCTTTGTAGACAAAGTGATGTCTCTGCTTTTTAATATGCTGTCTATGTTGGTCATAGCTTTTCTTCCAAGGAGCAGGCATTTTTTAATTTCATGGCTGCAGTTACCATCTACAGTGATTTTGGAACCCAAGAAAATAAAGTCTGTCACTGTTTCCATTGTTTCCCCATCTATTTGCCATGAAATGTTGGGACCAAATGCCATGATCTTGGTTTTTTGATTGTTGAGGGTTTTTTTTTTTTTTCAGTTGGAGTGAGTTTATTAGAAGTTAGAAAGGCACAAATACACAAATCACTGAACACTTAAAGATTAGTAGAGAAAAGCAGAATTGCCAAAATTCCACATGGAGACTACACAGCAGATTCTACTTGAGCATGATCCAGATTGTTGAGTTTTAAGCCAGCTTTTTCACTCATTCATTCACACACTTCTGCCTGACTTTTCTAGAGCAATCAGAAAGATTTGAAGAAATGCAAATCTAATCAATTCTTTCTCCTCCTTAAAACCCTCTTTGGAAGCCCATTGTTCTCAGTTTGAAGCATACCAGTGTTAACATGTCTTATCAAGTCTTCCAAGGTTGCTGCAGAAGTTTCTCTCTTTCTCCCTCCCTAGGGGTCAGCTGATCTTTTGGCTCCTCATTGGCATGAAATGCTTCTTTGAGGAGGCAGTTCCCTCCTCTGCAACATTCTTTATAATCTTGGCTAAAGTAATACCATTTATCTTCAATTCTCACTTTAAAAGCCAGTTTCTAAGGAAGACACTCCCTGATCAACCCCTCCGTGGAGGGTCTCCTTGTACTTTAGGCACAATTTCTTCTTCATCCTCACTCCACTTCAGTTCAGTATCTAGTTCATCTCTGTCTCCTCTGCTAGACTGTCAACGGGACCACAGATCTCTTCAGTGCTCAACAGCAAGCAAAGTACCTGGACAAATAGTAGGTGGTCAACAGATCTTTGTTGAAAGAAGGAACACGAGCTCACTACAGCCTACTACCTGGCAGGCTGTATGTTGGACACTGCAGGGACAGAGCTGAGTAAAATAGGGTGCTTGTCTTCAAGGGATCAGACTTGCAAACAACTGTAACCACAGAGCACAAGCGCTTTGAAGGGAAGTGAGTACTGGGTGCCTTGGGTGGAGGGAGGAACAAGCATCACCTCTCAGAAAAATGAAAACAAACATTTCCACTTAGTACATGTTGGGCTCTGATCTAAAACCTGTACAACGTTACATTCCTCATTCAGTTTAATGACAGCCCCATGTGGTGGTTAAATAGCTTGCCTAAGGCTACAGCCAGTATTTGAATCCAGCTTATCCAGGTCTTCTAATTTCAAAGCAGAAAGCTACACATAGAAACACAACAGCTGACACAATGAGTCCCTAGGAGTATGTCAGCCACTTGACCATGCTCTGTTAACAATTTAAAAGGGGGCCATAATAGCCAATCTAAATATTGTTTTAAATTTTTAAAATGTTGTATATGTAATACATTCACATGTTTTCCCCACGTTTTTCTGAATAGACAGTGCATTCTTATAATTCAAACATATTAAAAAATAAGCAGGTTTAGTTAAGTTTCCCACTCCGTGTAAATTGGTGCAGCTGCTAAGGAAACAGTATGGAGGTTACTCAAAAAACTAAAATGAGTTGCCATATGATCCAGCAATCCCATTCCTGGGCAGATATCCAGACAATACTATAATTCAAAAAGATCCGTACACTCCTATGTTCATAGCAGCACTATTCACAATAGCCAAGACATGGAAACAACCTAAATGTCCACTGGCAGATGAGTGGATAAAGATGCCGTACATATATATACAGTGGAATATTACTCAGCCATAAAAATGAAATAACACCATTTGCAGCAACACGGATGGACCTAGAGAATATCATACTAAGTCAAGTCTGAGAGAGAAAGACGAATACCGTATGGTATCACTTACATGCTTAGTCTAAAATGTAACACAAATGAACCTATCTATGGAACAGACACAGAGTACAGACATAGAGAACAATGTTGTGGTTACCAAGGGGGAGGAAGGTTGGGAGGGATGGATTCGGAGGTTGGGAGGGATGAATTGGGAATTTGGGATTAGCAGATACAAATTATTATATATAGAATGAATAAACAATAAGATCCTACTGTATAGCACAAGGAATGATATTTAATATCCTGTGATAAACTATAATGGAAAAGAATATAAAAAGAATGCATATATATGTATAACTATCACTACTATTATATATGTATAACTGTATCACTTTGCTATACAGCAGAAATGAAAATAACATTATAAATCAATTATACTCAAATAAAATAAATTATACGCAAATAAAAAGTATAGGATTGCCCATCCTATCTCCCATTAGCTCAAACCTAGATTACCAAAGGTAATCCCTATTATACTTTATGCATTATTCCAGAATCTCTTTATAAGTATACAGATACAAATATATATTCTTATTTTGCCTTTAAATTAAAAAAATTTTTTTAATGTATTTGTTTTGGCCTTGCCACAAAGCATGTGGGATATTAATTCCTGGACTAGTGATTGAACCTATGCCCTCTGCAGAGGAACTGTGATGTCTTAACTATTGGACTGTCATAGAATTCCCTAAATTTTATTTTCAATTTTAAAAAGTTGAAGTATAGTTGATGTATAATATTATATGTTATAGGTATACAATATATATATAGTGTTTCACAATTTTTAAAGGTTATACTCTGTTTATAGTTATTATAAAATATTTGCCCCTTTTTTTCTGTCACAAAAGGTAGCATACATACTTGCTGTTGCACACTTTGATTTTCTCAGTTAGTGATTTATATTTTGGAGATCCTTCTGCATTGTCAGTACACCATTCTTTCTTGGCATCATAGTATTCCATTTCATGTATATACTACTATTTATTTGAATGATTCCTTATTGATAGATATTTGGATTGTTTCCAATGTTTTGCTATTACAAACAATGCTGCAATGAATAACCTTGCACATATTCAGTTAGCACGTGTGCAACTATATCTGCAGGATAAATTCCTGGGAGTGGTACTGCTGGGTCAAAGGGCATATGCATGTGTAATTTTGATAGATATTGCCAAATTGCCCTCTGTAGGGATTAAATCAGTTTAAATTCCCACCAGCCGTGAATGAGAGCACCTGTTTTCCCATGTTCTCTCAACAAACAGTGTTAGCAAAGTTCTGATTATTTGCCAAGCTAATGGGTAAAAAATGGCACTACAGCATTTTTTGCATTGTAAGTGAAGTTGAATGTTTTTTTTTTTTAACATTTACGAGTTTATATTTCCTTCTTTCTGAACTTTTTACATTTTTTATCTGTTTTTCTTTTGTTGGTCTTTTTCTCTGGGTTTGGCAGAAGCATTTTCTGGATAAGGGAGATTAGTTTTTACCTGTGATATGTTTTAGCCACTTTCCTATAATAATGTGTTAGAAGTTCTGACCAATGCAAAAAAAAAATGTATTAGATGTGATGTAAAAGTATGCAAAAGGAGAAGGCAATATGTCATTATTTGAACATGATTATATAGCTAGCTAACTTTTAAAATTAATAAAATTAATTTAATATCTCTTGATACAGGAAGCCGAAAATTCTAGAGGATCTAAAAAGAAGATATAAGAGAATATACACAACTTAACACCATTTCTACATGCTAAGAATAAAAATATGATGAAAAAGAGAATTAATTTACAGTAACTATAAGAAATAGAAGTACCTAGAATTAAGTTTGGCAAAGAAAGAGTATGACCTATATAAATAAAAATAAAATATAAAATTTAACTTGTTTTCTTTATAAAAAGAAGACTGGAGTAAATGAAAACACAGATTAATGTATTGAATGAGCAGCTTACATATTTGAAAGAGGTCACCTGAATTATTTTATAGGCTTAATACCATTAAAACAAAACTAAGTCGCTGCTTAGTCGCATCGGTCGTGTCCCCGACTCTGTGCGACCCCGTAGGCGGCAGCCCACCAGGCTCCCCCGTCCTTGGGATTCTCCAGGCAAGAACGCTGGAGTGGGTTGCCATTTCCTTCTCTAATGCATGAAAGTGAAAAGTGAAAGTGAACTGTGAAGTCGCTCAGTCATGTCTGACTCTTCGCGACCCCGTGGACTGCAGCCCACCAGGCTCCTCCGTCCATGGGATTTTCCAGGCAAGAGTACTGGAGTGGGGTGCCATTGCCTTCCCCGGAAAACAAAACTAAATAATTTTAAATTTGAGAAAGTGTATATGGATATACATATGCTTTAATTCTAAGAAGAGGAGTCATTGTGTTAACATATATTATAACAAATGTTAACATATATTATACAACAATATTAATTAAAGCAGTGTGGCATAAGGACAAGATTAAACAGATGAATCAGGCATCCAGAAATGTATCCAGCTGGAAATAGGTAGATGATACACAGTGGTCCTTCAGTATCTTCAGGGAGATTAATGATTTCAGGACCCATACCAAAATCTACAAACGCTTAAGTCTCTTATATAAAATGACACATCCACAGATGCAGAGTGCATGGATACAGAGGGCTGACTGTACAATTAGAGGCACATAACATAATTGGGGAAGAAAAATTATATTTTTAATAAGAATTAATGCTTAGGTAATATTATTCTCTGCTTGGCATTTTCTAAACTCCTCATGTATATCAATTCAGTTAATTATTTTTTAATCCTGTTAGATCCATGCTACTTAACTGGTGAGGAAACTGAGACATTAGGAGGGTCAGTCACTTTTTCAAGGCCATACATACGGCTAGAGAGTGGCAGGGCAGGGCTTAAATCCAGATAATTTGCCTTCAGAGTCTGTGGGCCTAACCATTTGTAATTAGGATAACTACCAATTTATTAAAAGTAAAAAGATAAGAATATAAGCAAAAATACTTTAACAATGCATATTTGAAAATCTGCTATAGAATATCATACAGCTTATCTCAAGTAATTGCTTTGCTTTTACATTTGTTTTGTTTGAAATCTTTTGCAATTATAACTGCATAAGACTTTCATAATTAAAAGAACAAAATAAATGGGATATTTTGAATTTAAAAAAATCTTTGACTATGCATGAATTATTTTCCACCTGTTTATCCAGTTGAAATAATATATTATCTATTCTTTCCTCTTTCAGCCATTGATGATCTATCTTTCCTAAAAACATATTTATTAAGCTCCTACTGTTTGCCTTGAGTGAAAATGGACAAGATAAGTGCTGTAAATTAAGGACAATGTGAATGTAGATTCTCAGGCATGTGGAAGTTATTAAAAATAGCAGGCTGTTTGGTCAATAGCATTAAATAAAGGTTGTCCAAAGGGAAAGTGGAATGAGCTGTAAACTTTGTTTTGTAAACTATATATATATATATAAACTATTTTAGTAAACTCAACATCTATATATCAGCAATTTTCATCTATTTTTAATTTCTACAGGTATCCCTCATACATCCCTACCACAACACCTTTCCCACAAGTATATACAGCCAGGCATTTACAAAGCTGAAAAAGTAACTCCAACCCATCACTAACATACTCTAAGTTATGTTAAGGATCTTAGGTGTGGGTTTGTACCTTAGTTAAAATCAGAAGTAAAAAAAGATTATCAGTGGGACTTCTCTGGTGGTCCAGTGGTAAAGAATCCGCCTTCCAATGCAGGGAAAATCTGTGTTCGATCCTTGGTCAAGGAGATAAGATCCCACATGGCCCAGAGCGACTAAGCAAAAACTAGAGAACCCTACGTGTTGCAACTACTGAGCCCCCGCACCACAACAAAGACCCAGCATAGCCTGAAAAAAAAAATTATACTCAGGACTTTTATCGGAGAAGGCAATGGCACCCCACTCCAGTACTCTTGCCTGGAAAATCCCATGGGCGGAGGAGCCTGATAGGCTGCAGTCCATGGGGTCGCGAAGAGTCGGATACAACTCAGTGACTTCACTTTCACTTTTCACTTTCGTGCACTGGAGAAGGAAATGGCAACCCTCTCCAGTGTTCTTGCCTGGAGAATCCTAGGGACAGGGGAGCCTGGTAGGCTGCCGTCTATGGGGTCACACAGAGTAAGGGACATGACTGAAGCGACTTAGCAGCAGCAGCAGGATTTTTATTCTGGTATGAGATAGTGGTTGTTCAGTTGCTCATTCGTGTGTGACTCTGCAACCCCATAGACTCCAACACGCCAGACTTCCTTGTCCTTCACCATCTCCTGGAGTTTGCTCAAACTCATGTCCATTGAGTCGATAGTGCCATCCAACCATCTCATCCTCTGTCCTCCCCTTCTCCTCTGGTTTTCAATCTTTTGCAGCATTCGGTTCTTTTCCAGTGAGTCAGCTCTTTGCATCAGGTGGTCAAAGTACTGTAACTTCAGCCTCAGCATCAGTCTTTCCAATGAATATTCAGGTTGATTTCCTTTAGGATTGACTGGTTTGATCTTCTTGCTGTCCAATGGAGTCTCAAGAGTCTTCTCCAGGATCACAGTTTGAAGGCATCAGTTCTTTGGTGCTCAGCCTTTCTAATTTTCCAGCTCTCGCATCCATATATGACTACCGGAAAAACCACAGCTTTGACTAGATGGACCTTTGTTGGCAAAGTAATGCCTCTGCTTTTTAATAACGCTGTCGAGGTTGGTCGTAGCTTTACTTCCAAGAAGCAAGCGTCTTTTTAATTTCATGGCTGCAGTCGCCATCTGCAGTGATTTTGGAGCCCAAGAAAATAAAATCTGTCACTGTTTCCATTGTTTCCCCATCTATCTGCCATGAAGTGATGGGACCAGATGCCATGATCTCCATTTTTTGAATGTTGAGCTTTAAGCCAGCTTTTACATTCTCCTCTTTCACTTTCATCAAGAGGCTGTTTAGTTCCTCTTCACTTTCTGCCATAAGGGTGGTGTCATCTGCATAGCTGAGGTTATTGATATTTCTCCTAGCAATCTTGACTCCAGCTTGTGCTTCATCCAATTTTCCATAAATGAGGAAATATTTAAGAACATCAAATTCATGCTTTCTAATTTTTTAAATTTTTCTTTATTTATTTGTTTTGGCCTCACCAGGTGGCCTGTGGGGTCTTTGTTTCCTGACCAAGGATTGAACCCTTACCCTTGGCAGTGAAAACATGGAGTCCTACCCACTGGACCTCCAGGGAATTCCCAAAGTTACTTTTTTTCCAAGTCTCTAAGTACTGTCTCTGATTGCTAAAACACTCAATAACTCAGTAAAAGATATGATAAAAACCCACTGAAAAAGTAGAGTGTTTTGACTTCCATTACATCTGAGAGAGAGAAAGCTCCATCTGCTGAATCTATTAGATTCTGATCCCAGCTAGCCGCTATGAATAAAGCCTCATGGTGACAGATTCATCTCTTTCAGTGTTACCTGTATCAGAAATCTTATGGGTTGATTTCATTCTTGGTTTGTTAGTAGATTTAAAAATAGATAGAATTTTTTAAGGAAATTTTTATGAGAAAAATAAATCTAGAAAAATAAGTTATCAGGTTTATGCCTACTTTGAATGTTGTAACATTAAAAGGAGGTAGGCAGAGGTAGTAGAAAGGGCACTGGAGGTGGAATCAGAGAAGGGGTGACCTAACTGTGTCATTGGTCATTGTATCTTTTAAAAGGTCATGTTCCCCCTGACTTTGAGCCCCAAATTCCTCATCTATTAATTTAGATTTTCCTACATAGTGTTGCTTAGAGAGCCAACTCAGCCTATGTATGTAAAAGTACACTTTTAAGATTACTCTACATTTGTTTTGGATTATGTTTAAGGCCCTCTTGTTAATATTATTGTCAAAGCAGTGACTGAGAAAGTTGCTCTGTGACCATCCTCTCATGCCATTGCCCTGCCCAGGTTTTGTCCCTCTGTCCCGAGCTGCTCCCTGTTCCTTGAACTTTCTAGTCTTTCTCACTCCTTACATTTTGGTACAGTAAATAACTTTATCTTAAAACACCCACTAAACTTCTGGAACGTCATTCATTTCTGGTTTTTCTCTTATTTTACTTTCCTTTTCTGGATCTTTCTCTTTTTCCAGACCCTTAAATATTAGGATTACCCAGCTCACTTCTGAGCTAACTCTATTCATTTCCTTGGTGATCCCATCAAAGTCCCATGCTGATGAATGCTAGGCTCTACATGATCTCCCCTTGCATATTTCTCTAATTGAGTCCTCTGCTGTATTTCTCTCTCACTCCCACAGTCCTATCTCCACTGCCCACCACAGGGCCTTTGCACTAGCTGTTGTCCTGCTTCCACACTTTCTCCCTTACTTCACTCAAGTCTCTGCTCAAATGTTATCTCCTTAAAGAGTGTTTCTCTTCACTATCTAAAATTGCACACACCACCCTAGACTCTCTCTCATCCTTATCCTGTTTGTCATTTATACATTTATGTGTCTACTTGTTAATTATCTTTCCCCCCAGGAGGGCACAGACTTGACTCTCTGTTTACTGCTCTATTTCCAGAGCCCACTGACCAGCACATAATAAGCCCTGTAACTTGGAATGAATGAATAGATAAACGAATGGTGCTTCCTCTGACAGAATGTGGTACACTGGAGAAGGGAATGGCAAGCCACTTCAGTATTCTTGCCTAGAGAACCCCATGAAAAGTATGAAAAGGCAAAATGATAGGATATCAAAAGAGGAACTCCCCAGGACATTAGGTACCCAATATGCTACTGGAGATCAGTGGAGAAATAACTCCAGAAAGAATGAAGGGATGGAGCCAAAGCAAAAATAATACCCAGTTGTGGATGTGACTGGTGATAGAAGCAAGATCCAATGCTGTAAACAGCAATATTGCATAGAAACCTGGAATGTCAGATCNAGACTGTGATGCTGGGAGGGATTGGGGGCAGGAGGAGAAGGGGACGAGCGAGGATGAGATGGCTGGATGCCATCACTGACTAGATGGACATGAGTTTGAGTGAACTCCAGGAGTTGGTGATGGACAGGGAGGCCTGGTGTGCCATGATTCATGGGGTCACAAAGAGCAACTGAACTGAACTGAACTGAAAAGTTATCCTGTTATATACTATCAAAGTAATTGTTCTATTAGAAGTAACAAATGTATTTCAGACAGCCATTACCATACAGGAATGAGAGATTGCAAATGAATAAAGAATGAATAAATGAATAAAGACTATATGTACCCTCTTTATCAGTATTAAAATCATGTTACTACCCAGTATGGTACTAACAGCAGCCATATATCTGTCTCTCTTATGGCTGTGGCGGCAACTTGTGCCATGTATCATTGAAAAGTTCAAGGACAAAAGCATTTCTTCAACCCCTCACTATGTAGAATTTTTGAATTTATACAACACAGAATCTCAATACAGTGATTATCTGGACACGTGAGTAGATTCAACACACTTTTAGGAAAGCAAGTTAGCATTTGTGCCAGACCCTAATCACAGGTATATTGACAGCCTGTCATCCTGTGGGAGGGTTTGAATAAAGCTCCACTGGAATGAAAATAAAACCCAAGCCGATTTCTGTAATAGCTAAACTTGCCTTCATTGCAGATATCCTGTTACTAAGTGAACAGAAATTCATATATTTTGGACACAAGATAAGCTCCAAGCTCCAAGCTCAGCATGGCTGGAACAGCTGATGTTTGAAAAAAACAGGTCTCCACATTATCTCAGTTTTATCATAATACTAAGCAGATCTCCAGAAATATACAGTAATGTTTAGCACCTTGGAAAAAGACATCTTCCAAATTCGATCTCAGCTTTTTTCTAAAATAAATGAAAAGGAACTACCAAAATTCCTTGTAATTATTTTCCTTCGTGTCCTTTATTCGTGACCACTCAAAACTCTTCTGATAGAACAAGAAAAAAAAAAAAAAACTTCACTTAAAAAATGAGTATGCTTTTTTTAACAAAAAATAAAAAACTAATATATCCTTTTTTTGCTTTGACTACTGGGAAGCTCAGAGTCAGGTTAATAAACAATTAATAAGAGTATCCATCTTGTCCTCGATTCTGAGTACAAGATCTCCTTTCTACCTGGGATTCCTGTTCCTTCCTACTTAACATTCCCATTTGTTATATATTTATTACTTTGATAACACTCTTCCTGCAAATTATTCTGGGAATTAAACAGGAATAAATTACAAATAAACTGTTAAAGTAGTATGAAAGTGTGGCAATAACTGAACATGCCTATAAGACAGTCTGCCCTTATTTTCTGAAGTACTAGACAGAACTTGCACTAAAGGCATTGTGTATAAACTGTACTATGAACTTTAACTGAGTAGAGAATAATCACGGAATAAAATGTGAGTCACTAAAGTAAAAAGTACGGGCTTTGGAACCAGACAGACAGACCCAAGACAAATACAAGTTCTACCTTTAAGCTAAAAAGCTTTGGGTAAGTTACAGCACAATTTTCTATACCAAACAGATAACAGTAACATAATCTACAGCAATGTCTGTGGAATATATTTTTAATGATCAAATAAATAAATGTGTGCTCTGCGCACAACACTTTCACTTGCTAATACATGCTCTCTTATTCTTCATTCTCACTCATTGCTGACACTACTTGCCGAAGCTGGGGCACAAGACATGCAAGTGAGCATGTGTACATAAACACACACAATGCACTTTAAAAAATAATTTTTATTTATTTTTATTTTTGGTTGTGCTGGGTCTTTGTTGCTCTGTGGGCTTTTTCCTAGTTGCAGCAAGTGGGGGCTACCTTCTAGTTGCAGTGTGGGGGCTTCTCACTGTGGTGGCTGCTCTCGTTATGCAGCAGGGGCTCTCGGGTGCACGGGCTTCAGTAGCTGCAGCTCCTGGCTCTCGAGTACCAGCTCAACAGCTGCAGCTCATGGGCTTAGTTGCTCCATGGCATGTGGGATCCTCCCGGGTCAGGGACGAACCTGTGTCCCCTGCACTGGCAGTGAATTCTTTACCATGGAGCCCCCAGGGAAGCCTCGCAATGCACTTTTAACTTAGGTTTGCCTGTCATTTGTCACTATCTCCAGCCTTTCCAATTCTTCAAGGATCACAATGGAAGTGAAATTATAAAATCTGTATCAGCATTTAAAGCATCAGGTGCAAAAGAAAGCTGATGTGTCCCCCTGTAACTGGCTGAGTTCACTTAGCATCATGTCCTCCAGGTTCATCCCTACTGTCACATACGGCAGGATTGCCTTCTTCCAGGCCCATGCCCTTTATGTGAGGTATCTAAGACAGTCAAGCTCACAGAAACAGAGTACAGTAGTGGTTGACAGGGACTGAAGAGGGAAAGTGGGAGTCATTCAGTGGGTACATAAGATTCTAGAAAAGGCAAAACTACAGTGACAGGAGGCACATTAGTGGTGGCCAGGTAGGGGAAAGAGGATTAAACTTTCTGGAGTAATGGAAATATTCTACACTATGACTGTAGGTGTAGTTACACACTGTGTACATTTGTCAAAATTCAAATTGTACACTAAATTGAACTTTCTATTTCATATAAAATTATCCTCAATTACACTGAGTAAATGGTAACAGACAAGGAGACTAAATGGTTCTCAACTGGATACAAGCATGCCACAGTGGCTGAAAGCGTAGGCTCTGACACCAGCCTGTCAGTGTGTAAATCCTGGCCCCACTACACTAGCTTTCTAACTTTGGACAAGTTATTTGAGCTCTCTGTGCCTTAGTTTCTTCATCTAAAATTGAGGACAAGATCACTTATCTCCAAGGACTATTGCAAAAGTAACTGAGTTATTATGTATAGAGAATTCAGGGTAGTCTTTGGTACACACTAAGTATTCTACAAGAAGGGAATGGCAAACCACTTCAGTATTCTTGTTTTGAGAACCCCATGAACAGTATGAAAAGGCAAAAAGATATGACCCTGAAAGATGAACTCCCTAGGTCAACAGGTACCCAAAATGCTACTGGAGATCAATGGAGAAATAACTCGAGAAAGAATGAAGAGACGAAGCCAAAGCAAAAACAACACCCAGTTGTAGATGGGACTGGTGATGGAAGTAAAGTCCAATGCTGTAAAGAGCAATATTGCATAGGAACATGGAATGTTAGGTCCATGAATCAATGTAAATTAGAAGTGGCCAAACAGGAGACAGCAAGAGTGAACATTGACATTTTAGGAATCAGTGAACTAAAATGGACTGCAATGGGCGAATTTATATCTACTACTGTGGGCAAGAATCCCTTAGAAGAAATGGAGTAGCCCTCATAGTCAACAAGAGTCAGAAATGTAGTACTTGGATGCAATCTCAAAAATGACAGAATGATCTCTGTTCATTTTCAAGCCAAACCATTCAATATCACAGTAATCCAAGTCTATGCCCCAACCACTAACGCTGAAGAAGCTGAAGTTGAATGGTTCTATGAAGACCTACAAGACCTTCTAGAACTAACACCCAAAAAAGATGTCCTTTTCATCGCAGGGGACTGGAATGCAAAAGTAGGAAGTTGAGAGATACCTGGAGTAACAAGCAAATTTGGCCTTGGAGTACAAAATGAAGCAGGGCAAAGGCTAACAGTTTTGCCAAGAGGATGCACTGGTCATAGCAAACACCCTCTTCCAACAACACAAGAGAAGACTCTACACATGGACATCACCAGATAGTCAATACAGAAATCAGACTGACTATATTATTTGTAACTAAAGATGGAGAAGCTCTATGCAGTCAGCAAACAAGACCAGAGCTGACTGTGGCTCAGATAATGAACTCCTTATTGCCAAATTCAGGCTTAAATTGAAGAAAATGAGGAAAACAACTAGACCTCTTAGGAATGACCTAAATTAAATCCCTTACGATTATACAGTGGAAGTGACAAACAGATTCAAGGGGTTAGATCTGATAGACAGAGTGCCTGAAGAACTATGGATGGAGGTTCATGACATTGTACAGGAGGCAGTGATCAAGACCATCCCCAAGAAAAAGAAATGCAAAAAGGCAAAATGGTTGTCTGAAGAGGCCTTACAAAGACCTGAGAAAAGAAGAGACACTAAAGGCAAAGGAGAAAAGGAAAGATAAACCCATTTGAATGCAGAGTTTCAAAGAATAACAAGGAGAGATAAGAAAGCCTTCCTCAGTGATCAATGCAAAGAAATAGAAGAAAACAACAGAATGGAAAAGACTAGAGCTCTCTTCAAGAAAATTAAGAGATACCAAGGGAATATTTCATGCAAAGATGGGCACAATAAAGGACAGAAATGGTAGGGACCTAACAGAAGCAGAAAATATTAAGAAGAAGAGGCAAGAATACACAGAAGAACTGTACAAAAATATCTTCATGACCTCATGACCTAGATAACCATGATGGTGTGATCACTCACCCAGAGCCAGACATTCTAGAACACAAAGTCAAGTGGGCCTTAGGAAACATTACTATGAACAAAGCTAGTGGAGGTGATGGAATTCCAGTTGAGCTATTTCAAATCCTAAAAGATGATGCTGTGAAAGTGCTGTACTCAATATGCCAGCAAATTTAGAAAACTCTGCTGGGGCCACAGGACTGAGAAAGGTCAGTTTTCATTCCAATCCCAAAGAAAGGCAATGCCAGAGAATGTTCAAACTACTGCACAATTGCATTCATCTCATATGCTAGCAAAGTAATGCTCAAAATTCTCCAAGCCAGGCTTCAACAGTATGTGAACCATGAACTTTCAGATGTCAAACTGGCTTTAGAAAAGGCAGAGGAAAAGGCAGAGGAACCAGAGATCAAATTGCCAACATCCATTGGATCATCGAGAAAGCAAGAGTTCCAGAAAAACATCTACTTCTGCTTTATTGACTAGGCCAAAAACCTTTGACTGTATGGATCACAACAAACTGTGGTAAATTCTTCGAGAGATGGGAATACCAGACCGCCTGACCTGCCTCCTGTGAAATCTGTATGCAGGTCAGGAAGCCACAGTTAGAACTGGACATGGAAAAACAGACTCGTTCCAAATCGAGAAAGGAGTATGTCAAGGCTGTATACTGTCACCCTGCTTGCTTAACTTATATGAATAGTACATCATGCAAAATGCCAGCTGGATGAAGCAAAAGCTGGAATCAAGACTGCCAGGAAAAATATCAATAACCTCAGATACGCAGATGACACCACCCTTATGGCAGAAAATGAAAAAGAACTAAAGAGACTCTTGATGAAAGTGAAAGAGGAGAGTGAAAAAGTTGGCTTAAAGCTCAACCTTCAGAAAACAAAGGTTATGGCATCTGGGACCATCCCTTCACGGCAAATAGATGGGGAAACAGTGGAAACAGTGACAGACTTTATTTTCTTGGGCTGCAAAATCACTGCAGATGGTGACTGCAGCCACGAAATTAAAAGACACTTACTCCTTGGAAGGAAAGTTATGACCAACCTAGACAGCATATTAAAAAGCAGAGACATTATTTTGCCCACAAAGGTCCGTCTAGTCAAAGCTATCGTTTTTCCAGTAGTCATGTATGCGTGTGAGAGTTGGATTATAAAGAAAGTTGAGCACCAAAGATTTTATTCTTTTGAACTGTGGTACTGGAGAAGACTCTTGAGAGTCCCTTGGACTGCAAGGAGAGCCAACCAGTCTATCCTAAAGGAAATGGGTCCTGAATATTTACTGAAAGGACGGATGCTGAAGCCAAAATTCCAATACTTTGGCCACTTGATGTAAAGAACTGACTCCTTGGAAAAGATCCTGATGCTAAGAAAGATTAAAGGCGGGAGGATGAGGATGAGATGGTTGGATGGCATCACCGACTTGACGGGCATGAGTTTGAGCAAGCTCCTGAGTTGGTTTTGGGCAGGGAAGCCTGGTGTGCTACAGTCCATGGGGTCGCAAAGAGACGGACATGACTGAGCAACTGAACTGAACTGAATTCTACAAGTGCTTGCTATTATTCCTAATCATCCTTCAAAATTCCTTTCCCACATATTCCCAATTTCTGACTGTAATTACAAGTTTACCTCCCTCATGCTTAAAGGCTGGAAACAGGATGTCTAGTCCTGTACTTCTCATATACAGCAAGAAAATTCCACTGGAAACAAACCCCTGGATTCTAATAGAATGTGTCAGAGTCAGAATAAAAGCAAAATACTATTGGATGACAAATCAAAGGATTTCAAACCAAAAGCTGTGTATACAGACAGCATGATTCTTCTAGACACTTTTGTTGTAGTCTATGGGTTGGTTATTCAGATGATCAGAACTAAACGTGAAAAACACTGTAGCCCTAGGTTTGATTTCTTAATGTGTTCATACTTTGCTGTTAAATAATCACAATCAGCCATATTGTAAGTAATATTATTGGTCAACATTTAGGATAAGAATAAATCCATCCTTAGTACAGGAAGAATAACCTGGAGTCAAAATCCACTGATTCTGAATGGTATATTTTATCTAAATACTATGGGCAATATAACATGACAAAAACCAGTAACTTCAACTTTCTTAAAGTTTTAAATAACAAAAACTTTTTTAAAAGCAAAACTTTAAAAATTCTACATAATCATTACCATCCCTAAATAAAGACTCAAAAGAGGCTTTGCTTTTTCTACTGATAAATCCCTCTTTCACTAGCATACAATAATCACTACAAAGGGCCTTACCTGTTCTTCCTAAACAGCCGCTCTCGTAACTGTCACCTCTCACCTGAGCGTTGGACACAGCGTTTATCCTAGAACAATACAAAATCATCCAATAAGCTTTCAGGCTGCTAAAAGAGTCACAGATATTTAGAAGGGAATGACTTCTTCACAAGTCATTTAGAAGAGAAACATTTTCTAACTAAAGTCAACATCTGAATAACTGAATGTATCTTTTAACTTAAATGTCCTAATGGATAGAAATATTACAGTAGTCTTACTTTACTAAAATACACCCAGACAAGATTTAACTTTCAGGGATTACTATCACTTGCCTCCAGAGATTATGAAAGATATTCCCGTTTTCTGATTTCCTTGCCTATTTTACATGAGTGGCCCGCTGTGTTACCCCATTTTAAGGCTCTCACTATAACCAAGAGCTCAAAGTTTCTCTTTGTGTTAAAAGTCAAGTGACTTTCTCTCATCCATTTCTCAAATTCAGAGAACATGTGGTTTATGTATAATAAATAGGCTCACTTTATTCAGCTTCTCTTTCCACTTTTATCAGAGCAGGTTCATTTGTAACAGGAACTGTCTTTACTTAGTATCCTGAACGAATATAAGTAGATCCATCTTCTACAAATTTAAATGTTTTTAAAGCTCCTGACTATAATAAAATTATATAATCTTAATATTCAACATATTTTTTAAATTATTAAAAGACATCCATGAAAAGCTTCTAACCTCTTAGGAAGTGACAGAATGGCTAAACCTGAAAATGATTTAATAAAAGAGAAAAGGCATAGATCAATCTCTTAATTTAAGGTTAATCCTATCCTCCCCCAAATATTGGCAAATACAGTCAAGTAATACATTTAAATAATACTCCACAGTAAAAGATGAATATATGAGAATATTCAAGGATTACTCCCCTCCTAAAAAAACTACAAATGTACAAACTTGATTAAATCTAAAATGCCAATGATTTTTAAGATGCACCATTATTTTTCATGCTGCCAAGGGAAAAAATTATGAATTATAAGATACCAATGACTATGAGAAGCATGCTGATATTCAGAGATGACAAAATAAAAAAAATAGTCTTAAGATCTATAAAACATAGTAATTTGTCAGTTTAACATATAAGATTGGAAATCACATGCTGAATCATTATAGAGGATAGAAAGATTATCTGACTAAACTCAACAGTCATTCTTGATTTCAAAAAATTTTAATAAAATGGGAATATAGATATAAGCACACATATATATATCATGTTAAAGAATCAATCGAAGTTATTCCAGATAGCATTAAACTTTTGAGAAAAATAAAGGTTTTAGAAAAATAATCTTGAGTTGAGAGTTACCTCATACTTACATGAAGAAAGCCAATGTGGAAAACACACCACATGTGTGAAAGGCATGGTTCAGCTGCTCTGGCTTCGGATACACCACAGCTGCATCGATCATTATCCACCAACCAGTAAAAAACTTGAGGAGGAGAAAGAGCCGCGTCGTCAAAACAGTACTAACACTTTGGCTTACATGCTCCTTAACATGTCACGTTTTCTAAGGACCATACAATTGAAACATACAATGAAATATGTCTACTTTGAGTTTTAGATGCTGAAATATAAAAAATAAGAATCCCTTGTTTACTTCTTTATAGTATATGAGGTAAATCCAACTAATCAAATCAGTATAAGATTCTGATGTTCTGCTCTCAGTGCAAGATGAAAAATTTAATATCTAGGAATGAATTATCTGCTTCTTTCACCATAAATTTATATACAACCATAAAATACACCATATATGCACCATTAAATTATATACAACCAAAGCTCTCTTAACTAACCAGTTCCCTGATTACCTAGTTTCACTCTCTTGTTCATATTAAAAAGCACTTGGACATTCCTTTTTAATGTGACCAAGCACTTTCGTGTCCACAAATGAGTTGCCATGTCTCCAAGAAAACATCTAAGCTTGCTATGATTTTAATTAATAGGTAATTTGATTAAATACTGTAAAACTGATTAAATATGAGTTTGAAAAATGTAAAGTTTCTATGTAAACTAGGCTGAATAGACAAAGTAGAAAAGTTACTAAGGAATTTCATAGGCAAATTAAGTGCAGGCAAGATGACCCTAGAGAGCAAGAAAAACTTAGAAACACCTAAAAGACTTCTGCATGCATACTGCTTCACAGTTATCTTTAGTTCTTGTCCTACTTTTTTTTTTTCCTATTGGACTTCAGGTGTAGAACTATACACTGAAAAAGAGAAATTTACATTAAGTGTAACAGGATCTTTCTGGTTCTAGCTCAAGGTGGTTGTGGTTTCAATTTCAATGATGAGCTCCCTGAAAGGGAACATAACCCATTCCAGGCCTTGAAGGCACCAGAATACATTTAGCTTCAAAATGAAAAGTTTTATAACAAGAGTCTTCAGACCAAGAAAATTAATGCAAAACTTCATGATGGTATGCCAGTATCGTAAAGAAGCTCTTGAATGATGTGTAAAATACTGCAAGTATCTTATTCAGTGGGGGCAGGGAATGGTTGATTTCCATCACAAGATTGGCCATGATCTGATTTTTGCAGGCGGGGAGGTGGGGGGCGCTGTGCCCTGTGGCTTCCCTAGTGGCTCAGAGAGTAAAGAATCCGCCAGCAATGCAGGAGACCGAGGTTCGATCCCTGGGTTGGGAAGATCTCCTGGAGAAGGAAATGGCAACCCATTCCAGTATTCTTGCCTGGAGAGCCCATGGACAGGGGAGCCTGGCAGGCTAGTCCATGGGTTCCCAAAGAGTTGGACACAACTGAGCAACTTCACTTTCACTTTCATTGCGGCATGTGGGATCTTAGTTCCCTGAGGAGGGATCGAGCTCATGCCCCCTGCAGTGGAGTCAGAGACGTCCATGATTTAATTTTTTTTGAAGCTCAAAGAGTAAGTACAGGGGGTGAGAAGGGACCCTTTATACTATTCTATTTTTGTCTGTATGTTTGATATTTTTAGTAAAAAGCATTAAAAAAAAAAAAAAANTCAAGGCTATGGTTTTTCCTGTGGTCATATATGGATGTGAGAGTTGGACTGTGAAGAAGGCTGAGCGCTTTTAAGTGTGGTGTTGGAGAAGACTCTTGAGAGTACCTTGGACTGCAAGGAGGTCCAACCAGTCCATTATGAATGAGATCAACCTTGGGATTTCTTTGGAAGGAATGATGCTCAAGTTGAAACTCCAGTACTTTGGCCACCTNTGGACTGTGAAGAAGGCTGAGCGCTTTTAAGTGTGGTGTTGGAGAAGACTCTTGAGAGTACCTTGGACTGCAAGGAGGTCCAACCAGTCCATTATGAATGAGATCAACCTTGGGATTTCTTTGGAAGGAATGATGCTCAAGTTGAAACTCCAGTACTTTGGCCACCTCATGCGAGGAGTTGACTCATTGGAAAACACTCTGATGCTGGGAGGGATTGGGGGCAGGAGGAGAAGGGACGACCGAGGATGAGATGGATGGATGGCATCACGGACTAGATAGACGTGAGTCTGAGTGAACTCCGGGAGATGGTGATGGACAGGGAGGCCTGGCGTGCTGGAATTCATGGGGTAGCAAAGAGTTGGACACAACTGAGTGACTGAACTCAACTGAACTGAACCTAACTTTTACTCATCTGTAAGGAGCACCCTAAATATTATCTCCTTTGAGTAGCCTTTCCTGATTGATCAAACTGGTTTACCTTCTCCACCTCTGTGTGTTCATAATAACTTCCTAGTTAGGTTAAATCCATTAGAGCATCTTATTTTTTTTATTTGCTTGTCTTTTCCCCCACCTTACTGCTGCGTTTCTTGTTGTTCTAATTCAAGGGCAAAACATCTTGCTGGGAATTAAATTGTGAGACCTTTCTATCGATTTGATCACTTAAAAAAATTAAAAGATAAAGAATATATTTTTGCGTTTAATATTATTTAAGAATGTTTATAGATATTGATAGAATAGTGTTCAAAAATGTGGCCATGTGTGTTGCAAATATTTTTAGCAGGATTTTGATTATGGCTTTGGGGCCTTGTTCATTATTGTTATTATTCATCCTTTTCTGTAGTCATATACGTCTGTTCTTTTCTTTTTTGGGCTTCTGACTTTCCCAAGTTTTTAGGTCTTTCAAACAACCATAAATTTATATAAATTTTTTCTCACACTTTTTCTAATTATATATTACAACTTTGTTCAATTTTTTAAACTGCGTGCAAAATATTTTACATTTGGATCATAGGAAGTAAAGGACTAGTCTTATTTTCTAATATTTTAAATAAGAAGGAGACAGTTCAGACAGAAAACTTACTTTCTGTCTGATAGTACTAATAGTATAAAAGTTACCCATTTCTTTCCCATAGCTGGGGAGGAATTTTTCCATACCTGGGGAGGATTTCCCAAATACCGTTTCTTTTTGTTGGTTTTGATGCCTTATTGAATCCAGAATTCATTTTTTTTTTTTGGCCAATCAGTGCCACATGCAGGATCTTAGTCCCCTGCCCAGGGACTGAACCCACACCCCTTGCAGTAGAAGCTTGGAGTCCTAACCACCGAACTGCCAGGGAAGTCTCAGAATCCGTTTGAGTCCAGTTAAAATGAACTCTAAGTATAACACATGTCCACTGTGGAAAATATAGAAATGTGCTCTTGAGAAGATATCATGACTTTGACAGTAAATATGTGACCCAGCATCTTATCAAAACAAGGTCAGAATTGTGTTCATTCCATATAAACATTTTTTCAGCCTTAAAACTTGAATAACAATGATATTTAAACCATGGTCTCAGGAGTCCAGGGAGACAGTGAAAGCATCCCAGGGACTGCTGTGTGGGGGCGTAAGGCTGGCAGAGGGTAGGTGGGCTTTAGATCATCCACTCTGTATCCAACCAAGTGGATCTATATAAAATTTCATTTAAAAAAGTGTTTGAAAGCCACAATCTACAAATAAACGCTCAAATGCAGGATTAAAATTACAGTATATTTAATTTTGTTTCAATCCAGTAGTGTTTCTTACACTCAAAATGACGATGATTTGGATCCCACTTTCGAGCCAAAGCCTTTCCCCCACCCTTCCTTTTCGTCAGTTGCTCCTCAGACATGGGTCCTTTGACCTCCTCTTCTCTCTTTCCCTCCCTTTGGACCAAGTTCTTTCTGCCTTCATTCCTCCCTATTTCAACCTGGAGCTCTTAGTTCCCTTGCCTTCTTGTGGTTCCACCTGCAAAGGGGCCCTCTGGGCAGCCAGGCTAAGCAGTGTTTCCCATTATCTACAACTGCCTTTTCAAACCTCCACAAATCTCTGACCCTCCTGCCTCACCCTTAAAGAATGACTTCACCTCCTACTTTAGTGAAAACAGAAAGCTTTAAAAGGAACTCCCCCAACTTCCTGCCTCCAAAATAACACCCCTCCTTTCCACCTATTAAGGCTATTTTTTCCACCTATGCTGTGGGAAACACATCCCTCTCCTGTTGTCTTGGGCTCTGCACTCACTATTAATCATCCTCTGTCTCTGAATGTTGAATCGCTCTGGCTTACTAGTCTTTCACTCAGTCAGTTATAACTCAACAATTTGATTGAGTTACCATGAAGGCTTCTGTCTGTTTGTGGGCACTTCTGTGACGCTCCTGGGCCCATGGCCCTAAACGTTCTTTTCTTCATGCTGGCTCCTTTGTCAAGCAACTTAAATTTACCAAAGAAGCAGGGACAAAACGCTAGAAGAAATCTCTATGCATATCGTTCTTTTGGAGCTTTTAAAAAAAAACTTTAAAATCACTATGCTTTGGGTCACATTTGTGAAATGGAATGGTGAAAAGGTTCTTGTCAGACTTTTTTTAACTGATGCTTTTAGTTACACAGAGAAAGGTGGGGAGGGAGAAGGTGAAAAGACTTAACGTAATTACTGAAAATATTTTTGGAATAATTGTCAAGTATTATATCAAGACAACAATGAAAAGGATGGCCCAGCTTCTGGATCTGCTGATGAGTCAGATGCATCTCTCTTAAAGACAGTAGTTAGTAAGACAGGTTAGCAGAAATTAACAATTTTCAGAGACCCATGGATCCAAATAACCTACTAAATGACTGGTCTCAGAAACTGACCTCGCTGTTATCTACATCTCACAGACAAAGAAGAGATCACACATAATCCACAATAAGGGACTAGAAGTCCTTAATGTTTGTGAGAAGGCATTTGAACTAGAAGTCATAAAAATAAACTTAGCATGGGGTGGCCAGTAATATGGTTTCTTTATTCCCAAATCCTTTATCTAAAGTTAAAAAAAAAAAAGTGAAAATATTTGAAGCTCTTTTGGTTTTAAGTTCCCTAGGCTTCATTCCCTGGATTGTAAGTGTCAGCAAATCACTCCTATTTATTTGTTTAGTCCCCTCATTATAGTACATTTATGATTTGTCTTTGTAACTGTTCCTTGGCACTCTTGTATTAAGTAATGTCAAAAAGCAAGATACATTGTTGATATTGAAATAGTTTCCTGCCAAGGGCCCTTGATAAATTAAGATTTAATCTTATACTCTTAGCTTTTATAAAAAGGTGACTATAAGAAATGTCTTTTCAAAGAAATATTTCTTGTATCTTTTATAAAGTTAAATCAAAGACATCCATTAATTCATTAACAAATATTTATTGAATCCTGATTACATGGCAGGCTGGCAATACAAACATGAATGAAACCCAGTGCCAGCCCTGAAGGAGAATGCAACCTGACAAGATGCAGACACATAAATAAATCATAATACAGTGTTAGAGTGTCTGTAATTAAAAGCACAAATAAAGTGTTATGGGAGCAGAAAGAGAGGGAGTAATTTACCCTCCAGGTAAGGGAGGGCTTCTCACAGGACAACAGAAGAAAGTTGGATATTGAAGGTTGAGAAGGGCTACCCTGACCAAGAGGGGATAAGAGAAAGGTTTTCCAGAGCCAAGAGCTGAATGAGTAAAGCTGGACAAGCATGGATTCATAAATTCAGAGAACAGTCATTAGGATAGAAAAAGGACACTAGGAAGTATCCTGAGATGAGGCCAGAAAAGTAGGTTAGGGCTCAACTTTATTTATTTATTAGTAGTTTTTTTTCTTTGCAAAGTGAAGGTCCTGTATTGCTTGTTATGATTTTGACAGGCAAGACTCTACATAGGAACTGTAATACTTACAGGTGATCTTTACCAAATGCCTGCACAGACATGAATGTTGGAATGACTTCATGTGTGTGTGTTTTCCTGGAGTTCTCACTTACCCTTTCCTGGTGAAGCAGAGCTCCCATCTTCCCAGAGAAGGAATCCAGAGACAGACAGTGGGGCCTCTGCTGGGGCTGTGTGCTTGCCTGTCACCTCCCTTCACTCCATCTGCACCCAAAGAGCCCGATTTCAAAGATATTTATGGCATAATGGATGACATTTAGGCCCTGGAGTCAGACTGCCCTGTGTAACTAATTTACTATTTTCTAGCTATAAAATCTGGAGAAGGAAATGGCAACCCACTCCAGTGTTCTTGCCTGGAGAATCCCAAGGATGGAGGAGCCTGGTGGGCTGCCATCTATGGGGTCGCACAGAGTTGGACACAACTGAAGCGACTTAGCAGCAGCAGCAGCTATAAAATCTTGGATGACTCAACATCCTAAGCCTCAGCTTTGTCTCCCCATCTGTAAAAGAAGAATGCATTCATTCAGCAGTATTTATTGATCAGCCACTATGGGCCAAGAACTTAATAATAATACCTGTCTAATAGGGTTATTAGGAGGACAAGTTAATAAATGTAAAGCATTTTGATTGGTGCTTGACCCATAGTAAGTACAGACTAAATGTTAGTTACTAGTATTAATGATTGTAAGGTTAAAATGTCTTCTTTAATGACAAAGAGTAAGCTTTTCATCCTGAAAATGAGGAGCTGTTTAAGATTTCTAAGCAAGGAACAAGATTGGATTTCATTTTAGAAAAATTATTGGCTAAAGAGGATAGAGGGGAAAATTGGAGAGAGAGAGATTAGAAATGGGAAGAAATAGTAGGAAGTGATGCCGGTAATCTGAGATTGAGCACATAACACGTATTAGTGGTGATAAGGTTGGAAATGAAGGCAGAGATCTGAGAGATGTCTAGATGAGAGAACCTGAGTCGAGGTAGGGTTGAGGAATTAAAGATGACCTTCACGATTCTGGTGTGGGTGATAGTATTAATGGCATCCTTAACTGAGACAGCTAACACAAGAAATTGTTATGATGTAGGCAGAGGTTGGATGACTAAGTGTGCAGCCTCAGACAACAGGAAAGGAACACAGACAGGTAAGTGAGGATAATAACTTTTATTTGAAAATTTTTTTGGCCATGACGTGCAGCATACAGGATCTTATTCCCAAAACAGGAATCAAATCTGTGACCCCTCCATTGGGAGTGCAGAGTCTTAACCACTGGACCACCAGTGAAATCCCTTAGTAACTTTAATATTGTACACTTTGGCTTTGATAGTGAAGACAGGAAGAAGCAAAAAACAAAGAAAAACCAAACAAACAAATCTAGATTTCAACAGAGAGGTGCTAGAGAGTCAGAGATTTGAGAGTCATTGTGCTGTAGCTAGAAGCTGATCGTGGAAAGAGATCTGGCCAAGATAGTCTTGACGATAACTGACATTTCATCAGTGAGCTGAGAAACAGAAATCAATCCTTCTCAATATCTGAAGCTCTCATAGTGCTCAACCTGTTTTGCTCCTCTCTTCAATATAATGATCACCCTGATTTTTGTAGTCATCACTCTCATTTTCCTTCAGTTTTATGACACACATGTATATATGCTATTAAATATCTCATGCTTTCATTGCATTTTTCACATTTCATGCACCCCAGCATTACTTGTGAGATTCATTCATAATAACACACGAAACTATATGACTTAATTTTTACTGTTATACAATATTCCATCACATCAGGATAAAACTACCTGTTCATTCTACTATGAAAGAGCATTTGAGTTGTTTCCATTTTTTGTTCTTAAGAGCACTGATACCATGAACTTAGTGCATATCTACTGGTATATAGTGCAAGAGTTTTTCTCAGATTTCCAGTTATGATTTGAATCACTAGGTGGTTGGATATTATTTGTCAACTTTCTCAAATAATACCTAATTGTTTTCAAAGTAATTATACCAACTTAAATTCTATTTGTTGTTGTTGTTCAGTCACTAAGTCGTGTCTACCTCATTGCAACCTCATGGACTGCCGCATGCCAGACTTCTCTATCCTCCACTATCTTTCGGAGTTTATTCACATTCACGTCCATTGCGTCAATGATGTTACCTAACCATCTTGTCCTCTGTCGCCACTTTCTGCTTTTGCCTTCAATATTTCCCAGCATCAGGGTCTTTTCCAATTAGTTGGCTTTTTGAATCAGGTGGCCAAAGTATTGGAGCTTCAGCTTCAGTATCAATCCTTCCAATGAATATATAGTGTTGATTTCTTTTAGGATTGACTGGTTTGATCTCCTTGTAGTCCAAGGAATTCTTCAAGAATCTTCCCCAGCGTGACAATTCGAAAGCATCAATTCTTCCATACTCAGCCTTTGTAGTGGTCCAACTCTCACATCTGTACATGACCACTGGAAAAACCATAGCTTTGACTATACGGATTTTTGTCAGCAAAGTTATGACTCTGCTTTTAATATGTTCTCTAGGTTTGTAATAGCGTTCCTTCCAAGGAGCAAGTGTCTTTTAATTTCATGGCTGCTGTCACTGTCCACAGTGATTCTGGAGCCCAAGAAAATAAAATTTGTCACTGCTTTCACTTTTTCCCCATCTATTTGCCATGAAGTGATGGGACAAGTTGCCATGATATTAATTTTCTGAATGTTTATTTCAAATCAGCTTTTTCACTCTCCTCTTGCCCTCATCAGGAGGTTCATTATTTCCTCTTCACTTGCTGCCTTTAGAGTGTTATCACATGCATATCTGAGGTAGTTGATATTTCTCCTGGCAATCTTTATCTATGATCCAGCAAATGTTGGCAATTTGATCTCTGGTTCCTCTGCCTTTTCTAAGTCCAGCTTGTGCATCTGGAAGTTCTCAGTTTACATGCTATCGAAGAATGGGCCCTAGATGGCAGAATAGAAGGATGTGCACTCATCTCCCGCGAGATCTCCAAAACTGCACCTTGCTGATGAACAACTATCAACAGGAGAATGTTGAATCCCACCAAAAAAAGATACCCCACGTCCAAAGGCAAAGAAGCCCCAGCAAGGTGGTATGAGAGGTGAAATCAAGTTTGCAATCAAACCCCATGCCCCCTAGAGATGCTCGGAGGGTTCAGACAAATCCAAGACCCAGAGACCTTATTCATCAGGGAGCAGATAGAATGAAAACAACAGTCACAGAAAACTAACCAATCTGATCACATGGACCACAGCCTTGTCTAACTCAATGAAACTATGAGCATGACATATAATGCCACCCAAGACAGACAGATCACGGTGAAAAGTTCTGACAGAACGTGGTCCACTGCAGAAGGAATGGCAAACCATTTCAGTATTCTTGCCATGAGAACCTCATGAACAGTGTGAAAAGGCAAAAAGATATGACACTGAAAGATGAACTTCCCCAGTCAGCAGGTGCCCAATATGCTACTGGAGAAGAGTGGAGAAATAACTCCAGAAAGAATGAAGAGACAGAGCCAAAGCAAAAATAGTGCCCAGCTGTGGATGTGACTGGTGATGGAAGTAAAGTCTGATGCTGTAAAGAACAATAGTGCATAGGGACCTGGAATGTTAGATCCATGATCAAGGTAAATTGGAAGTGGTCAAACAGAAGCTGGCAAGTGAACAGCAACATTTTAGGAATCAGTGAACTGAAATGGACTAGAATGGGCAAATGTAATTCAGATGACAATTGTATCTACTACTGTGGGGAGGAATCCCTTAAAGAAGTGGAGTAGCCCTCATAGTCAACAAAAGAGGCTGAAATGCAGTACTTGGGTGCAATCTCAAAAACAACAGAATGATCTCTATTCATTTCCAAGGCAAACCGTTAAACATCACAGTAAGTCTATGCCCCAACCACTAATGCTGAAGAAGCTGAAGTTGAACGGTTCTATGAAGACCTACAAGACCTTCTAGAACTAACACCCAAAAAGATGTCTTTTTCATCATAGAGGACTGGAATGTAAAAGTAGGAAGTCAAGAGACATGTGGAGTAAAAGGAAAGTTTGGCCTTGGAGTACAAAATGAAGCAGGGCAAAGGCTAACAGTACTGTCAAGAGAACACACTGGTCATAGCAAACATCCTCTTCCAACAACACAAGAGACCACTCTACACATGGACATCACCAGATGGTCAATGCCAAAATCAGATTGATTATGTTCTTCACAGTGGAAAATGGAGAAGCTCTATATAGGCAGCAAAAACAAGACCAGGAGCTGACTGTGGCTCAGGTCATGAGCTCCTTATTGCCAAATTTAGACTTAAATAGAAGAAAGTAGGGAAAACCACTAGACCATTCAGGTATGACCTAAATCAAATCCCTTATGGTTATACAGTGGAAGTGACAAGTAGATTCAAGACATTAGACCTGATAGAGTGCATGAAGAACTATGGGTGGAGGCTCATGATATTGTACAGGAGACAGGGATCAAGACCATCCCCAAGGAAAAGAAATGCAAAAAGGCAAAATGGTTGTCTGAGAAAAATAGCTGAGAAAAGAAGTGAAAGGCAAAGGAGAAAAGGGAAGATATACCCATCTAAATGAAGAGTTCCAAAGAATAGCAAGGAGGGATAAGAAAGCCTTCTTCAGTGATCAGTGCAAAGAGATAGAGGAAAACAATAGAATAGGAAAGACTAGACATCTCTTCAAGAAAATTAGAGATATCAAGGGAAAATTTCAAGCAAAGATGGGCACAAAAAGGAGAGAAATGATATGGACCTAAAGAAGAAGTGACAAGAATACACAGAACTATACAAAAAAAGGTCTTTATTACCCAAATAATCATGATGGTGTGATCACTCATCTTCAGCCAGATATCCTGAATGTGTAGTCAAGTGGTCCTTAGGAAGAATGACCACAAACAAAACTAGTGGAGGTGATGGAATTCTAGTTGAGCTATTTCAAATCCTGAAAGATGATGCTGTGAAAGTGCTGTACTCAATATGCCAGCAAATTTGGAAAACTCAGCAGTGGCCACAGGACTGGAAAAGGTTAGTTTGCATTCCAATCCCAAAGAAAGGCAATGCCAAAGAATGTTCAAACTACTACACAGTTGCACTCATCTCATACAGTTGCAGAGTAATGCTCAAAATTCTCCAAGCCAGGCTTTAGCAATACATGCACCGTGAACTTCCAGATGTTCACAGATTTAGAAAAGGCATGGGAACCAAAGATCAAATTGCCAGCATCCATTGGATCATAAAAAAAGCAAGAGAATTCCAGAAAAACATCTACTTCTGCTTTATTGACTACGCCAAAGCCTTTGTGTGGATCACAACAAACTGTGGAAAATTTTCAAGAGAGGAATACTAGACCACTTAACCTGCCTCCTGAGAAATCTGTATGCAGGTCAAGAAGTAACACTTAGAACTGAACATGGAACAAAAGACTGGTTCCAAACCGGGAAAGGAGTTCATCAAGGCTGTATATTGTCACCCTGCTTATTTAACTTGTGGAGTACGTAATGAGAAATGCTGGGCTGGATGAAGCATAAGCTGGAATCAAGACTGCTGGGAGAAATATCAATAACATCAGATATGGAGATGACACCACCTTTATGGCAGAAAGTGAAGAACTAAAGAGCTTCTTGAGGAGAGTGAAAAAGCCAGCTTAAAACTCAGCATTCAAAAATTAAGATCACGGCATCTGGTCCCATCACGTCACAGCAAATGAATGGGGAAACAACGGAAACAGTGACAGACTTTATTTTCTTAGGTTCCAAAATCACTGCAGATGGTGACTGTAGCCACAAAATTAAAAGATGCTTGCTCCTTGGAAGAAAAGCTATAACCAATCTAGACAGCATATTTAAAAACAGAGATATTACTTTGCGACAAAGGTTCATCTAGTCAAACCTATAGTTTTTCCAGTAGTCATGTATGGATGTGAGAGTTGGCCTANTAGTTCCTACCTGGATGAAGTACCTCATCTGTGATCCCTTCTGGCTTTTAAGGCCTGAATTTGAGTTTCAGCTCTGCTACTTATTTAGGGGGTGAACTCAGATGAGTCATCCCTTCACTTTTTCAACAAAGGTCCATCTAGTCAAACCTATAGTTTTCCCAGTAGTCATGTATGGATGTGAGAGTTGGCCTATAAAGAAAGCTGAGCACTGAAGAATTGATCCTTTTGAACTGTGGTGTTGGTGAAGACTCTTGAGAGTCCCTTGGACTACAAGGAGATCCAACCAATCCATCCTAAAGGAGATCAGTCCTGAATATTCATTCAGTTCAGTTCAGTCGCTCAGTCGTGTCCGACTCTTTGCGATCCCATTAATCACAGCATACCAGGCCTCCCTGTCCAACACCAACTCCCGGAGTTCACTCAGACTCACGTCCATCGAGTCAGTGATGCCATCCAGTCATCTCATCCTCTGTCATCCCCTTCTCCTCCTGCCCCCAATCCCTCCCAGCATCAGAGTCTTTTCCAATGAGTCAACTCTTTGCATGAGGTGGCCAAAGTACTGGAGCTTCAGCTTTAGCATCATTCCTTCCAAAGAAATCCCAGGGCTCATCTCCTTCAGAATGTTCATTGCAAGGACTGATTTTGAAGCTGAAACTCCAGTATTTTGGCCACCTGATGCGAAGAACTGACTCATTGGAAAGACCCTGATGCTGGGAAAAATTGAAAGCAGGAGGAAAAGGGAATGACAGAGGATGAGATGGTCAGATGGCATCACCATCTCAATGGATGTCAGTTTGAGCAAGCTCCGGGAGTTGGTGATGGACAGGGAAGCCTGGTGTGCTGCAGTCCATGAGGTCACAAAGAGTCAGACATGACTGAGTGATTGTTATGAGTTGAACTGAAGCCTAACTTGGAGAATTTTGAGCATAATCTTCCTTGCATGTGAAATAGGCAGAATTGTATGTTAGTTTGAAAATTCTTTGGCATAACCTTTCTTTGGGATTGGAGTGAAAATGCCTTTTCCAGTCCTGTGGCCACTGCTGAGTTTTCCAAATTTGCTGACATATTGAGTATAGCACTTTAACAGCATCATCTTTATGACTTGAAGTAGCTGAGCTGGAATTCTATCACTTTCACCAGCTCTGTTTGTAGTAATACTTCCTAAGGCCCACTTGAGTTCACACTCCAGAATGTCTGGCTCTAGGTGAGTGACCACACCATCAGGTTATCTGGGTCATTAAGAAACTTTTTTTGGTATAATTCTTCTGTGAATTTTTGCCACATCTTCTTAAACTCTTCTGTTTCTGTTGAGTCCTTACTGTTTCTGTCCTATGTCATGCCTGCCCTTGCATGGAATGTTCCCTCGATATCTCTAGCTTTCTTGAGGAGATCTAGTCTTTCTCATTCTACTGTTTTCCTCTAATTCTTTGCATTGTTCACTTAAGAAGGCCTTATTTCTCCTCACTATCCTCTGGAACTCTGCATTCAGTTAAGTGTATCTTTCCCTTTCTCCCTTGCCTTTCTCTTCTCTTCTTTCCTCAGCTATTTGTAAAGCCTCTTCAGACAACCACTTTGCCTTTTTGCATTTCTTTTTCTTTGGGAAGATTTTGGTCACTGTCTCCTGTGCAATGTTACGAAACTCCATCCATAGTTTTTTAGGTTCTCTGTCTAACAGATCTAATCCCTTGAATCTGTTTGTCACCTCCACTGTATTTATGTATCATAAGGGATTTGATTTAGGTCATACCTGAATGACCTAGTGGTTTTCCCTACTTTCTTCAATTTAAGCCTGTATTTTGCAATAAGAACCTCATGATTTGATCTACAGTCAGCTCCAGGTCTTGTTTTTGCTGATTGTCTTCAGCTTCTCCATCTTCAGCTGCAAAGAACATAATCAATCTGATTTCAGTCTTGACCATCTATCTGGTGATGTCCACGTGTAAAGTTGTCTCTTGTGTTGTTGCAAAATGGTGTTTGCTAAGAAGAACCTGTTCTCTTGACAAAACTCTGTTAGCCTCTGCCCTGCTTCCTTTTGTACTCCAAGGCCAAGCTGTTATTTTGGGTATCTCTTGACTTCCTACTTTTGCATTCCATTCCTCTATGATGAAGAGGATATATTTTTTTGGTGTTAGTTCTAGAAGGTCTCGTAGGTCTTCATAGGACCTGTCAACTTCAGCTTCTTCAGCATCAGTGATTGGGCCATAGACTTGGATTACCATGATGTTGAATGTTTTGCCTTGGAAACGAACTGAGATCATTCTGCTATTTTTGAGATTGTACTCAAATACTGCATTTCTGGAGCTTCCCAGGTGGCACTAGTGGTAAAGAACCCCTCCTGCCAATGCAGGAAACATAAGAGACTCCAACTGACCCCTGAGCCAGGAAGATCCCCTGGAGGAGGGCATGGCAATCGACTCCAGTATTCTTGCCTGGAGAATCCCATGGACACGGGAGCCTGGTGGGAGGAGCCTATGGTCCATAGGGTTGCAAAGAGTCAGAGATGACTGAAGCAACTTAGCATGCACTGCATTTCAAACTCTTTTTTTGACCCTCAGGGCCGCTCCATTTCTTCTGACAGATTTTTACCCACAGTAGTAGATGTAATGGTCATCTGAATTAAATTTGCCAATTCTTGTCCATTTTAGTTCACTGATTCCTAACATGTTGGTATTCAGTCTTGCTATCTCCTGCTTGACCATGTCCAATTTACCTTGACTTATGGACCTAACACTCCTAGTTCCTACGCATTATTGTTCTTTATAGCTTCAGACTTTACTTTCACCACCAGACACATCCATAGGAGCATCATTTATGTTTTGGCCCAGCGCCTTCATTCTTTCTGGAGCTCTTAGTAATTACCATCCACTCTTATCCAGAAGCATATAGGACCTTTTCTGACCTGGGGGGTTCGTCTTCCAGTGTCGTATCTGTTTGCCTTTTCATACTGTTCATGGGGTTCTCCAAGTAGGAATATTGGAATAGGTTCCCATTTCCCCCTCCAGAGGACCACATTTTGTCAGAACTCTTCACTATGACCTGTCCATCTTGGGTGGGCCTGCATAGCATGGCTCATATCTTCATTGAGTTACCCAAGCCCTTTTGCCACAACAATGCTGTGATCCATGAAGGGGTTAAAGTCTATAAGCAGTGTATAACAATTGTATCCTCACCAGCAGGTGCTATTACATAATTTTTTCTTTTTACCAATCTGAAATTTATAAAGTAGTGTTTCATTGTGGTTTGAATTTTCAGTTCTCTGATTACCAATGAAGTTGTGTATCTTTTCTAATATTTATTATCTTTCAGTATTTCCCATCTATGAAATGCACTTTTGTATCTTTTACCTTGTTTGCTTATGTGTCTTTTGGTTAGGTATCTTGTAAGTCCTAGACATGAGGCTAAGGACTTTAATGCAGGTTATCACACAACTTATTTCCTTAAATCTTTCTTGGAGTCAGAAAGTGAAATTGAAAGTTGCTCAGTCATGTCTGACCCTATGAGACCCCATGGACTCCAGTCTATGGAATTCTCCAGACCAGAATATTGGAATGGGTAGCTGATCCCTTCTCTATGGGGTCTTCCCAACCCAGGGATCAAACCCACGTCTCCCATATTGCAGGCAGACTCTTTATCAGCTGAGCCACCAGGGAAGTCAAAGGATTTGGGGGTCAAGGGATTTATATATGTTAATAAATCTTTGCCTTTGTATAAAGTATCTGTCTACAGATTGAAAGAAAAAGGAACACAGTTGCAAGTTTCCTAACCTATTAGCAAAGTGTTAGGCATCCAGACCCAGCACATTTATTTTAGGAATGACTTTAATTCTAGCTTTATTTCACAAATACTATCTGAAAGTAGCATTAGTTTTGTCAGTTAAAGCTTTTGTTATTGTTCATCAAAAATAGCTTGCATTTGAAACAGAGGATCATGAAAGACAGCAAGACTAGTGGTTTAGCCCCTTGCTTCTTCAAGTCTGAAACACAGACCAGCAGCATCAGCATCACCTTGGAGCTTGTTAGAAATGCATATTAGCTTCATTCCAGACTTAATAAAAAGCTGCATTTTAAGAGGTCTCCACTTGACTCTTTAGTCACTTTATAAAGTAAGAGAAGGGTTGGTTAGCTAAATGGTGGTAGACACTATGTGTAATATCTTAAGAACATCTTTGTTTTTCCAGCATCTAGAGAGAAAAACTATGCCTGGCGTTTTTAGGCATGAGTGTTTGAATCTCTGAGGGGCCCACCTAGATGAGCTGAGAATGAAGCTGAGAAGAAGCCAGTTGCCTCGACCCATCTGGTAGGATTCTGTCTTATAGGCCCAGAGAAGTAAAACAGAATAAACAATTTGGCCTGAAATAGATCTAATTGAGGTCCAATTTACTTTTGATTTCTTTCCAGAATGATCCATCCAATTGATCCAACTCTCCACATCATTTTGAGTATATGATTCAGGCTGACAGTCTTAACATCCTACCGGTTCCTCCGTCCGTGGATTTTCCAGGCAAGAGTACTGGAGTGGGGTGCCATTGCCTTCTCTGTAACATTAACTAGATGGGTTCAGTTAATAGATTTTCAAGCCATAGGATGATAGAAACTCCTTGTACCTACAGTCTCATTTTATAGGTGAGACAAATGAAGCATTGAGCAATTAAGTGAGAGATCATGTAGCAGCTGGTAAAGACTTAAGTCCCAGTATCAGGCTTTCCCTACTAAATCAGAGGCTCACATTAGGAATTTCTCTACTCTCTAGATACATCTTCTAGCCTGAACAGCGGAGAAGGCAATGGCACCCCACTCCAGTACTCTTGCCTGGAAAATCCCATGGATGGAGGAGCCTGATGGGCTGCAGTCCAGGGGGTCGCTGAGAGCTGGACACGACTCAGTGACTTCACTTTCACTTTTCACTTTCATGAATTGGAGAAGGAAATGGCAACTCACTCCAGTGTTCTTGCCTGGAGAATCCCAGGGACGGGGGAGCCTGGTGGGCTGCCGTCTATGGGATCGCACAGAGTCGGATATGACTGAAGTGACTTAGCAGCAGCAGCAGCCTGAACAGGGTAAAATTCAGTCTTTTTTTTTCCTATCAGGAGAATAAATTAATATTGTGGAAAAATAGCCTGATAATACAAAATGATGCAGAAAGCAACTTTCTTAATGAAAGGGTTCTATGATGCCCATCTGTTTTTAATCCCCATTATAATTATAAGCAGCAAAACAACTTAAGTGGCACCATCTTCTGTGTCCTTTTCTAACTCTAGTGCAGTGTTTGGATCTAAAGAAGCATCTAACACACGGACTTTCCCACTCTTCTCACCGTATTCTCTTAGAATTCAAAGTAATGACTTAATATTTTAACCCTGGTGACTTTCTAATCCCTAAATTACATTAATTAGGCTGACTCTGGTGACTGACTATAGTGGCCCCACCTCCAGAAGGGCAGAGGTGGAGTGACCCTATTGTTCTGGACTTCCTTTCTTTGTCCTCTCCCAGCCTCTGGCCAGTCACCTTAAGTCATCCCTGTCCTGCTCTCAGAGATCTAAAAATGGCCTGGGGTTTTCCCTGCTGCTGGACTAGTTTATGACAAATACCATTGCTCCCCTATTTTAAAACTTCCCTTTCCCCATAATGAGTATTTCTGTGATCAGTGGGGACTTTTACAACTAACAATAGACACAGAAATTCAAGTAACTCAAAAGGATTTACATATATTTTCAAAAATCATAAAAGAAGGATACAAATAAATTGCCAGCAGAGGTGATCTCTTGGGAAGGAGGTGGGGCTGGGTGGAGGGCAGTCTGAACTGCCTCATCAGAAAGGACCCTGATGCTGGGAAAGATTGCAGGCTGGAGGAGNGCACATTCTTTTCAAGTGCAGATGAAATGATCTCCAGGATAGATCACATACAAGGTCACAAAACACCCTTAAGAAAACAGAAATCACATCAAGCATTTTCTTTGACCACAATTGTATGAAACTATAAAACTACAGAAAGCAAATTAAAAAAAGCTAGGTATGGAACAGGTGTTTGATCACAGTTTCAGGATGAATGGACCCTGCTTACCACTTGATTTCAGAATTTTAGTCTCTAGAACTGTGAGGCAANTGATCTCCAGGATAGATCACATACAAGGTCACAAAACACCCTTAAGAAAACAGAAATCACATCAAGCATTTTCTTTGACCACAATTGTATGAAACTATAAAACTACAGAAAGCAAATTAAAAAAAGCTAGGTATGGAACAGGTGTTTGATCACAGTTTCAGGATGAATGGACCCTGCTTACCACTTGATTTCAGAATTTTAGTCTCTAGAACTGTGAGGCAATAAATTTCTGTTATTTAAGCCAACTGATTTATGGTACTTTGTCATAACAGCCCCAGAAAATTAATACAGCATCTTTAAATATAGTAAAAAATCAAGGCACAGTAAGATATAGTGATTACAGAACTAGAAAAATTAAACTAATGCTTAGATATATCCAAGAATGTGAAAAATGCCTAACAATGATTTAATCCTTGCTACTTATGAGAGTCCTACAACAATCCCATCATTGAGAGATGGTGCCTTGCTGAAGAGTCTCCCTAGGGTCCCCTTTATGTCTCTGTTCCTTAGACTGTAGATGAAGGAGTTCAGCATGGGAGTGACCACAGTGTACATCACTGAGGCCACCAGAATTGTCCTAGAGGATGAAGTGACTGCAGAACTGAGGTAGACCCCTAGACCTGTGCTATAGAACAAGGAAACCACAAAAAGGTGAGATGCACAGGTGGAAAAAGCTTTATACTTGCCCCTGGTTGATGAAATTCTCAGGACGGAGGAGAAAATCTGAGAGTAAGAAAAGAAGATCCAAAAGAGAGGAAAAACACCTAGAACAATAGCCATAAAATACACCACTATGTTATTGATGAGGGTCAGAACAGGTGAGCTTCAGGACTTCAAGAAGATCACACACAAAAAAACTGTGGGATCTTCATGTTCATGCAGAAGGACAGCCTCAAGACAGTCAAAGTCTCAGGCAGGGAGCTTGTGACACTGAGGCACCAGGTANGAGAGGAAAAACACCTAGAACAATAGCCACAAACTACACCACTATGTTACTGATGAGGGTGTTAGAACAGGTGAGCTTCAGTATTTCAAGAAGATCACAAAAAAGGTGTGGAATCTTCATGTTCATGTAGAAGGACAACTTCAAGACAGTCAAAGTCTCAAGTAGGGAGCTTGTGACACTGAAGCACCAGGAACCCAGAGTCAGCAGCCCACAGACCCAGGGGTTAATGATGACCATATAGTGCAGAGGGTGACAGATAGCCACGAAGTGGTCATAGGCCATCACATTCAGGATTAAAATGTCCAGGCACCCAAATACAATGAAAATAAATATCTGGATGATGCAGCCTTCATAAGTGATAACTTTGCTCTGTGTCTGGATGTTCCATAGTATCTTTGGGATGGTGGTGGAGGAGAAACCTATGTCTGCAAATGACGTGTTGGAGAGAAAGAAGTACATGGGGGTGTAGAGGTGGGGGTCTGAGATGATGGCCAGGATGATGGCCAAGTTCCCAGCAAATGTGACCAGGTACAAGGACAGAAACAGTCCAAAGAAGAGAGGCTGCCAGTCTGGGTCCTCTGTGAATCCCAGGAGGAGAAAGATTCTTGTTTGGTTTATTTCCATGTGGCTGTTGGGTTTGTTCAGAATCAGCTGAAAAGAAATACAGAATTCACTCCAGATAATAATTACTGCGAATGACAGAAATATCCTTAATCCAAACCCAGGGATATGTCATTCATTTGGGGCTAAAAATTTGATCTATTTGGTAACAAATTGTAGTTGCCATTGCTACTTGGAAAATCTGTTCCTAGGTTCAGTAGCTCTCTCTGAATAAAAAGTATTTGGTAGAAATAAAGGGAGAAAAGATCAATAATGTACCATAAGTTGAAAAATTATAAATGAGAATATACTATGGAGAGAATTAGGATATAAAAAATAATCTATTGANATACATACAGACACACACAGAGACACACACGGATACAGACACACACAGACACACAGACACACACAGAGAGACACACACAGACACACACAGAGACACAGATACACACAGAAACACACATAGAAACACACACAGAGACACAGATACAGACACACACACAGAGACACACACAGACACACACAGAGACACAGATACATACAGACACACAGAGAGACACACACGAACACACAGATACACAGAGACACAAACAGAGAGACACACACATACATACAGACACACACATAGAGACACACGTGGATGCAAAGATACATACAGACACACACACAGAGACACACACGGACACAGACATGCAGAGATACACACACACACACACACAGAGTAATCACTCACCAACGCCTCTCANAGAGACACAAACAGAGAGACACACACATACATACAGACACACACATAGAGACACACGTGGATGCAAAGATACATACAGACACACACACAGAGACACACACGGACACAGACATGCAGAGATACACACACATAGACACACACAGACACACAGACACACACAGAGAGACACACACGGACACACAGACACACACAGAGACACACACAGACACACAGACACACACAGAGACACACACAGACACACAGATACACACAGAGACACAGATACACACAGACACACACACAGAGACACAGATACATACAGACACACACAGAGACACACACGGACACACAGATACACACAGACACAAACAGAGACACACACACATACAGACAGACACACACACAGAGATACACGCAGATGCAAAGATACATACAGACACACACACAGAGACACACACGGACACAGACATGCAGAGATACACACACACACACACACAGAGTAATCACTCACCAACGCCTCTCAAAGTGAAAGTGAAAGTTGCTCAGCAGGGTCAGACTTTTTACGACCCCAGAGGCTGTACGGTCCACGGAACTTTCCAGGCCAGAATACCAGAGCAGGTAGCTCTATTACCTTCTCTAGGGGGTCTTCCCAACCCAGGGATCGAGCCCAGGTCTCCCGAATTGCAGCCGGATTCTTCACCAGCTGAGCCACAAGCGAAGCCCGGTTAAGCAAAGGAAGCCCGTTTAAATTCCCTGCAAAGAAAACACTGTCAGCCCAACCAGGGCTGGGTCACTTGAGCCACGGCAAGAAGCAAAGACTGCCCATTTTACAGAAGATGGAAACGGGGCTCACAGCAAAGGGATTGTTGACTTAGGCCCCAGGCTTCCCTGGTGGCTCAGCTGGTGAAGAATCCGCCTACCATGCTGCTGCTAAGTCGCTTCAGTCATGTCCAACTCTGTGTGACCCCACAGACGGCAGCCCATCAGGCTCCCCCGTCCCTGGGATTCTCCAAGCAAGAACACTGGAGTGGGCTGCCATTTCCTTCTCCAATGCAGGAAAGTGAAAAGTGAAAGTGAAGACGCTCAGTCGTATCCGACTCTTAGCGACCCTATGGACTGCAGCCTACCAGGCTCCTCTGTCCATGGGATTTTTCAGGCAAGAGTACTGGAGTGGGGTGCCATTGCCTTCTCCAGCCTGCAATGCAGGAGACCCCAGTTCACTTCCTCAGCTGGGAAGATCCCCTGGAGAAGTCTACCCACTCCAGTATTCTTGGCTGGAGAATCCCATGCACAGAGAGGCCTGGAGGGCTACAGTCCATGGGGTTGCGAAGAGTCGGACACCACTGAGTGGCTTTCACTCGCTCACTCAGGCCCCATGCTGGCGGTGACTCCAAAGTATGCCCCCAGGAAGAAGGATGCTCCGTCCCTTCCCCGCAAGTGCTGGCTGCAGTCCCACTTCTCAAGTCCTCGGTCGGAGTGACACCAGGTGAAACTACGCTGAGGGAGGGACAGAGCAGAGGTGACGCCTCCCTGTTCGGGGAGGGTTTGGGAATCTGCGGAGGAGCAAAGCACACCTCCACGTCTTTTCACAGGAAGGCAGCGGGCAGTGTCCTACCCCCATGTCTTCCTCGCGCCACCATTTTCATTTCTTTACCTACCTAAAACTGTGTCATTCACTTGAGTTTCTAGAATTAAAAAAGAAGAAAACATAATTTCCAAGTTGTCTTAGTTGCCTTATCGGCCTAAAGCTGCTGGGTTAATTTAGAAAAGCCACACTGAATGCACTTTGTGAAGCTCTTCCTTACATTCCAAATCTGTGTCCCGAGACATTTAGTCCGCAAGCTTCAATAACGAAGTATCAGATGGGCAAGAGCTGTTCCTAGAACATTCACCCACAGGTGCGATCCTTCAGGAATATGGAGATGAAACTACCGGCGATAAAACCGATTTAAACTGTACTGACGCCCAACCCCAAGCACTTCAGAAGCCTGCAGCTGCAAAACAGAACCCTGATGAAGAGCGAACTGCAGTTTTAAAATATTAGGCTCACGAGACTTCTAAAAATAGAAGTCTATTACACGGAGAACCCTCGCAGTTTCTCATCTTTGGCTCCAGGTGAAAGTGAAGTCACTCAGTTGTGTCCGACTCTGCCACCCGCGGACTCTAGCCCACCAAGCTCCTCCGTCCATGGGATTCTCCAGGCAAGAATACTGGAGTGGGTTACTTCTATCAAAGGTACCTCTGTCAAAGGCCAAGTCCGATCCCGATGACGGTTCAGAGGAACGATCACGTAGCTTTGCCCATTGCTGTCTCGCAGACCGGTTACAAGAAGGAAATGCAGGCCAGTGCTGGGAAGTGCTCACACAGCAGGCCCATGGCTGCTGTCCTCGGGAGGAGGCCTGCCTGCACAGTTGGGCCTTGGCTGGTGTCCGGGAACTGAGGACTGTACAAGGCTCCCTGTACCAGTGGGCAGCGTCTCCTAACTGATAAGGTGGTTTGGTGTCTAGGCTGTTTGCACAAACAATGTGATTTATGGTGAACATCTGCTTGCTTTCTGGGAGGCTGGAATTTCAGTGGGGCTGTTAGGCAGAGAAGGCCTTCCTGACCATCCTCAGAATGAAACCCCAAACTCTGACTCCAGTGGGCTTCTGTGGCAGAAGGCTCTGTGCACCGCTGCAGTGTCTGTTGTTCGGGAGGGGAGCCTGGCTATCTTTCACGGACAGCACATAAGAACACACAACCTTCACGGAGTCACTGTAACCCGCCCCCGGCGTTAAGTGTGGTCATACACTCACGCTGCGAGCCCTTCTGGCAAATCACCAGACTCGTGGATGTTTTGGGGGACACCCTTGCAAAGGCTTAAAACAAAATATGAGCTCCTACTAAGTAAAGATGTTGTTGGATCATTTCTCTAAAGGGGAAAATACACCACCATCGTCAAGTCCAGCCAACATAGTAACCCCGTGCTGCTAATGAATGGGGTTTTCATGATGAAGACACAACTCTAACTTTTTACAGGTTGTTTGCTGCCCTTTAGATCATGGAAAAAGAAGAGCTTAGTGACCACAAGGACATGAATGTCAAACTATAGATTTTAGACAGAACCCAAATAACAACTCTGTTCCTTGCCAGAGGCAACAAAATAAGGCAGAGCAGATAGCTGGACTATGGGCCTCCACCAAGAGGACTAGGATTTTATTTCTCTAATTCAGTCTTAAGAAAAATATAATTTAATAGGACTCAACTCCACTACTTTTTAAATTTACACTTTAAAAGATAATGGGAGAAAATGATCACTAATTTTTATTACTGACATACACAATAAACACGAAGACTCAGATGCTCAAAGTTAGAATGTAAGATTTTAATTTTCTTCTCCAATAATGAAAAGAAAAGAAAAAACTAGAGAGCTTTATAAAAGGGATGAGCAACAAAGATATATTGTACAGCACAGGGAAACACAGCCATTATTTTGTAATAACATTAAAAGGAGTATAAGCAGTCCATGGGATCGCTGAGAGCTGGACACGACTCAGTGACTTCACTTTCACTTTTCACTTTCATGCATTGGAGAAGGAAATGGCAACCCACTCCAGTGTTCTTGCCTGGAGAATCCCAGGGACGGGGGAGCCTGGTGGGCTGCCATCTACGGGGTCGCAGAGTCAGACACGACTGAAGCGATTTAGCAGCAGCAGCAGCAGCAGCAAGCTATAAAATATTGAATCACTATGCTGTATACTGAAAAGTAATGGGATACTGTAAATCAACTATAGTTTTTTTTAAAAATCCTAGAGCTTCCTGATAACTCTTAACGAAGAAGTCTCTGTTTTTATTACGTTAGGAGGACCCAGAACTAAACCAAATAAATATGTACCTGCTTGGAAGACCTTCCTTTTTTAACCACTCCGATATTACAAACTCTTGGAGAAGATCTGCAACCAGCTTGTCCAAAAATTTCTNTTTTTTTTTCCTATCAGGAGAATAAATTAATATTGTGGAAAAATAGCCTGATAATACAAAATGATGCAGAAAGCAACTTTCTTAATGAAAGGGTTCTATGATGCCCATCTGTTTTTAATCCCCATTATAATTATAAGCAGCAAAACAACTTAAGTGGCACCATCTTCTGTGTCCTTTTCTAACTCTAGTGCAGTGTTTGGATCTAAAGAAGCATCTAACACACGGACTTTCCCACTCTTCTCACCGTATTCTCTTAGAATTCAAAGTAATGACTTAATATTTTAACCCTGGTGACTTTCTAATCCCTAAATTACATTAATTAGGCTGACTCTGGTGACTGACTATAGTGGCCCCACCTCCAGAAGGGCAGAGGTGGAGTGACCCTATTGTTCTGGACTTCCTTTCTTTGTCCTCTCCCAGCCTCTGGCCAGTCACCTTAAGTCATCCCTGTCCTGCTCTCAGAGATCTAAAAATGGCCTGGGGTTTTCCCTGCTGCTGGACTAGTTTATGACAAATACCATTGCTCCCCTATTTTAAAACTTCCCTTTCCCCATAATGAGTATTTCTGTGATCAGTGGGGACTTTTACAACTAACAATAGACACAGAAATTCAAGTAACTCAAAAGGATTTACATATATTTTCAAAAATCATAAAAGAAGGATACAAATAAATTGCCAGCAGAGGTGATCTCTTGGGAAGGAGGTGGGGCTGGGTGGAGGGCAGTCTGAACTGCCTCATCAGAAAGGACCCTGATGCTGGGAAAGATTGCAGGCTGGAGGAGAAGGGGACGACAGAGGATGAGACAGTTGGATGGCATCACCAACTCAATGGACATGAGTTTGAGCCAGCTCAGGGAGATGTTGAAGGACAGGAAAGCCTGGTGTGCTGCAGTCTACTGGGTCGCAAAGACTTAGATATGACTGAGCGATTGAACAACAGGAANAGGAGAAGGGGACGACAGAGGATGAGACAGTTGGATGGCATCACCAACTCAATGGACATGAGTTTGAGCCAGCTCAGGGAGATGTTGAAGGACAGGAAAGCCTGGTGTGCTGCAGTCTACTGGGTCGCAAAGACTTAGATATGACTGAGCGATTGAACAACAGGAATGCCAGGGTTATGGTAGAGAAGTGCTGAGTCAGGCAGAGGCCTTGTTTGAAATATCCAGAGGGTAAACAAGGGCAACCTATGACCAGACGTCTCCTAAGATATTTACACTGCCACAAATGGAAAGAAAGAAAGATAGCACTAAGTCGTGTCCAAATCTTGCGATCCCATGAACTGTAGCCTGCCAGGCTCCTGTGACTATGGGGTTCTCCAAGCAAGAACACTGGAGTGGGTTGCCATTTCCTTCTCCAGGAGAGCTTCCTGATCCAGGAATTGAACCCAGGTCTCCCACATTGCAGGTGGATTTTTTTACCAACTGAGCTATGGGGCAGGGGTTTTATTCTTCAGGGGAAAAGGAAAAGGCCAGATCTTTAAATATGGGACAGGAACAAAAGTTCAAACATTTGGTCCGTGTTGGGAGGCGAGTTCTCAGAAAGAGTGGGTGAGTGTGTCCACGGAGTTGGCCCCGGCGACAGAATCTGAGTTGGGCATGGGCCTCAGGTGCATTCAGCAGGGCCAGTGTTTCAGGGTGGGGCTGGGGTCGTCAGACTGGTTTCTTATGTTTTCCAAAGCTTGTTGAAAATCACTATATTATTTGCTTTTTGTAGGCCACAAATGGAAGGCAGCTGCAACTTAGTTTGAGCAGTGGACAGGCTGTGAGTTCAGAAGTGGAGGTTGAAATAATCCCCTGGACCAGCCTCCATCAGCTACAAGGCCAGATCCTGACAGCTTCAAACACAGAGGTCAAGGACAGATGTGGTTTGTTGTCACACAGCTTACCTTGGGAGGAGACGTAGGTGTGGTACATGTGATAGGCATCTCCTGGCTTGGTGGTTGGTTGTCGGAGAGGGATGAAGAATTAAGATTTGTTGTGTTTTCTTTGGACAAAAGATAGTTGAGAATCTTCTCTAAGTAGGGTTGCCCCAAACACAGGCCACTCAGTTATATTTGAATTTCAGATAAATAATGAATGCTTTTTTTAGTATGTTCCAAATATTGCAATCATATAGTTGCTCCTTTTTAAAGAGAATAGATAAGTTTAGGGGAGAATGCAGGAAGCTCCTTATTTATTTGTTTTCATTTTTGACTGCACTAGGTCTTCATTGCTTTGTGTGGGCTTTTCTCTAGTTGCGACAAAGCGGAGCTACTCTGCTGCAGTGCTCAGGTTTCTCATGATGGCCTCTCTTGTTGCGGAGCGTAGGCTCTAGGCAAGTGGGCTTCAGTCGTTGCAGCACACGGGCTTAGTAGCTGTAGCATACAGGCTTAGTTGCTCTGTGGCATGTGGAATCTTCCCCAGACCAGGGATTGAACCCGAGTCCCCTGCACTGGCAGATGGATTTTTATCCAGTGCACTATCAGGGAAGTTCGGGAAGTTCCTATTCTTTAAAATGAGGGCAGCTGCTGAAAGGGAGAAGGAAGGTGGGAAGCAGGGGTTTTGAAGAGGGGGCTAGACTTGCTGCAACTGTTGAGGCCACTAGATAAACAGGTGATGAGGGCCGCCTGGTTACAGAGACAGGTAGTAAGCAGCTAACAATGGTGAGGACTCAGGTTTGGAACCACACTGCCAGGGGCTGTACCTCTTCCTAACTTTGATTTTGGGCAATTTACCTATCCTCTCTGCTCTTGTTTCCTCATCTCTAAAATGGGCTCCCTAATGGGTCCTTCTTCATGGGGTTGTTGTGCAGATTAGGTGAGGCAATGGAAGCAATGGACTCACAACTGTACCTATCACAGAATCAGTGCTTGTCACTGTCAAATGGCAGTGGCACAAATCTTCATGACTGTGTGCCTTTTTCAAGCCGATTTCTCCAGGAGAGAAAGTAGATTTCTCAATTGCTTCATGTGTGTTCCTAATTTAAAAATTTAATTTGACCTTTAGAACTGTTAGGCAGCTGAATTTTAATGAACACAAAACTAAAATAAGTTTTTCATTACAAAAATAATATACTCTCATTGTAGAAGTTTTTGAAAATAAAGATCAGCAGAAAGAAAATTAAAACCATCTGTAACTTTATCTTCTGACAGTAAATACTTAATATGTTAGCCATTGTCATATTCATTCTGCCCTTACATATTAAAATATTTAATGTTGCTGTATAGTATTTATTGTTTTTTCACTTCACAACGTATCCTGGACATTCTCTCGGTCACTCATTGGTCCTCTACAACATATCTTAATGGCTGTATAATATATTGATGAACTGAATTTAAAAAAGCAATCTCCTCTATAGGATATATCATTTGGAGTTTTATGACACAGATTAATCAAATAATACTTCTTGGTGATCTACATTTACAAAAACCCAATATGTAATTTCTTTAATTTCAAAAGTATTATACTGAAAAATAGGAAAAAATAATTTTATTTCCCTAATACAACCAAGTTTAGTTCCTTCACTGTCAATACAGTTCTGTGTGTCTGCTTGTTTATGTTCGTTCTGGTTGCTGATGTAGTTGAACTGTGTTAACCTGGATACCTCTTGGAAACATGAGGTCACCTTGGCCTGAGCTATTAATATTTAACAGACCTGAGAATGATATGGATTGATGATAGCAAAATTAACTCCATCCACCTAGGTTTCATTCTGTCAACAGAATTAGCAGTGCTGTTCTGTTGACCAGAAAGCAAGCACCTCTGCAAGAGGCAATCGATAGCAATTGATGCTTTTGAAGTGTGGTGTTGGAGAAGACTCTGTAGAGTCCCTTGGACTGCAAAGAGATCCAACCAGTCCATCCTAAAGGAAATTAGTGCTGGGTGTTCACTGGAAGGACTGATGCTGAAGCTGAAACTCCAATATTTTGGCCACCTGATGCGAAGAACTGACTCATTTGAAAAAACTGTGATGTTGGGAAAGACTGAAGGCAGGAGGACAAGGGGATGATGGAGGATGAGATGGTTGNATGGCCTCTCTTGTTGCGGAGCGTAGGCTCTAGGCAAGTGGGCTTCAGTCGTTGCAGCACACGGGCTTAGTAGCTGTAGCATACAGGCTTAGTTGCTCTGTGGCATGTGGAATCTTCCCCAGACCAGGGATTGAACCCGAGTCCCCTGCACTGGCAGATGGATTTTTATCCAGTGCACTATCAGGGAAGTTCGGGAAGTTCCTATTCTTTAAAATGAGGGCAGCTGCTGAAAGGGAGAAGGAAGGTGGGAAGCAGGGGTTTTGAAGAGGGGGCTAGACTTGCTGCAACTGTTGAGGCCACTAGATAAACAGGTGATGAGGGCCGCCTGGTTACAGAGACAGGTAGTAAGCAGCTAACAATGGTGAGGACTCAGGTTTGGAACCACACTGCCAGGGGCTGTACCTCTTCCTAACTTTGATTTTGGGCAATTTACCTATCCTCTCTGCTCTTGTTTCCTCATCTCTAAAATGGGCTCCCTAATGGGTCCTTCTTCATGGGGTTGTTGTGCAGATTAGGTGAGGCAATGGAAGCAATGGACTCACAACTGTACCTATCACAGAATCAGTGCTTGTCACTGTCAAATGGCAGTGGCACAAATCTTCATGACTGTGTGCCTTTTTCAAGCCGATTTCTCCAGGAGAGAAAGTAGATTTCTCAATTGCTTCATGTGTGTTCCTAATTTAAAAATTTAATTTGACCTTTAGAACTGTTAGGCAGCTGAATTTTAATGAACACAAAACTAAAATAAGTTTTTCATTACAAAAATAATATACTCTCATTGTAGAAGTTTTTGAAAATAAAGATCAGCAGAAAGAAAATTAAAACCATCTGTAACTTTATCTTCTGACAGTAAATACTTAATATGTTAGCCATTGTCATATTCATTCTGCCCTTACATATTAAAATATTTAATGTTGCTGTATAGTATTTATTGTTTTTTCACTTCACAACGTATCCTGGACATTCTCTCGGTCACTCATTGGTCCTCTACAACATATCTTAATGGCTGTATAATATATTGATGAACTGAATTTAAAAAAGCAATCTCCTCTATAGGATATATCATTTGGAGTTTTATGACACAGATTAATCAAATAATACTTCTTGGTGATCTACATTTACAAAAACCCAATATGTAATTTCTTTAATTTCAAAAGTATTATACTGAAAAATAGGAAAAAATAATTTTATTTCCCTAATACAACCAAGTTTAGTTCCTTCACTGTCAATACAGTTCTGTGTGTCTGCTTGTTTATGTTCGTTCTGGTTGCTGATGTAGTTGAACTGTGTTAACCTGGATACCTCTTGGAAACATGAGGTCACCTTGGCCTGAGCTATTAATATTTAACAGACCTGAGAATGATATGGATTGATGATAGCAAAATTAACTCCATCCACCTAGGTTTCATTCTGTCAACAGAATTAGCAGTGCTGTTCTGTTGACCAGAAAGCAAGCACCTCTGCAAGAGGCAATCGATAGCAATTGATGCTTTTGAAGTGTGGTGTTGGAGAAGACTCTGTAGAGTCCCTTGGACTGCAAAGAGATCCAACCAGTCCATCCTAAAGGAAATTAGTGCTGGGTGTTCACTGGAAGGACTGATGCTGAAGCTGAAACTCCAATATTTTGGCCACCTGATGCGAAGAACTGACTCATTTGAAAAAACTGTGATGTTGGGAAAGACTGAAGGCAGGAGGACAAGGGGATGATGGAGGATGAGATGGTTGGATGGCATCATCAACTCAATAGACATGAGTTTGGGTAAACCCTGGGAGTTGGCGATGGACAGGGAGGCCTGGCGTGCTGCGGTTCATGGGGTCGCAAAGAGTCAGACACAACTGAGTGACTGAACTGTGGCCTGTAGAATCTGAAAGTGTGGACAGGCAGCTCCACTGGTTTTCTTTCACCTTTGTTCTCAGACAAATGTCTCTAGATTAGCTGCTGAAGAGTCATATTGTCTCGATCCCCCTTCTTTAAAATCTTGGTATCTTAGTAAAGAAACAGAAAGGCCCCCAGAGAAAAGCCCATTTTGGTTAGTCTATAATATTGTCTGAAAAGTCCAGTCTCAGGTAAGGTGTTCAGCCTCATTGCAAAGAGAATTAATCCATCATATACATGCACTGAATAAATGTTCTGCTGAATCAATTAAATTGGCTTGTATTCTCCAGTGATGCCTCTCACCTTTGGGTTCTGTTAAAGGAAGGTATCCTGGCAGCCTTTTCTCTGCTACAAATGGGTGGGTTTGTAATCTGCTGATACATTTTAGATACAAAAATCATCAACTCTGGGATGTGAGCCAACACCTTACTTGACATTAACCACATGGTTTTTTGTTTTTGAGATGTTTCAGAATAATACAGACATATATCTAATCACAGGGAGTACAGGTTATTATGTCAGGGGAGTGTGTAATTTCCTCGGTTCTGTCTCATTGCAACAAAAATTTGAAGTGATGGACGGACCAGCGTTACAGCCCTTAGTTGGATCAGTGTTACAGCTCTGTGTTACAGCTCAGTTTTATTTAGAAAGTAAAGGAAAATACATCCTTGAGGTGTGAATGCATGCTGACTCAAAAGACACAAAAAGAGGCCCCCTGGCCCAGTTTTGGCTCCTCTTTTTATATATATTTTTTTCCTCCACAGAGCCTGCCCTATGTAAATTGGGCTAGCCAGGAATGCCTTTTGTTTTACCTGAAGTCCTCACTCTGGTCCTCGAAACTTCCTTTGTTCTATTTTCACAGGCTTTTCCCTTCCTTGTCTTTTAGCCACCGCTACTCTGGACTCCTTTGTCCTATTCTAACTACATAGCAATTAGAAAAAACAATTCCTCAACCTGAGAAACATCCGCAGACTTGCAATTAACCTTACTTCCATCTACTCATGTCGTATTTTGGCAGGCACTTTTCGTGTATATTGTTTTATTTAAAGCTCAGAGAGGAACTGCCCTAGTGCTTCAGTGGTTAAGACTCCAAGTTGCAGCTGCTGGGAGCATGGATTTGATCCTTGGTTGGGAAACTAAGATTCCACATGCCACATAACTCTGCCAAAAAATATAAAAATAATACAAAAGATAAACCTCAGAGAATAGGTATTGTTATAATTGTCATCAATTAATTCTTCAGTCATAGGTCACTGTTCACCCCCTCTCTGGTGAACTCCACCTCCGCTCTGCTCTCTATTCACTTCCCTTCCTGGCTGTTCCTCATCAAGCTCACTTACTACCTAAGAGCCCATGAAATTTGCTTTTCATTTGCCTCCAGAAACCCACACTACTCATACCCTCACAATCCTAGGGTCTTGACTCAATTCTCACCTTCTCAGTGTGGCCTTGCCAAGAAAGATGTTACTGACTCTATTAAAATTGTACCTCCTGGCCCTCATACTCCCTATCCTCTTTTCCTTTTTTATTTTTTTCCATAGCACTTATTACCATTTAAAATAACATACATTTTCCTTGTTCATTTTGTTTGTTGGTGGTCTTTTCCCACTGGAATGTAAAGTCCATAAGATTAGGAATGTTTTTGTTTGTTTTGCTCATTACTCTGTCCCCAGTGCCCAGAACCATGTCCTGCAATGAGCAGGCTCAATACATATTTGTTAAATGAATGAATGAAAGGCCACTCAGCCTGTATATGGTGGAGATAGAGATTCAAAATTTGGGTCTCCTGGCTTGAAATCTGGTTTTCTTTTCTCAACTCCATGCTGCTTCTGGAGAGAAAAAATATTTTTTTTCAAAAGCTAACAAAGGCAAATGTTAATGGAAGGTAATGGCAAAACCTAGAGAAGGAAATGGTAACCCACCACAGTATCCTTGCCTGGAGAATCCCATGGACAGAAGAGCCTGGCAGGCTACAGTCCATGAGGTCGCAAAGAGTTGGACATGACTTAACAACTGAACAAAACAAATAGCAAAACCTGGTCAATAGTCCATCCACAGTATTTGATAGGTCTGATCCTTACTAGAGTATCCTGAACCAACTGAAAAACCGCATTTAAAGAAAGATTTGGAGAGCTCAGAGAAGATAGAATGACTGAACAGGTGCCAAATTGGTGTTTGCTAGAATTGGAGGAAAAGGCAATGGCGCCCCACTCCAGTACTCTTGCCTGGAAAATCCCATGGATGGAGGAGCCTGGTAGGCTACAGTCCATGGGGTCACGAAGAGCTGGACACGACTGAGGGACTTCATTTCCACTTTTCACTTTCATGCATTGGAGAAGGAAATGGCAACCCACTCCAGTACTCTTGCCTGGAAAATCCCAGGAATAGAGGAGCCCGGTGGGCTGCCGTCTATGGGGTCGCACAGAGTCAGACACGACTGACATGACTTAGCAGCAGTAGCAGAATTGGAGCCATTGAATTGGTAAAAGGGAAGTCCAAAAGTCACACAGGACCTCAAGCATTTACAAGGCTAAAATGAGACCCCTAACTAATTGTTAGTCATTTCTAAAAGGATGCAACAAGATGAAATAGGTCTTTGTTAAGCCTAAGAAAAATGTTATTGACTCTAAACATGTTTGAACTTCTGAGTGTAAAGCTTATATCACAGAGAAGTAAAAGAATAAGTAAACACCAGCTATCTGTTCACTCATTCAGTCACCTAATAAGCATTCTTAGAGTGCTTTTCTGTTTACCACTAGCACTCCAGAATTGCTGTCTTTAGGTATATAACAGTAAATAAGTGAGGCACAGAGTCTCATCATGAGCCTAGCAAAATGCTTCAGATGCTGTCTTGGACATATCTAGTGCTAGATTTCTTGAGATCTCTGCTGCTGCTGCTGCTGCTGCTGCTGCTAAGTCACTTCAGTCATGTCTGACTCTGTGTGACCCCATAGACAGCAGCCCATCAGGCTCCCCTGTCCCTGGGATTCTCCAGGCAAGAACACTGGGTTGCCATTTCCTTCTCCAGTGCATGAAAGTGAAAAGTGAAAGGGAAGTCTCTCAGTCGTGTCCGACTCTTCATGACCCCATGGACCGCAGCCTATGGAATTTTAAATTTAATTTATTATTATTATTATTTTTTACTGTGCTGTGCAGCTTAATGGATCTCAGTTCCCAGACCAGGGACTGAACCCAGGGCCATGGTAGTGAAAGTGCCAAATCCTAGCCACCAGGGATCTCCCTTATTTAATTTCTTGAGGTCACAAAACTTCAAAATTCAAAAAGGATAAAAGTCTCCATCCTCTGTCCCTGGCCACCAGTTCTCCATCTCAGGAGAAACTAGTGTTGGAAGTTTCTCGTGTTCCTTTTCAGAGATGGTCTCTCAGTATATAAGCAAATAGGGACAAGTTACCTTCCCCCTCCCTTCTATCCCCTAACCTCCCACCACCTGTTTTTTTTACACAGTTGCTCACCTTTTTCACTTTACAATATATCATGGTAATCTCTCCCCATCAGAATAAATATCTCCCTATTCCTTTCTAAAGGTGGCATGGTACTCCACTGTATAGTGGACCATGATTTATTTTACTAGTCTCCCTCTGATGGTCACTTGCACCTAATCTTTTGTTAATACAAACATTGTTGTAATAAATATTCTTCAGGACACCTCATTTCCCACAAGTATGCATATTTCTAATTATATTGTTGGATTAAAGTTTTTTTAACTGTAGTAAAAAAAAAAACATATAAAATTTACCATTTCAATTATCTTCAAGTGTCCACTTCAGTAGTGTTTCATATATTTACACTGTCGTGAATGTATATGCCAGTTTGACAAATATTGTCAAACTGCCCTCCATGGCGATTGCACCTATTTACACTTCACCAGCACGTGTGAGAGAGGGCCCTTCCCACAGTACTGAAAAGCAAGTAAGTGCCTGTGATTAACTGGAGATGGTGTGGCAGAGGAGAAAGGACACCAGTTCTGAAATTTAATCCTTGATCTGATGCTTGCCAGCTGAGTGCTCTTAGGCATTACTTAATTCCTTTGGGTTGTTCCCTCATATCTAATCCTGAATCTCGAAGAGTGGCATGGATCCAAAGGGCCTAGAATAAAGGCCAGGCATATATAGAAAGCACTTAATAAATTATAGCCATTAGCTATTATTGTGAGTTGAGTCCTTCCCCAATCAGTCTACAGGTACAAGCTAGTTATCATCTATGAGAGCTAATTTACTCATGTGTAAAATGAGGGGATTTAAATAATAGAGAGCTGGTTACCCAAATTGTAGCCTATTCACTCACTGGAATACAACTTAGTTATTAAAGTATAATCAAGATATATTGAGAGGTAGTGCAGAATAGGGTTAAGCATACAGATTGCAAAGCCAGGTTGCCTGGGTTGACTCCTGGTATTACTCCTTACTAGCATGTGTAACCCTGAGCTGACCCTTAGTCAGTTTGGGCTGCTGTAACAAAATACTAGGGACTGGATGGCTTATAAACAACAGAAATTTATTTCTCACAGTTTTGGAGGCTGGAAGTTGAGATCAGGTTACCAACAGGCTCCAGTTCCTGTGAAAGCCCACTTCCAAATTGCAGACTGCCAACCTGCATCCTCACATGGTGGAAAGAAACCTAATTAGCTCTCTGGCTTCTTCTTAAAAGGCACTAATTCTATTATTGAAAGCTCCATCCTTATGCCCTAATTACCACCCAAAGGCCCTGCTTCCAAATACTATCACACTGGTATTAGGGTTTCAACATTTTAAGTTTGGGGGAAGATAGAGTTAACCCATAGCAACATCTCTGTGCTCCAGTTTGTGTGTGTGTGTGTGTGTCTGTGTGTGTATTCAGTCTCTCAGTTGTGTCCAACTCTGCAACTTTATAGACTGTAGCCCTCCAGGTTCCTCTGTCCATTAGATTCTTCAGGCAGGAATACCGGAGTGGGTTGCCGTTTCCTGCTCCAGAGGAGCTTACCGACCCCAGGGATCAAACCCATGTCTCTTGTGTCTCCTACACTGGCAGGTGGATGAGCCATCTGGGAAGTCCTAGTTGTGTTTCAGTTTGATCATCTGTAAAATGGGGATAACAATAATACCTATTTCAGAGAGTAACTGTGAGAATGAAACGACATCATGAACATAAAGCTTCTAGAATAATACCTGACACTTAGAAAGCTCCCAAAGAAATGCTGGGTTCTATTGTTATATACAAAGAAGCCTAAGCTAAGGTGTTCGGAGGTCCTGCAGAACCTGGACTGGATATTAATCTTTTCTGAAACACAGACCTTGTTGAAAAGCTGAGATGATCCTACTTTTTTTTTTTTTTTTTTTTACTGTGCTGCACAGCTTGTGAAATCTTAGTTCCCCTACCAGAGATTGAACCTGGGCCATGGCAGTGAAAACGCCTAGTCCTAACCACTGGCATCACTGATTCAAAGGACATGCACTTGGGCAAACTCTGGGAAATAATGAGGGACAGGAAGGCCTGGTGTGCTACAGTTCATGGGGTCACAAAGAGTCGAACACGACTTAGTGACTAAACAACAGTAACCGCTGGACTGCCAGGGAATCCCAATGATCCTAATTTTTAAGGGCAACTGCCAGGGAAAAAAATGCAGTGGTGTGCCTGATTAGACATACAATGTCAGAGGTTCTTGGACCCCAGGCTAAGAATTCCGTCTGGTTTAAATTCTTCAGTCCATGAACTAGAAGTGTCCTTGGATGAACATGATGACTTAGGTGAGGGCAAATTCAATTTGTGGAGGCTGAAGCTGGATTGTTTTTGGTGGAGAAGAGATTAGCTGGAGAGGAAGAAGAGATAGTGCATGGAGATCACTCTTTCAGGTAGACTGGCTGCAAAGGGAGTAGAGAGAGAATCTACTAGATGGATGCCATGCTTTTAAAACATGTGTTAATAATAAATTTTTTGGCAATTCTCCTGTCAAGCAGTAGGATCATATCCCCTTCCCCGACTCTTAACCATCAAGAACATGGTAGAAGTGAAGCAATACTAGTTTTTTGACCCAGACCTTACAAAGCTGGTACCTTTTACTTTCTGCCTCAGACATTCACTCTTGAAGAAGTCCAAGCAGCCTGTGGACAGGTCCATGTGGAGCAAAACTGAGCCTGTCCACAGCCCCAGCTGACAGCCAGAATTAACTTGCTAACTTGAAGGGTACCTTTCGGTCCCCTCAGTGAAGTCAGCCTTACAGTCAGCAGAAGTGATCCTCCTTGCTGATTTTGGCCCAGATTGTCTATTTAGGTGTTGATTTTATTTACAGTGCAATCAGAAGCCACTGACGGTTTTAAGCATGAGAGTCAGATGATCCAGTTTACATTTTAAAAAGATCCCTGCTTCCAGGAATGCCTAGAGGGATGGTAGTGAAATCATATTTTAAAAAAGAAAGTTTTCATTGAGTTTACTAATTTTTTAAAGCTACCATGGTTTTGTTGCTGTTTTTCAACCTAGGTTTTAAAGCCAGATCCTCAACAGGTCCTTGTGTGGGGATTTTAAAAAGTTAAACTCAATTATAGCTTATTCTTGGAGTGCTTTGGCATTGATGTCCCATTATCTCAGAAATATATGATATTTGATATTAGAGAATATTGACCCAGATGTGCAGATGTCCTAAATGTTGAGTACTGATGGCAAAAGTCATTATTTTATAATTCCCCCAAGCAAAAAAAAAAAAAGAGATAAAATTGAACAATAAATGTACAAGACTTATTTGAATAAAACTTTAAAACACTCCTGAGAGAATCAAAAGACTTTATGAACAGACAGTCATAAAGTTCTGCCATGTTCTTGGAACAAAGGGCTCAGCATCATAAAGATATCAGTTCTCACTAAGTTAATCTAAAAACATTTACCACAATCCCAATAAAAATACCAAGAGAATTATTTTCCTGGGAACTTGACAAGCTGATTCTAAAGTTCATGTGGGAAAATAAACAAGCAAGAATAGACAGGAAAATTCTGAACAGGGAGAACACTGAGGGGAGACTGGTCTTACTAGATGTTGAACCATATTCTAAGACCTCAATAATCAACCCTATAGCACCAATGCCCATGCAGACCTACAGATAAATGGGTAAACATAGACAGTACAGAAATGGGTTCAAATACACATAGAAATTTAGTCTATGATAAAGTAACACTTCAACTGGGAGAAAAAAATGGATTTTTATGACCAATGGGATGGCTATCTCAAGAAAAAGTTTAATCTCAATTTAACTTTTTTTTATAACAGAATAAGTCCCAATTGGATCAAAGATTTAAATAAAAATAATAAAACCATGAATGTAACCAGAGGAAAGCATATGAGATATTCTGTTATATGCTCCTGGGGAGAAGGCCTTTCCAATGAAAGCATAAAACACAGAATCTCTAAAAAATTTAATACATTTGATGATGTGAAAATAAAAATATGATGCATGAAAAAATCATGAATACAGTCAATGACCAACAACCAAGAATAAAAGGTGTGCAATGCTTGGCATGAAGGCTCATTTCTCTAATATGTAAAAACTCTCACAAAATCATCAAAAGACCAACAACATAGTGTGAAAATGAGCAAAAATATAAAAACACAGCCCCCAGAAAACACAAATCATGTCCACAGAAATGAAAAGATGCTCATCCTCACTCTTAAGAGAGATGGAAACTAGAACTTCAATAAATCACCATATTCGATTTACAAGATAGGTAAGGATCAAAAATTTTGTTTAAAAAACCTGTATTAGTCAGAGAATGAATAAACAGGGTCTCATACACCACTGGTAGGAGCTTGAATTGGTGTAGTCCATACAGAGGACACTCTGACAATGTCAGTCAAAATCACAAGCACACATAACCATTGATCCATCAATTTCTCTTGTGAGAATTGAAGCTACAAATAATTAGCACATGTAGAGAATTGCTCAAGTACAAGGTAACTTACTTACAACTCGTAAGAGCAAGTAAATTGTGATTCAGTATGCCATCAAATCTTAGTGAACTATTAGAAAAGAAGAAACTGTCCACAACTGGAAACATAAAGTTCTGCAAAGGCATACTGTTGAATGAAAAAAAAAGAGGAAGGTTTAGAAGAGTACCTGCCTTTGTGTAAAAATACGGAAAATAAAAGAATATATACTGGCTTATAAGCATAAACAAAGAAATTCTGGAAAGTTATATAAGAACAAATAATAAAGGTGAGTTCTTAGGAACAGGTGAGGAACTGGTGATTGGAGACATGGGTAAGAGAGAAACTTTTAATTTGTTTTTAAATTAATTTTCAAATATGTGACTAATTTCTTATAAGAAAATTAAATTTTTAAAATGAGGAAGGCCCATAAATACTGATATGGAATCTCCAAGATTATTTTCTCCAAATTAATAAGTGAGGAAATAAAGGAGCAAAATTGTAAAATTCCTATTGAGATGTAATTGAGAGCAACAGCCAAACTCTTAATCCCTAATTCACTATAATCTCTTACAACATTGGAATTACGGATTCAGTCCCTTGAGTCTCCTGAATGTGTGTGGTACAGGTCTTCCTGCAAAGTTTGGTGCCCTGTAAATGCAGGCTATCTCCTTGGAACACAAAATCAGATTCTCTTAGCTCCACATCCCAAGTAGCTTAATGCCAACTCAATTAGCTCAGTCATCCACAGTGCCTGGTCACGGAGACACTCAGAGTAGGAATCTGATTGCTTAATACAAACAGCCTGGGACAGCTGGCATGAAACTTAGAGTTATCTTAGTTATCTTAGAGTTTCCCATCATGATCCATCCATCCTTGGACTCTTGATTCCATGCTTCGTGCTGCACCAGGCAATTGAACGGATCAAAGAATCTCCTTTCTTGTCTCCTTTCCTGACATTTTAGTAAGATCTTAATACAAATGTTTGTTGAACAACAAAGATCTAGAAAGCTGGAGGCTTGTGAAAGTAATTTAAGGAAAAACCTCCTGAGGCAGGCTTAAATGGTAATCACATCAATGGTCAAATCAGTTTTGACTGATCCTATTTCACAGGTTGGGATCCTTTGTATTTTGAATGAATTAGTGAAATTAATGGGGTCGACTAACACTCTGGCTCCACTGCTCCTAAAGCTGGATATCTAATACTTTACAGTTTCCTTAAGGCAAAAACAGGCAGTTCAGCCTTTAAAAAAAATTAACCTTTATTATTTATTCTTATGTAGGGCCTTAGTGTTTTGATTTGTTTTTTTCTTTCTTTTTGTTTTGAAGTTCTTTTGTTTGGGAAAACTGAAGCTTGACATTTTTATGACGAAACATTTCCCTCTCCCAAGGCATATACACCTAGTACTACGCTGTCCAAAGAGTTAACAGATTCATTACTATATTATTTACCATTTTAATATTTTATTGTGTGGCTGTGGCTTAGACAACAGAAAGAAACTGATAATTACTCTCCAATTGTACGACGGTTGCCATGTGGTTTCTTGGTGCACAGTTTCCGTATAATTAGAGCTATGTACATCCTGAAAAACAAAGCAATGCCCATAATCGCCAATTGCAAACATGAAATTAAATTTCCCAGGTTGAGGGTTAACAATTTCAGTTTTGAAAAATTGATTTCTTTAAGCACTTCTTTGGGAAGTTCAAAATATCTCTTCCAAGATGTAGAAATAACTTAAGTTTCTGGTTACAGTTCAGTATGAATGGAGATCTTTCTATCAAAATTGGAATGCGAATTTCTCATTTTGAGCAGAGGTTTGTGCTGGGGCTAAGTTCTGAGGGTAAGTCGGGCACTGCCTTCAGCATTCTGCCTTTGAGTATTCAGGGAAAAGATGGCTTCTAGAGAGTCTGAAATTTGAGGAATTACGGTCTCTCAAAGGCCCAGACAGAGAATGAACTGTCAACAGAACTGTTCTGAACAGATGAATTATGTTGTTTCTCTCTGCCCTATAGAAGCCCCCTCATAGGCAGGCACTACCTGAAATCTGATTTTACTCAAATGAATCTTAAAAAAAACCAACTATATTTTCTTATGTATGATCTCTTGATTAAACATGTTAATAGTCTCCTAGATTGAGAGTACTTCATTTTCAGATTTTATCAACATACTTTCTGGAAAATACATTTAAAACTAAATTTTAGAAGAAAAGATCTGAACTCAGATTACTCAAGAGCACTTTCTTCTCTGATTTCAGTTTTAAAAGCCATGACCTGAATTTCCTTCTCTGAAACCATGGAGCATCCCGGGATTTCTATGATCACTGCATTTCCTGCTTCTACCAATCACCAAGTCCTCAGAATTTCCCCAGTTGTCCAAATCCTGAATCCCCTACACCCTTTATTCATTTGGAACATGAGCTTCCCAAGTGGCCCCCTCCCGTGCTTCCTAAACCTACCTAGGAGCATCCTAGTTCTTTCTCATTGGGAATAGGGATGAGAGTGACTAGACACTTAACAGTTCTGACAGCATCCAAAGACTTTTTGTGTAAGCTTCAAAACAAATACTCCAACTACATTAAGAAATATTTTTTATTGATGAAAATTTATAAGATGTAGATAATCAAGAGGAAGAAAATTAAAATTGCCCATAATCTTACCACCTGTTGATCACGAAAAGTAATACTTCGGTGTCAATTCATTTTGTCTTACAACTAGGCACAAGTAAGCTTTTTTTAAAATATAACATTACTGTTTTATAACCCACTTTTACCTACTTAATATAATGAGAATATTTTTCCTTTTCTTAAACCTAGCCTTCGTTTTTGTCATTTCTCATGGCTGCATAGTTCCATGTGTTATGCATTCACCTCGGTTTAGCCAATTGTAGAAATATGGTTGTTCCTAATTTTCCCATTTTATAAATAGTCCTGTGGCAAAATACTTTGGGATACCTATGGTTATTACCATAAGGTAAACTCCTAGAAGTAGAATTTCTGTGTCAGATAGCATGTGTATTTTTAAGTCTGTTTAAATGGATTGCTAAATTATACTCTAGAAAGCACCATTTACGATCCTCCATGATACGTGTAAGAAATATATACATACCTTTGTCCTACCTTTACTAACACTGGTATTAAAATTAAAAAAAAAACAAACGATCAATTTGATAGATAAAGATAATATTTCATTGCTGCATAAACTTGTTTTTATTTTTATTAGGCAGGTTTTAAAAATATAGATCGTTCTGGCATTTTGCATTTATTCTTAGTAAATTGCCATTCATTTTCTTTTTACATCTTCCCCTGGGTGCCAGTCACTTTCTGATAAATTGTGTTTGATACAATTTTTGAGCTTTGCTCTCAAATACTAAATCTTGATTTTTAGAGAAAAATTTCTGGATTATTGTTCTCATAAATCTACAACACTTTGCCCCTACATTAAGTTCACATATAGCGTACTCATTTAAACCCAGATGATCTCTTCAGTTCAGTTCAGTTCAGTCGCTCAGTCCTGTCTGACTCTTTGCGACCCCATGAATCCCAGCACGCCAGGCCTCCCTGTCCAACACCAACTCCCAGAGTTCACTCAGACTCACGCCCATCAAGTCGGTGATGCCATCCAGCCATCTCATCCTCGGTCCTCCCCTTCTCCTCCGGCCCCCAACCCCTCCCAGCAGCAGAGTCTTTTCCAGTGAGTCAACTCTTCGCATGAGGTAGCCAAAGTACTGGAGCTTCAGCTTTAGCATCATTCCTTCCAAAGAAATTCCAGGGCTGATCTCCTTCAGAATGGACTCCTTGGATCTCCTTGCAGTCCAAGGGACTCTCAAGAGTCTTCAACACCACATTTCAAAAGCATCAATTCTTTGGCACTCAGCCTTCTACACAGTCCAACTCTCACATCCATACATGACCACAGGAAAAACCATAGCCTTGACTAGACGGACCTTAGTCGGCAATTCTGCTTTTGAATATACTATCTAGGTTGGTCATAAATTTTCTTCCAAGGAGTAAGCGTCTTTTAATTTCATGGCTGCAGTCACCATCTACAGTGATTTTGGAGCCCCCCAAAATAAAGTCTGACACTGTTTCTACTGTTTCCCCATCAATTTCTCATGAAGTGATGGGACTGGATGCCATGATCTTCGTTTTCCGAATGTTGAGCTTTAAGCCAACTTTTTCACTCTCCTCTTTCACTTTCATCAAGAGGCTTTTGAGTTCCTCTTCACTTTCTGCCATAAGGGTGGTGTCATCTGCATATCTGAGGCTGTTGA
>SJYA01001608.1:374344-434346 GCA_006410615.1 Neotragus moschatus
TTCTTGAAGAGATCTCTAGTCTTTCCCATTCTGTTGTTTTCCTCTATTTCTTTGCATTGATCGCTGAAGAAGGCTTTCTTATCTCTTCTTGCTATTCTTTGCAACTCTGCATTCAGATGCTTATATCCTTCCTTTTCTCCTTTGCTTTTCACCTCTCTTCTTTTCACAGCTATTTGTAAGGCCTCCCCAGACAGCCATTTTGTCTTTTTGCATTTCTTTTCCATGGGGATGGGCTTGATCCCTGTCTCCTGTACAATGTCACAAACCTCATTCCATAGTTCATCAGGCACTCTATCTATCAGATCTAGACTCTTAAATCTATTTCTCACTTCCACTGTATAATCATAAGGGATTTGATTTAGGTCATACCTGAATGGTCTAGTGGTTTTCCCTACTTTCTTCAATTTAAGTTTGAATTTGGCAATAAGGAGTTCATGATCTGAGCCACAGTCAGCTCCTGATCTTGTTTTTGTTGACTGTATAGAGCTTCTCCATCTTTGGCTGCAAAGAATATAATCAATCTGATTTTGGTGTTGACCATCTGGTGATGTTCATGTGTAGAGTCTTCTCTTGTGTTGTTGGAAGAGGATGTTTGCTATGACCAGTGCATTTCCTTGGCAAAACTCTATTAGCCTTTGCCCTGCTTCATTCTGCATTCCAAGGCAAATTTGGTGTTTCTTGACTTCCTGCTTTTGCATTCCAGTCCCCTATAACGAAAAGGACATCTTTTCTGGGTGTTAGTTCTAAAAGGTCTTGTAGGTCTTCATAGAACCGTTCAACTTCAGTTTCTTCAGTGTTACTGGTTGGGGCATAGACTTGGATAACTGTGATATTGAATGGTTTGCCTTGGATGAACAGAGATCATTCTGTCATTTTTGAGATTGCATCCAAGTACTGCATTTCGGACTCTTTTGTTGACCATGATTGCTACTCCATTTCTTCTGAAGGATTCCTGCCTGCAGTAGTAGATATAATGGTCATCTGAGTTAAATTCATCCATTCCAGTCCATTCTAGTTCGCTGAGTTTTAGAATGTCAACATTTACTCTTGCCATCTCCTGTTTGACCACTTCCAATTTCCCCTGATTCATGAACCTGACATTCCAGGTTCCTAAGCAGTATTGCTCTTTATAGCATTGGACCTTGCTTCTATCACCAGTCACATCCACAACTGGGTTTTGTTTTTGCTTTGGCTCCATCCCTTCATTCTTTCTGGAGTTATTTCTCCACTGATCTCCAGTAGCATATTGGGCACCTAATGTCCTGGGGAGTTCCTCTTTTGGTATCCTATGAAATTTAATTTATAATATGCTGATGTTCTCTTTAAATTTCAATGAAGACTAGTGCTGAAGTTTTGAGCATCATTCCACACTTTTTACACATTTACTAAGCCTTTTAAAGTTTATATTTACCCCTCGCCTCACTTACCAAGTGAATCATATTTCCTTCACCTTCTTACATTTACAAATATTCTTTATTTCTCAAAATTCTTCTCCTGGTCTGGAATCTTTCATTTTGAGACTTGCCATTAGGGAGGGGAGCTAAGAGTATTGGAATGTTCTGTAAATCCTGCAAGGTTGATTTCTGCCTTCACCTTCCAAAGGTTTCTGGGTAGAAAACTGAAGAAGTCAGCACCTGCAGGAAGGTTCCTGGTCATCAGCTGCAAGTTACAAACACCACGTGACTTGTCAGAGCTCGAAAGAGACCATGAGGGCCCACTTTCAGATTTGACCAGAAATTTGTCTTTCTTTAACTTTCTTTGCTTATTAATCATTCCCTCCCAAACCATCCCCAACTCTGTCACATGTAATTTAAAGCAAAGATATTTTCATTTATTTTTAACTTTTTATTTTGAAATAGTTCCATACTTTCATAATCACTGCAAGAATAGTATAAATAATTCCCTTTTCCCAGATTTCCTATATGTTAATATTTACTGCATTTGCTTTATCATTTCCTCTCACTCTTTCCTGTTTGGCTTCTAAGCTCTTCCACTGCCTATGTAACCAATTACCAGTATTAGATTCCCTCTCTTTGAAATATCTAAGGTCATTTTGGGGAATCTTTTTGGAGGGGGCTCAATCCTTACTGAAAATATGGGTAAGATTTTGTTTGAAAGTGTTCTTGCTCAAATAACATCAGAAACCACTACCATGGATGATGGCCACAATCCTTTATTTTACTTTGTGCCTGTTTATTTATTCATTCACTCACATGCTGTATCAGTTCAGTTCAGTTCAATTTAGTTGCTCAGTTGTGTCCAACTCTTTGCGACCCCATGAATCCCAGCACGCCAGGCCTCCCTGTCCATCACCAACTACCGGAGTTCACTCAAACTCATGTCCATCGAGTCGGTGATGCCATCCAGCCATCTCATGCTCTGTTGTCCCTTTCTCCTCCTGCCCCCAATCCCNTTGTGCTTCTTCCAGCCCAGCATTTCTCATGATGTACTCTGCATATACATTAAATAAGCAGGGTGACAAGATACAGCCTTGACGTACTCCTTTTCCTATTGGGCCCTTAATAGGTACCAGGCCTTAGGTGCTAAAGACATAAAGGAGAACAAAACAGTTACAACAGTGACTAACATTTACTGAGATTTACTATGTGTCTTTTAAGTGCTTTAACATCATCCTCTTGTCTCAATTCTCCATTGCTGGGTAACACACTGCCCTAAAAAGTAATGGCTTAAACAACAAGAATTTATTACCTCAGTTCCTACAGGTAAGGAATTACAGAGTGGTTTAGGAGGTTGGTTCTTGTTCAGGGTCTCTCAGGAGATTTCTGTTAGGATATTGGTAGGGACTGCCGTCATCTGAAAGCTTGAGTGGGGCTTAGAGGATCCACTTCCAGGATGGCTCCCTCACAGGGCTGTTGGTAGGAAGCCTCAGCTCCTCACCACATGGGTCTCTCCATCAGCTGATTGTTTTCACAATAAGGTAGCTGAATTCTCCCAGAAAATGATCCAAAGCCACAATGCCTTTTCTGTGCTAATCTCAAAGGCATTACCACTTCTGTTATAGTCTATTTGACAGTCATTAAAGTGTCCATACTCAAGGGAAGAGAACTTCAGCTGCATATCTTGGAGGGAAAAGTGTTGAAGAATTTGCAGACATATTATATAACCACCACACATCTCATATAATCTAACAACCCTAATTTTGCAACAGTCCCACTTTGTAGCTGAGGAAACTGAAACTGCAGATGGTCAAGGAATTTACCCAAGGTCCCATAGCTGGCAAGTGATAGAATTGGGATTCCAATGCAGATTGACTCTAGAATTTGTGTTTTTAACCACGGTGCTCTATTACCTCAATACAAAGATGCCTTGCACTCATGAAGCTTATATTTCAACAAAATGACTGACATTCGTCAAGCAATTTCTCTCTCCCTTGCTAATACACATAAACACACACAATTACAAACTATTTAAATCCCATGAAGGAAAAACACAGGGAACTATAGGAGTGCGTGGTTGTGAAACTAGATCTAGTCTGTGGTAACAAGTTGTCATGTTTTGAGTCTATGAAGTCCCTGACCCCAAGTGCAACTCTTTAATGGGCTAGCAAACATGTAGTTCCCAAGCCTGACTACACATTAGAATCATCTAGAAGGCAGTTTAAAAAAATACTGACGCTCAGGACATAGCACAGGCCAATTGAACAAGAATCTGTAACTGGATCCAGACATCGATATATTTTAAAGCTCCTTGGGTGAATCCAGTGTGTGGTTGGGGTTGAGAAGTGTTGCAGGGTTCAATTTCGCCATACAAACTTGGACATGGAAGTGCTTTAACCAAAATTGAATGGCAGAGCTCAGCTTCTACCTTGCTGTTGTGACTGGGGAGGCGGGGAGTGGGGGGCTCTCTTCTAAAGGAACTTTTTCACACATTTAAAATTTTTAAGTAATTTTTTTTTTGGCTGCACTGTGCAGCTTCTGAGATGTCAGTTCCCCACTGAGGGATTGAATCTGGGCCACAGGCAGCAAAAGCGCCAAGTCCTAACCACTGGACCACCAAGTTCAGCTCAGTTCAGTTCAGTCGCTCAGTTGTGTCCTACTCTTTGCAACCCCATGAATTGCAGCACCCCAGGCGTCCCTGTCCATCACCAACTCCCAGAGTCCACCCAAACCCGTGTCCATCGAGTCAGTGATGCCATCCAAACATCTCATCCTCTGTCGTCCCCTTCTCCTCCTGCCCCCAATTCCTCCCAGCATCAGGATCTTTTCTAGTGAGTCAACTCTTCACATGAGGTGGCCAAAGTACCGGAGTTTCAGCTTCAGCATCAGTCCTTCGAATGAACACTCAGCACTGATCTTCTTTAGGNGATGCCATCCAAACATCTCATCCTCTGTCGTCCCCTTCTCCTCCTGCCCCCAATTCCTCCCAGCATCAGGATCTTTTCTAGTGAGTCAACTCTTCACATGAGGTGGCCAAAGTACCGGAGTTTCAGCTTCAGCATCAGTCCTTCGAATGAACACTCAGCACTGATCTTCTTTAGGATGGACTGGTTGGATCTCCTTGCAGTCCAAAGGACTCGCAAGAGTCTTCTCCAACACCACAGTTCAAAAGCATCAATTCTTCTGCGCTCAGCTTTCTTCACAGTCCAACTCTCACATCCATACATGATCACTGGAAAAACCATAGCCTTGAGTAGACGGACCTTTGTTGGCAAAGTAATGTCTCTGCTTTTCAATATTCTATCTAGGTTGGTCATAACTTTCCTTCCAAATAGTAAGCGTCTTTTAATTTCATGGCTGTAGTCACCATCTGCAGTGATTTTGGAGCCCCCCAAAATAAAGTCTGACACTGTTTCCACTGTTTCCCCATCTATTTCCCATGAAATGATGGGACCAGATGCCATGATCTTAGTTTTCTGAATGTTGAGTTTTAAGCCAACTTTTTCACTCTCCTCTTTCACTTTAATCAAGAGGCTTTTTAGTTCAGGAGTTCCCTAAAATTGAAAGTAATTTTTAAATGTCATGATTTGTGGAAGTTTTCATTTTCTAAAAAATGTTTTCTTTTATATTGGAGTATAGCTGATTAACAATGTTGTGGTAGTTTCAGGTGGAAGGTGGACAGCGAAGGGACTGAGCCTCACATATACATGTAACCATTCTCCCCTAAACTCCCCTACCATCCAGACTGCCGCATAATATTGAACAGAGTTCTCTATGCTATATGGTAGGTCCTTGTTGGTTGTCTTTTGGTAAGGAAAGGACACATATTGTGGTAAATAGTTTGCTTGATTTTGAAATCACTTTTTATGAATGAGATAATTCTAACCTTCCTTGAAGCCAGAGGGCCACTTTTTCTCATGGGCCTCCATCATTCCAAATATCAGGACATAAAAAGAAAATCATACCAGCAAATCAGTTGCAGAAGCTCCACCCCAGGGAGGGTTGCACAGATGAAATGAAGTTGAGGATACAAATTCTCTTTTTGTTTCTGACGTGGGCTGTCTTTCTGATTCTTCTCTCCCAATCCTATCCAGAGGACTGTAGAATCATTCTGCTCCCAAGGCTCTGGGAGGTTTCTTCTACTCGTACAAGATAAGCCCAGCACTATCTTGTCTCTGGTAGGCTTCTTGCTTGTTCTCAGACTGTAGTTTCCTAGAAAGTTGAGACCAAGTGTCATTTATTTTTGAATATTCAGATCTTAATACAGTGCTTTACACGCATCAGGTGCTCAAAACATTTGTATCATTGAACTAATATGTTATTGCATTTTCAGAGATTGAAGATGGTGATTAATTCAGCTAGTGAGACACAGAACCAAAGATGTCAAGAGAAGGGATGTAACACCTTCTCAGTACCTACTAACCAACTGTATCACAATGCATGTATATAAACCAGTGCAAATCTGTGAACATTTCCAAAATATACATTTAAAACATACATTTTGCTGATGGCACAAGAGCAGCAGTCTTGTTGCAATCTTTTAACTGGTCTGGCTTCCCCTGACCCATCTCCCATCCAATCCTCACATCACCCAAAGTAAGCTGTGATACTTAGAGAATATAAATGTGATATGTGACTCCCTTGGTAAAAATAACCTCAGTGGGGAGACCCATAGGGTCCTGCACCATCTGGCCTTTGCCTCCCTCTCCAGCTCCAGTCCGACTTCCTCCAAACTCTTTCCACCCATGGCCTTCTGCATTGCTGTTCCCTCTGGCCACAGCTCTTTTCCCAGGCCCTCGACATGGCTGGCTCCTTTATATGTTCTACTGAGAGAAGTCTTTCCTGGCCATTCTACCTAGAATGACTTCTCTTAAGTTATTCCTTACCCTTGCTTGTTTTCTCCAAATCATTTTTCTCAATGTGAAATTACCTTACTTATTTGTTTAGCTGTTTACTGTCTCTCTGAGCCTGAATATAGGTGCCGTGAAGGTGAGAACCTCATTTTATCTATCTTGATTGCTCTTGTATCCCCAATATCTGGCTCACAGTGGGCATTCAGTCAGTATTTATTAAATGATTAAATAAACACATAGGAAAAGGAGTACTGTTATTCATTAAGGAGGTGTAAGGTATTACATACAGAATAGTGGTCATAGATTATAAATATTTTTAAAAGTCTTTGCTATGTAAAAAATACCTCATATATTAATATTATTTCCCCAGAATCTTAGACTATTATTCTTCTATACTCATGTCTTTTCCTTTTAAAATAGTTCTGTGGGGTGGAGGTGGGTGGGAAACAGCGATATTTACTTTAGGAACACAGACATGAAAATTATTTTTACTTTACATGCTGAGAGTAGAAATATGACCCTTATGCAATGCAAGATTTGCAATAAAGCTGAAAATGGACAAATGATATTAGCATTCCCATCTGTTATAACTGGACCAGAACTTCAATCACCAGCTGAAAAAATAAACATGGGGTCAGCAGGCATTTGCCCTGTACCCTGAGTGCATTCCAAAGCAAAAACCATGCACAAACAACCTAAAGATCAAATGCTTTCTGATTTAGAATTCATGTAAAGCTACGCAATCCCATAGGATGAAGCGAGCCCTGGCAGAGTGAGCGAAGTCGCTCAGTCATGTCCGATTCTTTGCGACCCTTTGGACTGTAGCCTACGAGCCATGGCAGAGTGTCCTTGAAACTGATACCCATTGTAGAAGATAGTCCAGGGGACAGGGGAATCATAATTGAGCCAAAAGAAACTATATAGAATTTCTTGCTTTTTTTCCCTACCTAGTGATTAAACAACTAGGGCCATGAACAGAAAGATGATTTGCTGGAGGTGGGATGGCTTCAGTCTCAAGGTTTTGCAGCAGTTGCCTGGCTTCAGCAAGGAGCCAAGCAGGGACACATGGAGGGCCAGCTTAGACATCTATAGAGTTGTTGCTGGGGTGAGGTGAGAGCCACTCTGGTTTGGCCCTGCTCTGCAAGGAAGCCTGATGTAAAGCAAACCTGTGTAAGGCTAGAGGCCTCTGTGTTTATCTCTGTAATTAACAGAAAAAACTGAAAATGAGTAATATGCTCTGCTTGGTTTAGGGGTTATACAGGGTATAAGCCACATTGCCATAATCTTCCCAACCACATTTATCTCAGATAATCTCCCTTTTTTTTCTTTTACCTGACTTTCAATTTCTTATGGTCGAGACAACAGAGATGACTGCTACTTCAAGTGCTTAGGAGTACCACTTTTTTCTGCCAAAACACCTTCCTTTGGTTCTTTGAATGTGTCATGCTTCCTATTCTGGTTTCTATTGCTATATATCAAACACCCCCAAATTTAGTGCTCTAAAACCATAGCCATTATTGATTATGCTCTCAGTCTCTGTGGGTTAAGTGTGGGTAGAGCCTAGTAGAGACGTCTTGTCTCTGCTCCATGGTAACTGGGCCCACAGCTGGGAAGACTGCCATGCTGGGGGGCAGGGCGAGTGTGACTTGAATGATCAAGGCACACCTTTGAGATCTTTACACATCCTTTGTCCAGCTAAAAGACTCTATGAAAGGTTCATTTCCCAGCCCTAGACAACCATTAATCTGCTTTCTGTGTCCATATATTTGTCCACTTGGGACGTTTAATATAAATGGAATCCTTCAAGATTTAGTCCTTTTAGAGTGGCTTCTTTCACTTAGCATAATGTTTTCAAGGTTCCCTGTGTTCACGGCCATTCCTCACCTCCATTTCTCTCACTAATTCAGCTTGCTCCCACTTGGCAGGATGCGCCAGGCTCTCTTTCTCACATCCCCATATCTTTACGGTAGTTACTGTGGATTGGCTCAGTCGGGATCCACTGCAACTTCCTTCTAGTGTGTCACCATCTATTGCAAAAGTTGGAATATGATGAACTGCACGTCCCAGAGTTCCTTTCAGCTAGACGCCAATTTATGTTCTGCCAATCAGCTTCTTGAATGTGAGACTTTGAATTTGGAATTCAGTAAAATCAGGAGAGAGTCATGTGTATTTCTGGCAAGGATGTAGCCAAGGAGGCATGTGCTCAATGGTCCTCAGCTTCCTGCGATGGCAGCAGCGCTTTTCTCACTACAGAAGAAGCAGTGTGATTCTGGGCGTTGAGGGTCGTTCCTAGAAGCTCCACCTAGAACCTGCTCCTCCAGCCCTTCCAATGACTTTGTACGCCTACTAACACCTGATAATAAGTGGATTCTGTTGTCCTTGGAAGGCACCAAAGAGTCTCTATGATTTCTTCTCTTCCCTGCCTCCAATAAAAACAAAAGTCCTAAGTCATTCAACATAGGCAGTTGGCTAGCTGCCCTGTTTTTAAAGATAGCCTAGGATTGAAATCTTTAATCTCACTTCCTAAATTACCCAATCACCATCATAGTCAAGTAGTGTTTCTTCATATCTAAGTACTCATTTTAGAGCACTGCTGTCCAACAGAAATGTAATGTAAGCCATATATGTAATTTTAAACTTTCTAGTAGGCATATTAAAAAGTGAAATATTTAACTCCATATCAAAAATGCCATTTCAATATGTTATCAGTATGAAAATTACTGACAGCAAGTCTTTGAAATCCAGTGTGTGTTTTATACTTATGTTGTTGTTATTAAGTTGCTAAGTCGTGTCCAACTTTCTGTGACTCCGTGGACTGTAGCATGCTAGGCTCCTCTGTCCTCCACTCTCCTGGAGTTTGCTCAAATTCATGTCTATTAAGTCAGTGATACAACCTAACCATTTTGTCCTCTGCCACCCCCTTCTCCTTTTGTCTTCAATCTTTCCCAGCATCAGGGTCTTTTCCCATGAGTCCAGCTCCTCACATTTGATGACCAAAGAACTGGGGCTTCAGCTTCAGCAACAGTCCTTCCAATGAATATTCAGAGTTGATATCTTTCAGTATTGATTGGTTGGATCTCCTTGCAGTCCTAGGGACTCTCAAGACTCTTCTCCAACACCACAGTTTGAAAACATTAGTTATTCCGTGCTCAATGTTATATGTATAGCTCATCTCAATTTGGATCAGCCAGATATTCTATAGCAATGAGTAGCTGCCCATGTGGATAGTATAGTGTTAAACTATTTAATATACTTCTACTTTTTCCCCGTGGAGAGAAACAGACTGGATTCCTTCCAATATACTCTCAGAAAAAAGACAAGAATTAGTAACTGCCTCACGCAGTTGAGGATTCGGCACCCTGAATCCCAAGCCATGTGCTGTCAATCAGCACACAGTTTTCATTCAGTTCCCTAACTACATCCAGCCCTTTGCTGTCCCCAGGCTTTGGTACCTGCTATCCCCCTCTACCCACCTTGTTCTCCTCTAGCTGACTCCAGCTTCTCCTTCAGTTTCAGCTGAGAAATTGCTTCCTCAGAGCCCTTCCTGACCATAGTCCCCTCCCCATATGAATTTTTATCGTTCCATAATTTTTGCCCACTGCATGCATGCATGCTAGGTCACTTCAGTCATGCCTGACTCTTTTTGACACTATGGACTGTAGCCCACCAGTCTCCTCGGTCCATGGGATTCTCCAGGCAGGAACACAGGAGTGGATTGCCATGCCCTTCTTCAGGAAATCTTCCCAACCCCAGGGATTGAACTCAAGTCTCTTATATCTCCTGCATTGGCAGGCGGGTTCTTTACCACTAGCCCTGGGAAGCCCTTTTGCCCACTACAGTATGTATTTCACCTAAGAAGTTTCTTCTCATTTAGATATTATTCAGGGGAAATCCTGAGTCCATAGTAGCCTGAAATGAACCCAGGTTTCTTAAACTGGATACCCAAGTCTACTAAATCTAGTCCCTGTTGCTAGACAGTTATGGTCTGTTCCCACTGACCCTGTATCCTGTCTTTCTGGGCCACAGCTGATTCACTAGGGTGGTTTGTCAATCTTTAGGCTAACCAATGACCTTTCTCCTATTGCCCAACGCGGTAAGTCTGCCAGTTTGCAGGGAGGCAGCTAGAACAGTGTGGATGTGTCACAGCAAATGAGTAAGCTCTGCAGCTGAAGGCCCCTGAGCAGCTTTGAGCTAGAACCAGCCTCTGTTCCAACCATAGGAAGCCTGGTGATGACTCCTCTGGAACTAACGCTGCTGCTGCTGCTGCTGCTAAATCGCTTCAGTCGTGTCTGACTCTGTGTGACCCCATAGAGGGCAGCCCACCAGCCTCCCCCATCCCTGGGATTCTCCAGGAAAGAACACTGGAGTGGGTTGCCATTGCCTTTTCCAATGCATGAAAGTGAAAAGTGAAAGTGAAGTCACTCAGTTGTGTCCGACTCCTTGCGACCCCATGAATCGCAGCACGCCAGGCCTCTTTGTCCATCACCAACTCCCAGAGTTTACTCAAACTCATGTCCATCAAGTTGGTGATGCCATTCAGCCATCTCGTCCTCTGTCATCCCCTTCTTCTCCTGCCCCCAATCCCTCTCAGCATCAGGGTCTTTTCCAATAAGTCAGCTCTTCACATGAGGTGGCCAAAGTATTGGAGTTTCAGCTTCAGCATCAGTCCTTCCAATGAACACCTAGGACTGATCTCCTTCAGAATGGACTGGTTAGATCTCCTTGCAGTCCAAGGGACTCTCAAGAGTCTTCTCCAACACTACAGTTCAAAAGCATCAATTCCCTGGTGCTCAGCTTTTTTCACAGTCCAACTCTCACATCCATACATGGCCACTGGAAAAACCATAGCCTTGACTAAATGGGCCCTTTTGGGCAAAGTAATGTCTCTGCTTTTCAATATGCTGTCTAGGTTGGTCATAACTTTCCTTCCAAAGAGTAAGTGTCTTTTAATTTCATGGCTGCAATCACCATCTGCAGTGATTTTGGAGCCCCCCAAAATAAAGTCTGATACCGTTTCCACTGTTTCCCCATCTATTTCCCATGAAGTAGCAAATCTCAATTCTCTGTGACCAAATGAATCTAAGCTAAAACATCAAATACAGTAGATACCTCTTTTGCTTCCAACCAACAGCTTTCCTTCTGTGAGAACTGCCCCATCAGAAGGTGTGAGCCCAACAGGCTGGTATCCTTATAAGTAAGGCCTCTCAAGTGATTTTCAACTAGAAGATCTTTGCCTAAGACACCTGTGCAGTATCTCCCAAGTTACCAGCACCCAACTTGTAAGCTGCCAGGTGACTGAAGCAAAGAAGCTATCTCCCTGGACAATATAGAGTAAGATTGAGTCTCGGTCTATAAATTCCTCTCGCTAAGAAACACTATTAATATTAATTCATTCTACAAGTACATATTAAGTGTCTACTATATCTATACACCAAAAATTTGAATGGTTTCAATTATCTTATGTGTGAATCCAAATCTGTGGGGTAGACTTCGACTCCAACCATTATTTGTCACATGGTTTTAAAGCAAGCTTTGTTCTACATGCCTCCACCCCAGTTCCCTTCCAATTACTGTCTGGCCTAGGATGCAAGCTGAGGATTGTCTGCAAGGCACAGAGCAGCACAGTGGTTGTCTCACTTGAGAAAAAGCTGCTGACTTTCTGTATTGTTTCTTGGGGAAGCGACTAGGACTACGAGAGGTTATGCTTCAAAATACAGCTGTGTTTAAGGCATTCACAGGAAAGCAAACAGTGCAGTGATAGTAGAATGTGTGTTTATTGAAAGACATAGTGGAATGCCTAGAAAGTCTCTGAAATGAGTCACTGGTGATCTTATGTTTGTTAACTGTTTTAGATACTTTAAAGTCTTCCCTGGTGGCTCAGACAGTAAAGCGTCTGCCTGCAATGCGGGAGACTCGGGTTCAATCCCTGGGTTGGGGAGGTCCTCTGGAGAAGGAAATGGCAGCCCACTCCAGTACTCCTGCCTGGAAAATTCCATGGATGGAGGAGCCTGGTAGGCTGGGGTCGCAAAGAGTTGGACACGATTGAGCAATTTCACTTCAGATACTCTAAGTTTGGTGGGCTTTGTCAAGCTTGTATGTATTTGCATTCAAGAATTAAATTCATTCAGATTAAGACTGGAAGAAAAAACAATTAGGCTTTCATCTAGGAGAAAATCCTCTAGAAGAATGATCCTCTTTTGAGTATGAGAATGCCAAGGGAAAAAAAAAAAACTTTTATTTTCCTATGGCTGAAAAAGTAACAGGCTCATTTCAAAAAATTTGAACACTACAAAGTATTTATTTACCACCTACTATGTATAAGATCTTTGTTGTTGTTGTTCAGTCATTAAGTCCTATCTGAGTTTTTGCAACCCCATGAACTGCAGCATGCCAGGCTTCGCCGACCTCCACCATCTCCTAGAGTTTGCTCAAATTCATGTCCATTGAGCTGGTGATACTATTTCACCATCTCGTTCTCTGTCACCCCCTTCTCCTTTTATCTTCAATCTTTCCCAGAATCGGAGTATTTTCCAATGAGTCTGCTCTTTGCATCACGTGGCCAAAGTTTTGTAGCTTCAGCTTCAGCATCACTCCTTCCAGTGAATATTCAGAGTTGATTTCCTTTAGAATTGACTGGTTTGATCTCCTTGCTGTTTAAGGAACTTTCAAGAGTCTTCTCCAGCACCACGATTCAAAAGCATTAATACCACCCTAGACTAGTCACTGAAGATACAACAGTGAGCATAAAATAGACAGTCTGCTATAAACACACCATCCAGAGAAAGCATTACAAACAGCTTGGTGCAGTTTGTTCTAGTTGGTACACGTATCCAGATTCTAACACATGGTGAGAAGTCTATGGTCTCTGGCTCTCCTGCTAAGGCATGAAGTCTATGGTCTCTGGCTCTCCTGCTAAGGTGTGCAGGTCAGGAAGCTGCTCTAAACATCTTAGGTGACACGTTTGGCCTCACAGACTTCTATCTCTACACCATATCTTACGAGAGTCAAGACCTGCAGAACTACATCTCTTGATGGGAGCTATTTCCATGAGAACAGGTACAAAAGCAAGTGAAAACACACATTTCCTGTTGGCCATTTCATTGGATGTTGGTAAACAGGAAGCTATCTTATTTCAGATCCAAGGCAACTACCAGGTATCTGATAGGTTAGTGTCTTACTTAGAGCCTTACTAGGGCCCAGTAAAGACTGAATATTGAGACCAATCTTCCAGTTGCATTTGAAGGAAGAAGAGGCTTCCTGTTGCTCTTGTAGAGTTTACTAGGACAGGTGTACACTCACATCACTTTTGAAAACATGATTTTCTTAAGTCTCTGATGTCAGCACACTCCTCCCACCTCAGAGATGCTGAAGATGCTGGGTGGAGCATCGAGATTAGATGCTCTCATTACAAATTGTCTTTTGTGTTTCAGTTTAATGATAGCCTCTCAACTTCAGGTTGAGAGGCATCTTTCCTGCAGTTTGAAGTTTTTTATTTATTTGTAACAAAGTTGTCTTCTTCAGTGATGCTTTCATTGGGAATTTTGGTCTAAATGCTCAAGAATTTTTTTCATGGGAAAGGTCTTTTACAATACATATTTGCCAGTTTTGATTAAATAAATAGTTTATGCCACCACCTGGTCTTTTTAGGACTTTTTCATTATTAAATTTTTTATAATTAATTTGTGTTTGTGCTGTACACAAATGTGTCCAAAATAATCCTTCAAGCAAACCCATAAATCTTTTACAAGGACTATACTGATGTTGACCCACATCTTCTATTTTTAACATTTCCTCTCACCAAGGCCAATTTTAAAAGGTACTTATGTATTATTAAGGAGAGAGCTATTATTCTCTAGTCTAGACTAACATTCCTAAACAGCATACATTTTAGACTTCAAAGCCTTTATGAATATCAAAAAGCATATGGTCCTGGTGAATAGTAAGTTTGTCATCTCTACAAATGTAAAATAGCTCATTTAGCTAGAAAACCTTTAAATGACTCTTTTCGGAATGAAAAGTTGTAACAAAGGTAACAAAGCTATTTAAGTTGTCTTACTCTCCCCTGACAATCTGCCACCCTTCTACTCTTACCTCCTCTTGTAGAAATTGGAGGAATTCTCTACATAACACAAGACTGATGTTTCTCATTTAAAATTCACATGAGTGCCTCCAAGTTCTAGCAGAGACTAATGAGGAGCAAACTGAAGTGCTCACAGAACCTCTTAAACTGACTCTGGCTGGGGCTGTGATTTTTTTCATTTTAAGAGAAAACATGTTAATTGTAGTAACTTTGGAAAATACAGGCAACCACAAAAAAGGAAATAAAAATAATGTATAATAAGCCCAGCTCTCAAAGAAAAGCAGTATTAACATAACGGTGACTCTCTTTTCCAGATGTTATACAATCTTCCTCAAAAACCAAACTGGGATAATGCCTTACCTACTGTTTTGTAACTTGCTTTTTTCATTTATTAACATGATGTCACTTCTCCATTTTTTAAATTCTTCCAACATTTGGAATTCCATCACCTAGATGAACTGTACTAGGTTGAACTAGTTCCATATTTATGACACTTTAGTTTGTGACCATGTTTTGGGGCAAGAGAAATAAGTTGCAGTGAGTGTTCTGACATATATACCTTGGTGTGTAGCTACGAGGCTTTCCTTAGGATAATGTGGGAAATTCAAGCAGCAGAATTTGCAGGATCAAATGTTAAGGACCTTTTTCAGGTTCTCAGTCCATATTAAATGATAATTGACAGACCCCAGGAGAAGGGAATGTTTCACTGTTGCGACTCCCTAAATCTCACTGTGGAATTCTTAGGAGGACAAAGCTGACTGGTCATTTCACCAAAGGGTTTGAAGAGTGAATAATCTTTTTAAATGACAAGAGAAGTTCTGATTGCTGGTAACAGATGCAAATAACAGACTACATAGATATCTATGAAATCTTAGGATATTTTAGCTGAGATGTTTCAGAAAATAACTGTTCTGTCCGAGCTACAGAAATAAATATATTTTCTTAAACTTTTTTTTTTTTAGTTCATAAAACATGTACAGCAGGATGGATATGTATAGATGCCCAGGCCACACACAGCACAGCTCCAAGGGTGCAATTTATCCAGATTAGAATATGAATAGTCAAACATTAACTTCCCTGGTGGCTCAGGCGGTAAAGCCTCTGCCTACAATGCGGGAGACCTGGGTTCAATCCCTGAGTCAGTAAGATATCCTGGAGAAGGAAATGGCAAACCACTTCAGTATTCTTGCCTTGAGAACCCCATGAACAGTATGAAAAGGCAAAATGATAGGATACTGAAAGAGGAACTCCCCAGGTGGGTAGGTGTCCAATATGCTACTGGAGATCAGTGGAGAAATAACTCCAGAAAGAATGAAGGGATGGAGCCAAAGCAAAAACAAAACCCAGTTGTGGATGTGACTGGTGATAGAAGCAAGATCTAATGCTGTAAAGAGCAATATTGCTTAGGAACCTGGAAAGTCAGGTTCATGAATCAGGGGAAATTGGAAGTGGTCAAACAGGAGATGGCAAGAGTAAACGTTGACATTCCAAAAATCAGTGAACTAAAATGAACTGGAATGGGTGAATTTAATTCAGATGACCATTATATCTACTACTGCAGGCAGGAATCCCTCAGAAGAAATGGAGTAGCCATGATGGTCAACAAAAGAGTCTGAAATGCAGTACTTGGATGCAATCTCAAAAATGACAGAATGATCTCTGTTTGTTTCCAAGGCAAACCATTCAATATCATGGTAATGTAAGCCTATGTCCCAACCAGTAATGCTGAAGAAGGTGACCACTCATCTGGAGCCAGACATCCTGGAATGTGAGGTCAAGTGGGCCTTAGAAAGCATCACTACAAACAAAGCTACTGGAGGTGATGGAATTCCAGTTGAGCTATTTCAAATACTGAAAGATGATGCTGGGAAAGTGCTACACTCAGTATATCAGCAAATTTGGAAAACTCAGCAGTGGCCACAGGACAGGAAAGGTCAGTTTTCATTCCAATCCCAAAGAAAGGCAATGCCAAAGAATGCTCAAACTATCACACTGTTGTACTCATCTCACACGCTAGTAAAGTAATGGTCAAAATTCTCCAGGCCAGGCGTCAGCAATATGTGAACCATGAACTTCCAGATGTTCAAGCTGGTTTTAGAAAAGGCAGAGGAACCAGAGATCAAATTGCCAACATCTGCTGGATCATGGAAAAAGCAAGAGAGTTCCAGAAAAACATATATTTCTGCTTTATTGACTATGCCAAAGCCTTTGNAGTGAACTCCAGGAGTTGGTGATGGACAGGGAGGCCTGGCATGCTGCAATTCGTGGGGTCACAAAGAGTTGGACATGACTGAGCAACTTCACTATAGACAGAAGCTGAGGTTTCAGCATCATATACATGTATTAAAACTCATCTAACTATATACTTAAAATTGGGTATATTTTACAGTATGTAAATTATATCTTAATAAAACAAGACCCATCATTCTGAAATGGGGCTTCATTCTGAAACCTGGGGCTTCCACAGAGAAAACAGGTAATATCTAAAGGCTTGAGAATCAGGACAGCATCTGACTTTTTAAGAGTCATACTGGAATCTAGAAGGCAATTGAGAAAGGCAATCAAAATTATGAAGAATTTTATAGTCAGCTAAACTATTAACTAAGTTTGAGGGTAATATATAGCTGTTTTCACACATAGAAAGATACAAATAAGTTACCTTCCACTTATCATTTCTCAGGAAGTTATCAGAGAATGTGTCCCACCAAACTGAGGGATTAAACCAAGAAAGAGAAGGCATCCAAGAAGCAAGAAGCTAAACACAGAAGAGAAAATAATGTGTAGGAAAGTAGTGATGAAAAGTACTAGGAGGACAGATGAGTCTCAGGCATACAGAGGAACTGTCCAGACTGAAGCAGGAGAATGAAAGGCTCCAGAGGATGACTCCAATAAAAAAATGTACCTGAAGTATCAATATGTGACTACATGAGAAGTCATTTTTCTGTAATGTCAGAGCTTGAGAATTAATCAGCAATAGGTATCTGGAAAACTAATAATAGAGAAAATGAGGCAATTATTACTTCCAGGGAAAATAGTAAGTAGCCCAAGGTAAATAACTGTATACTGAGTGACTCAGCAAAAATATTTACAGTGATAATGTCGACACTGAATATTAATTTAATTAAAAACAGCGATATAAGGTAGGATTTTTAGCACCTTCGCTAAAACTGTTCCAGTTTTCATCTTGAGGATTGCTTTCTAAGCTACCGTTGACTATCATTTCTCACTAGTGTCAAAATGTTTGTCCCTCCAAGATTCTGCTCTCCATTCTAGTTTCCTTCTTTTCTGCTGTGAACTTGGAAATCAGATAATCAAGCTTATTTTATCGTGTAAAGTTGGACATATAACGTTTAACTTGCCCGAGTTTTACTGCGTGGTCATGGTGACATTCATATTGGCTTACCTGGAGCATTTTTTGGCCTTTGTGACTGTGAATAAATTACCTAACCTCTCTGTGAGGGAAATAATAGGGCCTATTTCAAGGGCTGCTGTAAAGATTAAAAGTGGTCAAGACTGGGACTTCCCTAGTGGTCTGGGGGCTAGTGCTCCCAGTGCAGGGCATCTGGATTTGATCTCCGGTTGGGGAACTAGATCCCACGCGCTGCAGCTGAAGATCCCACATGCCTCAACGAAGACTTGCTGCAGCCAAAAGTAAGTAAATAAATAATAACATGGGTCAAGATTAACTTAAGGTAGATTTAATATAATTCTCTTTTTTTATTAATCAATTTTTAAAGTTAGGAAATCAAAGTAGTAAATTAATATGCTATTCTTTATTACCTAATGTGTAATAATGCAATGTCATGAATAGCCAAATTATAAGCTATTTATAAGATGTGTGTTTTGATGTCTGTTTCAAATTCTGAGGTTTGGCTTTTGACAATAAATAAGTCTTAAATATAAAAAAGTAGTGTCATTATTTCATTAGACATTATGACAAATTTTTTTCCATGATTTAGACTGTAAAAGTTATTTAATCTGGCAAGTAACATACAATTGCATTTTTGTTAATGAGAAATAGGCAATATTAAATGAGATGAAATAAAGATGAGAATTGAATAAAACTGGAATAAATGTTTTATTATATGATTTTATAAAAAGTTTTAAACTATCTTATTGAATATCAAATCTGAACTTTGATCATGTAAAAACTTGATTTATTTAGCTAGTGTATCATGAAAAATTTGGTGATCCTAGAAAATACTATAATTGATCTAAAATGATCAACTACTTTGGCCATTTCAACATTTTTTTTTTATCATTTCAACATATTTCTTTCCTGCTAATGACATGACTTTGGGATTGAGAATAGGTCAAAATAATTAAAGTACTTGAAAAACTGCTGTTTAGCATTTTTAAAAAGATGCATTCTGTGCTTTTTTTCCCTTAAAATAAATGCTTTCTTTGATAATTCTTAGAAGACAGAAGAAGGCTTACTCCCACCACCCCACTGTACCACAAATTACATTCAGACCCTAACAGCATGAGCCAAAATACTCTATTTCTAAAGCCGTTTCATTCTTCACAGAGGTACGTAAAAGATAGAGAAAGATTGGTTCCTTGTTAATCATTGACAGAGACTTCCTCTTTGATGCTCTAGAAGATATTATTCACCTGGTGGTGCCATAAACTCAGATTTAGGAGGAATAACGTATACACTTTTCTTTTTGAAAAGTTAGAGAAGGACTATTGTAAACACAGATACTTTCCTAAGCAGATTAGTTTTAGGAAAGAGGTCACATGCAAGTTGAGGATGGGAAAATTGATTTCCTCAAGGCTATCCATAATTAAGCATGTCTTGGAAAGCGTTTTGAACTCCCATGGTATGAGAATCCTGTTTGAAGGCCCATTAGGGTAAACTGAAAAACCGTTCAATGTGCCTTAAGAAAACATTGCCATCTAGTGGCAACTATTTCTAGTCGTAGACACAAGGACCTAAAGTTTCCCTTGACCCTTTGAAGGACACCTCTGATTCAGCCCCATGTTGCACAATACCTTGCATGTATATTGTGCTGTATTATTCATTGTACTTAACATTTCAAACAAGTCCTTAAGGTGGTGATGCTATTTTCTTCTGCAAATGAAGCCACTGAGAATCAGAGAGAGTAATTTATCCAAGATCACGCTTTCATTTATTCATTCAAGATCCATTTATCAAGCAAGATTACGTGATTAACATTATTCCTGGCTTGGAGCAGGGGCATAGATGGTGAGTGAATTCAGAGATGACTAAGACACAATGTCCTTATAGTCATTCTAGCGGAAACATGGAAATGTGAATGCTGGAGTCAGGATTTGCATCCAGGACTGTTGTGTATCATTGTTCTTGCCACTACATCATGGTACACGGTAAATGAGTTGTAAGGGTGCTTGAGGAATCCTGGAGTCCTTACAGTACAGGATGAAGACAGTCACAAGGAAAGGTGATTTCCAAGCAAAATGACTCACTGAATTAAAATGTCAGCTGAACAGAGTGCCTGCCCTTCTCTTCCCTTCCCTTCAAATCTGCTGCTTGTAATCTGTTATGGGTTTGAAAACCAGTTAAGGAAACTTATTTACAGGGTATTAAACAGGAAAGCAAAGGACCTGAGAGAAAATCCCAGAAGTTCCCTGAAGGGTGTTGTGTGAGCTTTAGAGCGTAGACTTTATTACATCTGTTCTGGCCACTCTGGGGAGTTTCTTAAGCTGTCCTCTCTCTGAATCGAAGCCAGGCAGCTGAGTTACCAGTGAGTTCTGAGTGGGCTGCGTCACAGTAGAATAGATAATTGTGCCATAATGAGCACAGCGAGTTAGGAAAATCAACATCTTTAGCAGGCACGCCTGCCTCCCCAGCTTGGTGTTTAGGATCTCTCCCCTAGCTTAGCGTACTGCAGAAATGGACCTTCTTTCTTTTTTTTGAACATTCTAAACTCTTGCTTGACTCAGGCCTCTTTTTCTTTCTCTCCCTCACTCTTCACAAGGCTGGCTCCTCATCTTTCATGATTCAGCTTAAATGTCACCTTCTCAGGAAGCTCCTCCATAATCACTCTACACAATACCTAATATAGTGACTAATATCCACCTTACCTATGCCCTCTACCAACATCCATTTGTGTCCTAAAAATGTCCTAGACATTTTTCTACACTAACTGAAGCTGTAGCACTTACCGCCCTCTAGTATATACATATTTTGTCTTTTATATTTATTGTCTATCTCCTGCCACTAGAATGTAAGCTTTTCATGGACGAGTTTTTCATCTAGTTGGCTGTTTTCTGTATACCCACTATCTAGAACAAGACTTGGCTGATGGTAGGCACTCAATAAATATCTGTGAATGAATGGAATGAAAACTCTTTTCCTCTTTGTCTCATGTAGCTATTCTCAATAAACACAGCCAGACTGGCCTGGTTTTCTTAAATAGATTCTGACAGTTTACTTGGCAGCTCATGAAACAGGACTGCTGTGGGGCTTTGTTCAGCAAATGGACTTCAAGTTACCTTCCCAGAGCCCAAGCTTCTCTGGGACGCTTATTTTCTGCGAAATCAGGCATCAGTCAGATATGTTAAATAGTGTTTCCTAGTGGTTTGTTCATTAACCCTCTTGGCCAGGACACAGGGGCAATGGGGTCAGGGTCTTGTTCAACTATCAGGTTGGCTTTCCCCCACTCCTCACCATAAGCCACACCCCCGGGATAAACTGGCTTTCAGGCCAGTGTGCCGCAGATCTCACCATGGGAGGATAGGCCCAGAGAGAGTAAAGGTTTTAACCCTATTCCATTCCTGGATAGCCAGGTTCATCCCTTGCTGGTATTAAGTCAAGTCCGGGGATGTCTTGCGAAAAGAACAGCATATGTAGTGAAGGACTGAAAAATGTACTGCAAAGTCACCAATTTCCAGTAAGAGCCCAGGAGCGAAAAGGAGCAGGTTTCCCAGCCCAAGTGTTCTCAAGAGGCATTTGCAGAGGTCTGGTCTGCATACAGCACTACTCTGAAGGTAACAGTGGAGAATCCCTGTACCGCCCTCTGACTTAGAGAGAACCAGGTTGGGGCTGAATACTTCCTTGGAGAAGGGAACAGCATCAGCCCTCTTGAGCAGACAGTCTTCCTGACAGAGTTGCTTGCATCCCTGGTCTCCACTGCCTCACTCTCTAGTCACCCTTCTGGACTCACTATCTTTCCAGCTTCTTCTCATGCTCTCTCATTCTCCCTCAGTCCACCTTGTGAAGGTCTTTCTGTTCTTGAATGTTACAGGTATTTGGAGCCCCAGACCTTTGCACGTGGTGTGCCATCTGTACTCCCATAAAAAAGACACTCAGTTAATGTTATCTACTTCTCTTTTGCACTTCAGCCTCTCACTGCCTTCTGGCTTCTGTTTTCACATATTGAGTTGACCCAAACTATGTTTGCCAATGTGATCAAAGATGTACTTGTTTCTAAATGCAGAGATTAATGTAGAGAGAATTGATATCTTGTGATTGAGTCTTCTGACTTCCTATCTAAGAACATCATTGTCCTTTCTATTTCTTAAGTCTTCTTTTGTGTCCTTGAGGAACATTTTAAACTTTTCATCATGTAGGTCCTGGGTATTTCTTAGTAAGTTTGTTCTTGAGAATTTATCTGTTTTTGTTGCCCCTATAAATAGTGTTTTTCCCGCTATATCTAATTGATTGTCATTTGTGTACAAAAAAAGCTAGTATTTTGCATACATTAATTGCATTCTTATTTTATTTATCATGGATTTGTCATCTGATACTCTTAGGGTTTCCAGATACATGATCTTATCTACCAACAGTGATACTTTATAATTCCTCCTTTCCAGTTTTGACATCACTAACTCCCTCCTTCCAGTGCATTGACTAACACATCTAGAACAATATTAGGTGTGTTGACAGTGGACACCTTGTCTTGCTTTTGCATCTAGTAAGAATGCTTCCATTGTTTCCCCACTGAGAGGGGAGCTGGTGTTTTGGTTGTCCATAAATTTCTGGAATCTGTCTACTTCCCTCTGTTTCTACTGTCTATCTTGGTCCAAGACACTGTCATTTTTCACTTGTAATAACCCCCAATTTCCATTTTAATTCTTGCTTTGACCAGTTCACTCTCCACACAACACCTAGAGTTGAAATATAAAAACCTGATTGCGTTGTTTCTCTCTTAAAACACTCCAGTGGCTTCCTATCACTTTTAGGAGAAAGCCTAAAGTCCTGAACGAGCCCCATAAGGCTCTGTGTGATTTGACCTCCAGTCATGCATTTCCATCTTCACTGTGAACCTTCTCTTCCTGACCACCGTCCTGCTCATGCAGACCTTTCAGTTCCTTGAATGTGATAAGTATTTTCCACCTGCAGACTTTGCACATCCTGCTCTGTCTCCACTCCTTTGCTTCCATCATCCTACTTACTCTTTGAATTTGCACCTCTCACTGACTTGCTCAGGAAAGCCTTCCCTAACATGTTAGACCTAACATACTGTTACCGCACCGCTCCTTTCCTTCTACTATCCTTTTCCTGGTAGCATATTTACATATAACTATTTATAGAGCCCTTATTGTCAGTCTTTCCTGCTGGATTGAGAATTATGTTCGTGCCTAAAGCACTGCCACTTCTCAACAATTATTTGTTAGGTCAATAAATGAATATAAATTATTCAAAATGTATTAAAGACATAAGGATTGCCTCTCTCTGCTCTTATATAAGAAATATCTCAGGTTCTGAGACTGGTGTATTTGCGGGAGAATATGGGATAATATCAAAGCAAATAGATTAGAAAGTGAGTACATAGTACGTATTGTTATACCAGAGAGTAAAGAAATTATCAACGACCACTGAGACCATGACTAAAGGGCTCCAGAGCCAACTTTGAAGATTTTCCCAATGGCTAAAGATGGAATAACTTGTGTAAGAAAAATAACTACAATAGATTAAAACACATCAGATATGTTTACCTCTTCTGATACTAAGAAAACAAAAATTAAAACTCACAGTTAATTTACTGGACGATGGAAAGGAATCAGTTCACTCTTTTGAAAATTGGTAATAAAGAGAAAAAAAAAAGTTAAACATTTATTCTGCCTTTCCTTTACCTATGGATAACTGAATAGTTAATGAGAGGTAGTATCATTTTTTAATGCATATATTCCAACTGCTGCTGCTGCTGCTGCTAAGTCGCTTCAGTTGTGTCCGACTCTGTGCGTCCCCATAGACGGCAGCTCACCAGGGTCTGCCATCCCTGGGATTCTCCAGGCAAGAACACTGGAGTGGGTTGCCATTTCCTTCTCCATATATTCCAACTAGTAAGAAGAAAATGATAGAATTAGAATATCACAGTTTTATAGCCTAAAATGAAGTAATGGTTCTAGGCAATTATTAGCATCATTCTCTGATACTTCAACGAAATAGAAGGATACAATACAACATCTAAAAATATCTTTGGGGCTTCCCTGGTGCCTCAGTGGTAAAGAATCTCCCTACTAAAGGAGGAGACGGATTCAGTCCCTGATCCAGGAAGATCCACATGCCACGGGGCAGCTAATCCCATGCACCACAACTACCGAGCCTGCGCCCTAGAGCTGGGAGTACAGCTTCTGAAACCCACATGCCTAGATCCTGTGCTCCACAACGAGAGAAGCCACCAGTGAGAAGCCCTTGTACCACAACTAGAGAAAAGCTCTCACAGCCATGAGGACCAAGAACAGCCATAAATAAATAAATAAAATTATTTTTTTTTAATGTCCCACAAGCCTCTAGGTCCAACTACCCAACTACAGGAAGTAAAGAGGAGAGAGTAACATACTATGGGTATGCAATGAACAAAGTCCAGGCTCTGGAAGACTTTTCAGAACAGAAGACTTGATTTCCTCTACAAAAAGTTGTGAGGAATAAAAAGAGAGATGGAAGAGCACTTACAGATCTAAAGACTTCAAGGATACATCAACCAATGCATTGTATGGACCTTGTTTGGATGACTGTGTATTTGAAGATATTAAGGAATTGCTGGTGATTTTTTTAGGCATTATAATGATATTGTGGTTAATATTAGGTTTTAAAAACATCATCTTTTAGAGCTACATAGGAAAATATTTACAGATGATATGGTGTCTGGAGTTTGTTTCAAGTTCCTGATGGATAGAGTGAGTAGTGAAATAAATGAAACAAGACAGGCTCTGATTTGATCATTAAGACTGCTGGGTGAGTACTTGGGAATTCATTATATGAATCTGCTACTTTTGTATATGTTCAAAAACTTCAATAACAATAAGAGGTAAAAAAAAATGATAAAGGGACATTACATCTGGGTTAATGCCTAGATTGTAGGAGGCATTTTAATGAGTGAATGAATAAAGTAATTAATTTGGCTGCACCAGGCCTTATTTGCAGCACATGTGATTTTTGTTCTTTGTTGTGGCATGTGGGGTCTTTAGCTGCAGCATGTGGGATCTAGTTCCCAGATCAGAATCGAACCCAGGCCCTCTGCAGAGAGTGCCAAGTTTTAACCACTGGACCACCAAGGGAGTCCCAGAGGTATTTTAAAAAGAGCACAAGTCTGGTTATTGAATGTCTAAATCTTGACAGTTTGAGGCTTAAAAGAGCAGTTGTGCCTCACTGGCTGTGGGAAACTAGGGGCAGAGTTCACTTCAGAAGCCCAGAGCCTTCCGTCCTGCTTAAAACCAGATGATCCAGCTGGCAGGAACAGTATGAAATGACAACAAATATTTATTCCATTTTAGGATTGTCCCGTACTACTTGGATTTCCAAGAAGAGACTTGGATACAGGGCAATCCTCTTCACCCAAGCCTTTAAAACTTTTGGCTCCCTTTCCAGCACTGTCACAATAATGAGCAGCAAAATTCATGAGAGTAAAATAGATTTTTATTGAATGGAGGAAAAGAAAACAACTATTCAGTGTAGACCAGTGATGTTCAATAGAACTGCCTACTATGATGAAAGTTTTGTATCCCAGCAGTTTAATGTGGTGGCCAGTAGCCACATATGGCTACAGAACACTTGAAATGTAACTAGTGTGACTGAAGAAACAAATTTTATTTTTTAAATTTTCTTTTATTAATTTTTCTAATATTTATTTATTTTTCTTTATTTGGCTGTACTGGATCTTAATTGTGGCTCGTGGAGTATACTATCTTTGGGATCTTTTTTTTTTTTCCAGTTGCAGCATGTGGGATCTACTTCCCTGACCAGGACTTGAACCCAAGCCCCCTGAATTGGGAGCATGAAGTCTTAGCCACTGGACCACCAGAGAAGTCCCAGGAAACAAATTTTAAATTTCCTGTGACTAGCAGCTACTGTATTAGAGGGCACAATTTGACTCTACGTTATATCTGTATATAGAGGGATCTAAACTCATCTTTATTTTAAAAATTATTTATTTATTTATATTTTTGACTGTGCTGGGTCTTTGTTGTTGCCCTCAGGCTAGTTGCAGTGAGTGGGGGCTACTCTCTACTTGGGATGTGCAAGTTTCTCATTGTAGTAGCTTCTCTTGTGGAGCCCAGGCTCTAGGTGCACAGGCTTCTGTAGTTGCCTGACATGGGTTCAGTAGTTGTGGCACATGGGCTTATCTGCTCTGTGACATGTGGGATCTTCCCAGATCAGGGATCAAACCTGTGTCCCCAGCACTGGCAGGCAGATTCTCATCCACTGTACCGCCAGGGAAGTCCTAAACTCCTCTTTAGGGAGATGATGATTTTATTTTGGAAAGAATTTGAGAGGAAAGAGACCTCCCTGCAGAGAGAAATGAGGACAGAAGCAGACAAAGTCCTGACTGCAATTTGTGTCTTTCTTTCAAGATATCCCTTGCCATCTCTGTGCTACCCAAGGCTTGGTTATTGGAGCCAATGAGTTTTTCCCTTTTTGATTAATCCAGTTTATGATGGGTTTCTATCCTACTTTCTTACCATCTTAGCAAATTGATTCCACTTTTCCATTTAATCTTCTCATTTGTGTTTTGCATACCCATTTTTATATAGATTGTATTCTTCAGTGTATAACTTTGTATTCTGCCTTTTCACTTGTTGTCAGTACTTCATATTTCTCCACAGCTGACAAAATGGCCACAAGTTAATAATTCTAATATACCACAGCTCCACAGTTTACCAACTGTAGAATATTTAGATTATTTGCTTCCCCTCCCCTTTTTATTGTATTTAACATTACAGTGACCAAATTGGTGTATGTAGTCTTATTCTTCTGTTGAATTAATTCTCAAGTTGAATTCCTGGGAAGGGGATTGTTGAATCAAAGATCATGAATACTTTCATGGTTTTTGGTACAAAAATATGTATTTTTTACATTTCAGAAAAAGTTTACTTAGTTGCCAAGTTTAAAGGAAATGTCAGTGTCTTTAACGGCAAGAGGCTTGAGTCACTTCCTCCTGACTAAATTTCTATCTCTTGGCTTTGTTTTCAGGGCAAATGGGACTTGTTGCTCATCTAGAACTCCTAGGGAGGGAGGAAGAGCCGGAGGCCACAGCACCTGGCTCTGTGGGATTTTTCTCTCCCCAGGAATGGAGCTCTGAGGTGTGGTATAGGGTTCTCATGAAAGAAAGAGAGGGTAATGGAAGGGACTGGAAGCATCAGGAGGGGATTTCAACACACCAAGTTTTCCCTACCCAAAGCCAAATTCAGAATCTCATCAAGGTGAGCAACCCTCCACAAGAGATTCTGGTACCAAGTTCCTAATAAATCCTCTTATTTTTACCTTCCTATAGCACCTTGGATTTTTTCTTCATAGTGCTTATTATTATTGCAAATTATTAATTATGCAATTCATTGTCCCATTTCTGGTAATTTAACTTAAGAATTAATTCTTAAGAGAGAATTCACCTAAGAATTAGGCTTCCCTGGTGGCTCAGTGGTAAAGAAGCTGCCTGTGACGCAGGAGGTGCGGGTTGTTGGAAGATCCACTGGAGAAGGAAATGGCAACCACTCCAGTATTCTTGCCTGGGAAATACCACAGAGAGAGGAGACTGGTGGTCTATAGTCCATGGGGTTGCAAAGAGTCAGACACGACNTCACCTAAGAATTAGGCTTCCCTGGTGGCTCAGTGGTAAAGAAGCTGCCTGTGACGCAGGAGGTGCGGGTTGTTGGAAGATCCACTGGAGAAGGAAATGGCAACCACTCCAGTATTCTTGCCTGGGAAATACCACAGAGAGAGGAGACTGGTGGTCTATAGTCCATGGGGTTGCAAAGAATCAGACACGACTCTAGGAACTGGATAACAACAACAGCAAACTTAAGAATTAATTCAACAGAAGAAAGCTACATTCATTGTATTGTCTATAAGTTCCCCGAGAGCACAGATGTGCGACTTTGTTCACCCACGCATCCTAAGCCGCCAAAATGGTGCCTGACACATAGGTACTGAAAAAAATGTTTTTAATGAATAATCGAATTAGCATAATAAAAGAAACCAGGTGAACTATGTTCCTTAAATTTAACTGACCGTGGAACCCTTTTTTTTTTCAAATCCAAGTTAACATTCTAAGGTACACACTTGGGAAATGCCGGGTCCAGTATTAGAGAAAAGTAGCAAGAGGAGGCGAGGAGAAGTAGCCGTGTGTATTCCACAGGGATTTCGTGCCCTCTGAACTTTCCTATTGAGCTGCTACGAGCACTAGGAGCACAACAGGGACGAACCCTAATTATTCGACTGACTTGAAGGGAATTTTGTTGAAGTAAGTTGATCACCACAGCACTTTGATAACCAGGTGGAAGCTTAATAGTTTTGGTTAGTGTTCTCTTGAAAATTCGTAGCTTGTGGATCATTGAGCAATTTTACAAACCAGGCCGTTAAACTGTTTTATAAGACATCTCCAAGTTTCTTTGTAAGCATTTTCCCAGTACTGATGTATACCGAAGTTAAATGAGTCTTCTGCATATTTTAAAAGATTAACATATCCAAATAAAAAGATTAATTAATTCATAGAAACTTTCTCTGACTATAAAAGTGAGAAATTATTCTGGCGTTTAGTCACTGTGAGTATAAAGAGCTCTAGATTAGGAATCTAGATTAGTTGAAACACCTGGTTCTAATTTCAGCTCTGCTCCTAAAGAACCTGCTTGATCTTTCTGAGCCTCAGGGAACCCTCCTATAAAGCGATAGATTGAATTTAAAAGACTGTAATTTGCCTTCCTGCTCAGATAGCCCATGGTGCTTATCTGAAAGCACATTCGGTCTCTAGGAATGGCATAAGTAGCTGTGAACAGGAAAAACTGGTTAATACAGGCATTGCTGTGGCAACTACAGCCTCCAGAGCCATTACAGAAAAGTAGATGCTAACATACAGTGTTCAAATTTCCCGACTTAAATCACAGTTGCTCTTCAGCTGAGGGATTCCAATGGCTCTCACAGAATAGATCTGAGTAAGGCCCACCTGTGGTTAATGCTGGCTGAGAAGAAAAGTGAAATGTGATGAAAGATACACTGAAATTAACCTGAAGCAGTGTTGCTATTTGCAGGTCTCTAGTAGGACCACTTCACCTAGCAGCTTGGTTCTGTGACCTTATAAGTGTGGAGCTTCAAGCACTGGATTTTCCCCTCAGATACATTTCCCCTGTACTGCTTATCTTGTAAAATTAACTACTGTGCTACAGATGCATGAGCCAAAGCTAATTTTATAAGAAACCTGAGTGAGACGAAATCAATCTTTCAAGGTCCCTGAAGTCCTGAGATCACAAAGGGCTGAAGAAATAGTTTCTGGCTTTTAGCTTTCGATTTCCTTTTTAGTTTCAGTTTTGTTTTTCTGAAACTCTCTCCCCAGAACTTCCATGGCATATATAGATGCTTATAAACAAAACAATGACGAATACTATGCTGTTAGAAAGGTCACAGCCCTGGCAGCCAGCAGCCACTGCCAGGCTGGCTTGTTAGTGGAAATTTACAAATGATAATGGGGCTGCCACTCTAGCTTTAAGAGCTACTCCCCCTTGGGGACCTGAAACTATGTAGCCACCAAAACAGCAAAAAGTGGTAAATTTTTTGATTTACTGCAAGGAGCCCTATTGATCAAGTTCATTTAAGGTAATCAGTTTATTTTACACATAATCATAGTTTGGCAACCATACACACTTCAGCACTTACAAGTGGTCAGATTTAATTATTGTTGAGTTACGAAATCATGGGCTATGCCCATCACTGTAAGCCCAATCTTAAAGCATGTACAAACTTAAAGTTCTAAGAATTGTTTTCAGTGTCTCTCCTGGTTATGAGATTTTATGTGCGTGTTTTTGTTATGTAAAACTCAAGTCTAACGACTGCTTTGAAAAGAACTAGGCAAAGGGTCATGACAACAATTCAGCTATTTAGCACAACTCTGTAAACAAATCACCAGAGAAAGGCTTAAAGTGAGGTAATAATTCCGGCTCATTGTCAATGAATAAACACCAGGCATCCATAGACATGTTTAATTAATTCTTGCACTCTCTTCAAATACAAATTAATACAAAATAACACTTTGTGACTTGGAGGTAATTGTTCACATGGCTGAGCTGTGTATCTTTAAGAAATGTATAATGTAAGTGTGGATTTAGGTATGGAACATACAGACTCTGAATAAATATTTTGAAATGAACATTTATTTCACAGAAAAACCAGATGAAGTTGAGAATAAATGATGGCAAGGCAGACACCAGAAACAAGTAACAAGTCACGGCAACTGTGCTCTGCTAGAGGTATAAACAAACTCCCCTCTTAGCATCAGGGAGGGGCAATATAAACCAGACGGGAGGACAAGCTTCACAGAGATGGGGAGATGATCCTGAGTTCTTCTAGGAAGATGAGTACTGTTCTGATTAATAGAAGAGATGGGAGGCAGAGGAAGCATTACAGGCAGAGGAACATCAGAGGCAGAGAGGAGTGAAAAGCACTACCTGGGTGAATGGGAAGGGTATAAGATGTGGCTGAAACAGCTGCTGCTGCTCCTGCTGCTAAGTCGCTTCAGTCGTGTCTGACTCTGTGCGACCCCATAGACGGCAGCCCACCAGGCTCCCCCGTCCCTGGGATTCTCCAGGCAAGAACACTGGAGTGGGTGAAACTGGGCTAGGGACTCATTTTGAGCAGTCTTGAATGTTAAACTAAAAGTGTGAATCTCTCAGAGAAAGATAATTTTTTTCCCCTCATTTTGGTGTCTTCACTTTTTCAAATTGAAAAATAGAAATAAATTTTAATTATAAATATTAAATCTGTGAAAAGTAGTGAACAACACTGTGAAAAATAGAAAGCCTCTCATAATTCCACAGCTCCAGAGAACCATTGTTAGGGCAAATGGGTATTATTAAAGTCTTGACAAGTATTACTAAGTTGCCCTCTGAAAAGTCTGTGTCTATGAATACTTGCACCAATAATGGGTGCAGTCGCTTGTTTTCTTACATATTTGCCAACACTGGTTATTGCCAATCTCGTAGAAAAAAAAAAACAACATTTCATTCCTGAGCATTGTTTTGTTTTGGGCATTTGATTCCCCCCCCCAATTTGAAATGCTTCCTTTATCATAACTCACCAGTGCATCTCCTGTACCTAGCCATATGAAGCACTGAATAAATGAAGACATGTAATAAATAGGAATGATGCATTTCTGCTCTTTTGAAGAGAAAAATGGTATGATCATACCTAGGCTTTAGGACCACAGTTCTGGTGGGATTATGGAGAAAGGACTCAGAGCAAAAGGCTAATAAATTCAGAGTATAGTTAGAAAATCATTAAAACAATCCAGGTAAGAAAATGATGAACACCTTACCTAGGGTAGTGCCAATGGGGATGAAAAACGGAAATGGATCTAAGGAGTATTACAAGAGTGGAACTGAGGACTTTGTATCCATTTAGGACTTCCCAGGTGGCACTAGTAGTAAAGAATCTGTCTGCCAATGCAGGAGACGCAAGAGATGAAGGTTCGATCCCTGGGTGGGGAAAATACCCACTCCAGTATTCTTGCCTGGGAAATCCCATGGACAGAAGAGCCTGGTGGGCTATGGTCCATGGGGCCACAAAGAGTTGAACATGACTGAGTGAATGAGCACACACACAAGCAGGAAAGGAGATGGAAGACAAGGAGGTAATAAAGAAGACTGGAATTTCTAGCTTGGGTGCTTGAGTGGATTTACAAACAGTTAATTGGACTTCCCTGGTGGCTCAGACAGTAAAGCGTCTGCCTACAATACGGGAGACCTGGGTTCAATCCCTGGGCTNGAATGAGCACACACACAAGCAGGAAAGGAGATGGAAGACAAGGAGGTAATAAAGAAGACTGGAATTTCTAGCTTGGGTGCTTGAGTGGATTTACAAACAGTTAATTGGACTTCCCTGGTGGCTCAGACAGTAAAGCGTCTGCCTACAATACGGGAGACCTGGGTTCAATCCCTGGGCTGGAAAGATCTCCTGGAGAAGGAAATGGCAACCCACTCCAGTATTCTTGCCTGGAAAATCCCATGGATGGAGGAGCCTGGTAGGCTACAGTTCATGGAGTCGCAAAGAGTCGGACACGACTGAGCGACTTCACTCACTCAATGGGAATATGGATCCAATAATGAGGAGTAACTTTTTTGAAGAGAGTTGTGAATGAGTTCATTTTATATGCTAAGTGGGACCTGCTTCCTTCTACTTTATTTATGACTCTATTCTCATCCTCATACTTGCAAGTTATGTAAATATTCCATCAGTTTCCCCTATTTTTGCACTTTTGATTTCCACTGGAGTTCTATATCTCAAAGCATGTTAAGTTGCCCCTTTCCTCAACTATACCATTATTATAGTCTCTCCTTTATTACCTCCACTGACCTGACCTTTCTTTTGTAACCACCCTTATGCATGCATTAATTTATTCACTTACTTAATTAATATTTATGGCGAGCTTTCATACACCAAGCATGGTTCTACATGATGGGAAACATCAGTAAATAAAAGAGACAAAAGTCCCTGCTTCCTTGGAGGTCACATATTCTACTTACTCATTATTTCCTTCGTATCTGCTTCCATCATTGTCCTGGAATTGTTCTGAAAGTGGACACTGATTTCAATGCTGTGAAACCCAAGTGCCATTTCTTGGTTTCTCTGATCTCTCTGCAGCACTTGACATTGTTGGCATCTCTCTATTTAGTTTAACTCTTGTTATCTTCACCTCTTCTGCTTTTCTATTTCTTGAAATGCTTCATTTATGTTTCCTTCTCTGCCTTTCTTCCATTCTTTCCTCCACCCCTTCCTACTCATGTTTTAAGGACTTGCTCTCAAATATGACATTCTAACTCGTACTATAACATATAACCAAGTTTATGTTTTTTTTTTTTTTAATTTATTTGTTTTTGAATGTGTTGAGTCTTTGTTGCTATTAAGGCTTTTCTCTAGTTGCAGCAAGCGGGGCTATTCTCAAGTTACAGAGTGCAGGCTTCTCATTGCAGTAGTTTTTCTTGTTCTGGAGCATGGGCTCTAGGGTGCACTGGCTTCGGTAGTTATAGCACATGGGCTCAGTGGTTGTGGTTCATGGGCCCTAGAGCATAGGCTCAGTAGTTGTGGGGCATGAGCTTAGTTGCTCAGTGGCATGCAGGGTCTTCCAGGCCCAGAGATCAAACCCTGTCTCCTGCTTGGCTGGCAGATTCTTTACCAATGAGCCACCGGAGAAGCCCGGGTATACATCTCATCTAGACCACTGTTTCCTAAAATGTGTTCCATGGAACAGAAGTTCTTTGGGTTGTTAATAGATGTTAAAAGAGTCCTGTGGTAAAATACTTTTGGGAAAACACTGGGGTAAGCGCTGGGCTTCTCCATAGTGGTACTTCTTGGAGCAATTAATATACCAATGAGAATTATGAATCACCTACACAATGAATGTGTCTCCCTCATGTCTTGGAGCATAGAACATTATTTTTGAGTTGCATCTTGTAGGACTTCTGAAGAACACACTTTAGGAAATATTATATTAGACAATAAGCAGTTTGAATGCCAAGACCTTATCATTTATATTTGTTCATGCAGTCCCTAGAGGGGATTCCCCCAATGGCTCTGTGGGTAAAGAACCCGTCTGCAATGCAGAAGACACAGGAGACGCAGGTTCGATCCCTGGATTGGGAAGATCCTGTGGAGAAGGAAATGGCAACTCACTCCAGTATCCTTGCCTGGAGAATCCTATGGATAGAGGAGCCTACAGTCCATAGGGTTGCACAGAGCCAAACACAACTCAAGAGACTGAGCATGCATACATGCCTGAATTCTACCAAGCACAAGCCTGAGGGTGGAGGAGCTCAGGCTTTACCTGATCAGTAATGGACGACTGAAGGTTGAAGACAGCTGTGTAGTCTAATGGACAGGATTAAATGCCTCTTTCCCGAGATACTGCTGAACCACCTGTATCATCCACACTCCTAAGCTGAGATAGAACCAGGTTGGCTCTGAATCTACTCTGCACAGGTTCTATGCTGCTACTGCTGCTAAGTTGCTTCAGTCGTGTCTGACTCTGTGCGACCCCATAGACGGCAGCCCACCAGGCTCCCCCGTCCCTGGGATTCTCCAGGCAAGAACACTGGAGTGGGTTGCCATTTCCTTCTCCACAGGTTCTATGACATTTACTATATGGTTGAATACAAATATTAAGGTTGTGGGGTAATCCAATAGCTCTGAGCTGGAATAAATATCCTAAATCCAAGAATCACCAGCAATAGACATCTACCTGTCTAGAAATTAGTGAAAGTAGGTTATGAACTATAGCCTCAGAAAATTTGGCTAGACCGGGCCAAACTTGCTTTTATAATCTTTAGTAAAGAATCAAAGCTACTCAGGAAAAAATGACCAAAGTTGATGTCACATCACGGCCATAACCATCACCCCAAATTGCCTTATATAAGATCCCAAAATGAACTTCCTCTCCATCCCTTTCTATTTTTAATTCCGTATAAACACTTATTAAAAACATGCATATAGATACTTTTCTCACAAAATTATCTTACTTCTGTGCATTGTCTTACTTCTTTTAAAGATATTATCACACTGTGATTCCAGATCTTCAGCAGAGCAGGAACAAGACTCTGATACACAGGCAGCAGTAGACTCCCTTGGAGCACATTCAGTGCCTGTCAGTATGATTTTTCCTTCATATTATTCTTACTTATATTTTTCTGTTTGGCAATCACTAAGAAAAATCTACTGTTCAATTTCCCCTATTATCTTAATCCATTCACTTGCCAAATATTTATTGAGCATCTACTTGAGAAGACTCTTGAGACTGCAAGGAGATCAAACCAGTCAATCCTAAAGGAAATCAACCCTGAATCTTCTTTGGAAGGACTGATGCTGAAGCTGAAGCTCTAATACTTTGGCTACCTGCTGTGAATAGCCAATTTGTTGGAAAAGACCCTAATCCTGGGAAAGACTGAAGACAAAAGGAGAAGGGGGCGGTAGAGGATGAGATGGTTAGACAGCATTACTGATGCAATGGACATGAATTTGAGCAAATTCCGGAAGATAGTAAAGGACAGAGGAGCCTGGTATGCTGCAGTCCATGGGGTTGCAAGGAATTGGACGTGACTTAGCAACTGAACAACAACAAAATGTTCCAAATGCTGACCTAGACTCTGGGGATTAAGCAATGAACAGAGTCCCTGCCCTCGTGGAGCTTATGTTCTAGTTCAATTCAATCACCCAGTCATGTCCGACTCTGCAAACCCATGGACTGCAGCACTCCAGGCTTTCCTGTCCATCACCATCTCTCAGAGCTTATTCAAACTCATGTCCATCGAGTTGATGATGCCTTCCAACCATCTCACCCTCTGTCGTCCCCTTGTCCTCCTGCCTTCAACCTTTCCCAGCATTAGGGTTTTTTCCAGTGAGTCAGTTCTTGACAATAGGTGGCCAAAGTGTTGGAGCTTCAGCTTCAAAATCAGTCCTGCCAATGAATATTCAGGGCTGATTTCCTTTAGGATGGCCTGGTTGGATCTCCTTGCAGTCCAAGGAACTCTCAAGAGTCTTCTCCAACACCACAGTTCAAAAGCATCAATTCTTCGGTGCTCAGCTTTCTTCATAGTCCAACTCTCGCATCTATACATGACTACTGAAAAAACCATAGCTTTGACTAGAGGGATCTTTGTTGGCAAAGTAATGTCTCTGCTTTTTAATATGCTGGCTAGATTGATCATAGCTTTCCTTCCAAGGAGCAAGTGTCTTTTAATTTCATGGCTGCAGTCACCATCTGCAGTGATTTTGGAGCCCAAAAAAATAAAGTCTGCTACTATTCCCACTGTTTCCCCATGTATTTGCCATGAAGTGATGGGACCAGATGCCATGATCTTAATTTTCTGAATGTTGAGTTTTACGCCAACTTTTTCACTCTCCTCTTTCACTTTCATCAAGAGGCTCTTTAGTTCTTCTTTGCTTTCTGCCATAAGGGTGGTATCATCTGTGTATCTGAAGTTATTGATGCATTCTGCATGATTTTTTAATGTGGAGATAAACTAAACCTGAGTTCAATCTTCAACTGTTACTTACTAGCCATGTGACCATGGGCAGGTCACCTTAACTTCTCAAAGCCTAGATTCTTCTCTCTGTGAAATGAGGATAGTGGTAATTTCAGAGTTGTGAAGGTTCTCTGAAATAATGAGCAAGTGTCCAGCATACAGCCTATTCTTAATCCACCTTTTACTACTAGGCAGGATTTTTGTTTTTTCTTCTTCCTTTAATTTTTTTTAAAATCTTTTTTTCTTGTTTTTAGGTAGGATTTTTTTTTTTAAACTTCATATTTATAAATTGCTATCTGGGGTCTTCAAAACAGACATTTATGAATTCATGTCTTCCTCACTTCTGACTGTTAATCATATTCACTTATTCTTTGTCAGAGGCAGAAGAAACACTGGAGAAACACCTTGAACTTACATCTCATTTAACAACTCAGAATTTTCAGTATGTCCTTGTCAGCAATGACAGACATATATAATTGTGTGTACCTTTCACTCTACTACCAACCACTGCTAAATAATTTCTAAAGGACAAAGTTTCACTGGGACTATGTGGTGACAAAGTATGTCTCACAACTGCATATTTCCTTCGGTAAAAATTCGCAGAAGTCAAGTGATGGCTTCTATAATTGTTCAAGTAAAATGCTAGGCACTTAAAGGCTTCCCGACCCCCCTTTAAACTCCTTACAAGTGTGAAAGCAAAGTTCTTCAGTGTCTGAGAACACAGGCAAACAACTGTATGTGCTAAGTCATCTGACTTTATTTGAATCACAAAGGTTTACACCAGCCAGTGAATAACTTTCCCTGACTACAATCTGGTGTCAGACACAAAGAAATCCAGAAGGCAGACTTTAAGTCATTCTTGATAATGTTGTTGATATATATTCATTGGATAGATCCTTCAGGCTTCCCTAGAGGCTCAGAGGGTAAAGCGTCTGCCTGCAATGCAGAAGACTTGGGTTCGATCCCTGGGTCAGGAATATCCCCCGGAGGAGGAAATGGCAACCCACTCCAGTATTCCTGCCTGGAAAATCCCATGGACAGAGAAGCCTGGTGAGCTACAGTCCATGTGATCATAAAGAGTTGGACACAACTGAAACACTTCAGATAGATACTCTACTATTTTTCAGATACCTGGTGGGAACTCTGGAAGCATCAAGATCCCATTTTCGTGCCTTCATTTAACTAAATATTGTCATCCGCACTTCATTTGCAAACATTAGGTCAGGCATCTCCTATAGTTAACAGGCATCCTGTGAACTGTAATTAATTAGAAGGTAGTTTGAAATTAGTGATACTTTGATGGTGATTCTAGCCATTGGTATTTTCTTTAACAATAAATTCGACGCCCCGAATTTTAGTACTCTCGTGTCCTTGGCGGTGATTTTTCTTTGGCCAGTTACTTGGCAACTCGGTTGCATTCTTCACCTTTCAACAATCCACCTACTCCCCTTCCTCTCACTTTCACTTGTGGGGCTTGGGACTGGTGAGCCAGGAGGAAGAAAAGCACAAGTAGATCTTCAGGATACACCCTCCCCAACAGGTCTCACTGAAGAGAAGCTCCCGAAAGAAGACTCAGCCTCAAGGCCTTCCGCCACGGCGGGACCCCCGGGCCTGGCCGGAGCCCTAAGGAGAAAGCACCCTGGCCTCGCCTAGGCCAGTCTCTGCCAGGACTCCTGGATGCTAAGACCCAAGGCAGCGCGGAGAAGGAGGAGGGACTAGAAAGAGGAGAAAGAGCAGGAGAGGAAACCGAAACTCCTTCTTCGAGGCTGACCCAGCCTAGTGGAACCTCAGGGGCTTGGGGTCCCAGGAGGCGTGGCCTTAGGGATGGAAGGAGGACGGGGCTTCAAGGGGCGGAGACTCATGGAACGAGCGAGAGAGGAGGGGCGGGGCAGCAGAGACTCCTCCAGGAGGGCTGTCGGGCTGCACTAGTCCGTCTGCAGTAGGAAAGGAGGGCACACCCTCTCCCCCCGCACCCATCCCCCTACTCCCCGCCTAGTGGAGAAGGCAAACTCTTAACAGGGTCGCCAGCCGCGATCTCGCGGCTCGTCCCACCCTCTCTTACAGCCTACGTGACCAGCGCAGGTCGTCACCCCGAGAGCAGGCAATCCGAGCAGTTTCTGTTTTCATTTTCCGTTTCCCGCTCTGGTCGCGGTCTTGCAGGGGAGGAAGTGGCGGGGAGGCGGGGGCGGCTGGTGGGCGGGGAAGGGGGGCAGCTCCAGTGTCACCGCCCTCCACCCCAGGCAGGGAGTTAGGTGGTCTGCAGGGCTACACCATTCAGAACAGTATGATGCCCCGAGATTCCCACCACAGACGCAATCTAGGATAAAATGCTAATGTACTGGGGTCACTGACGTATTTCTGGCCCACAACTATCTAAAACTATTCTGTTGATTACGGGATTAACTGTTTTTTCTTCTCTTTTTAAAGTAGAAAACCGGACACTTAAAAACACCAGGTGTGGCGCCCTAGCTACTCTACGAGCAACTGAACATAGAGCATCTCAGGGGAAACAAAAGAAGAATCTCCCTTCCTCCCAGTTAGTATGTGACATAGCTCCACTCTCAACTCCTCCTTGCAAATGGTTTGTGTTTTCAGAGAACTCAGTTTTCCTAGTTTTGCAATAACTTAACTGAATTCCTCCACTTTGGGTTCTACTTGATTCTTGATTGTGTCATCTACTCCAGTGCTAGACCAAAAGAGTTAAAAGACAAAATAAAGTAAGCTTCTTACAGAAAGGGAAAGCGGTAATACTTGCCTACGCCAAACATACTTAAGCTTCCATAGCTGCAAAATATGTTTGGTTTAACCAACCAAATTCTGTGCTGGACCCTGGGGAAAGTCATATATAACACAGATACTCTAATAGGGAAGATAACTGAATAGAAAAACAACTATAATTTAGTGTCATACAATTAAAAGCATATACTAGATCCAAAAGTAGCATCATGGAAGAAGTGATTCTATGGGACATATGGGGATGAGGGCATAAAAGGTTTCACCCAGGAATTATAATCATCTGAGCATAAGTAGGAATGTTTAAAACAAAAAAAAATAGCTTATGAGATAGATATTAATAAATTACTACAAAACACTGATTGAGTGGTGCAGAATTCTCTTAATTTTAAAATGTAGGCAAAGAAATTAGCTGGAAAATGAGGTAAAGGGGGAAAACTCCTTTTATTCAAATGTTAAATGTTACAGAAATAACAGCCCTCCATAATTCCCATTCCAGGAAAGATCACTGTTGTTGTACACTGTATACTCCTCCAGGTTATATATTAACAACCGACACTGTATTCTACAGAAATGGAATCTCCAGAACCTGGAGGTGGTATAGGAAAGTGGTTAGTATGCTGGCTTTGGCAGGCTGGTGTCACCTGGGCTGGAATGCAGCATCTATCAGTTCCAGTTCTGTCACCTTGGGAAGTTATTTCTCTTCCCCCTTGTTTCCCTTTTTGCAAAACAGGACTACAATTACATCAATTATCAGTTGAGACTTTCAGTGTCAGAGGGGATTCTTTGTGCATGCAACCCATAAAGTTGCTTGTTTTATTTTTTTCAAATTAACTTATTTTTTATTGGAGTATAGTTACTTTCCAATGTTGTGCTAGTTTCTTCTGTACAGCAAAGTGAATTAGCTATATTTACATATATCCCCTCTTTTTTTGGATTTCCTTCCCATTTAGGTCAATACAAAGCACTGAGCACAGCTCCCTGGGCTATACAGTAGGTTCTCATTAGTTCTCTATTTTATGCATAGCATCAATAGTGTATATATGTCCGTCCCAATCTCCCAATTCATCCCACCTCATCCTTTTCCCCCTTGGTATTCATATGTTTGTTCTCTACAAATTTCTTGTGTTTTACAACTTGAGTTGTAAAATTTAAATCTAGTCATTATTAAGTATTTAAACACAAANCTGTCACTGTTTCCACTGTTTCTCCATCTATTTGCCATGAAGTGATGGGACTGGATGCCATGATCTTAGCTTTTTGAACGTTGAATATTCAGCCAGCTTTTTCACTCTCTTCTTTCACTCTCATCAGGAGGCTCTTAAGTTCCTCTTTGCTTTCTGCCATAAGGGTAGTATTATCTGCATGTCTGAGATTATTGATATTTCTCCCAGAAATCTTGATTATAGCTCAGGCTTCATCCAGCCCGGCATTTTGCATGATGTAGTCTGCATATAAGATAAATAAGCAAAGTGACAATATACAGCCTGATGTACTCCTTTCCCTATTTGGAAACAGTCAGTTGTTCCATGTCTGGTTCTAACTGTTGCTTCTTGATCCGCATACAGGTTTCTCAGGAGGTAGGTTATGGTGGTCTGATATTCCCACCTCTTTGAGAATTCTCCAGAGTTTGTTGTGATCCACAGTCAAAGGCTCTCAGTAAGGACACCCATGATTTCCCTATTGCTGAAACCAGTTACACTTTCAGTGTCTTAAATGCCACTTCTTTCCTCCTTTGCTTCCATAAAATCACACTGTTTTGGTTTTCTTCCTGCTTCTCTGGTTTCCTGTCAGCCTCCTTTAAGGTACTTTCTTCTACTTAGCTCCTAAACGTTGGGTATGCCTCAGAGTTCTTTCTTCAGCCTGCTTTTCCNCACTTTCAGTGTCTTAAATGCCACTTCTTTCCTCCTTTGCTTCCATAAAATCACACTGTTTTGGTTTTCTTCCTGCTTCTCTGGTTTCCTGTCAGCCTCCTTTAAGGTACTTTCTTCTACTTAGCTCCTAAACGTTGGGTATGCCTCAGAGTTCTTTCTTCAGCCTGCTTTTCCTCTCACTTTATATTCCTCTGGAGTATTCATAGACTCATATTGCTTAAGTTACCACTGATGACACTCAACCATCCATTTCTATCCCAACAGTTCTTTCTCCTGAACTACAGCCACAGTCTACCTGACACCCTGTTTTGTGTGTCCCACTAGGATCTCAACTCAACGTGTCCTAGGTGAAATACATCAACATTCTCCCAACTTGCCCCTTATTCTGTGTTTCTCAATGACTCTACCACTATCCACACAGTTGCCCACTTCCAAATGTGAACATCATCCTTGATTCCTTAGCTGCCCTCCACATCTAACAACATCTAAGCATCCATTAACTTCTATGCAGTCTCCATTTTGGATTTCTATTTATCCTCATCTAGGGTGCCACTATCTTAATTTGCTCCATGACATCTTTTATTTGGACTATGGCAATGGCCCGCTAATTGGTCTCTCTGTCCTCCTGCTTTGGGCCCTTCCTGAGTGCATTCTTGATTTTGCAGCCAGAGAGATTCTTTTTCATATGCAAATCTGAACCAGCAACTTCACTTCACTTCACTTATATATATAACATACTTACCTGACACTGCTGGCCAAGTCATGAGTGAAGTTTGCATGCACACATGCGTGCTAAATCACTTACTATATACCAAAGGCTACATCTAGAGTTGCACAGCCCCACAACATTTCTGCACTCATAGAATGTTCTCCATCTGTGCTGTTGAATACTTGAAATGAGGCTACTGTGACCGAGGAATCGAACTTTTAATTGTATTTAGTTTATTAGCTAATTTTAATTAGTTTACTTTTAAATATTTTTATTTATTTTCTATTTTTTAGCCACATCACGTGGCATGCAGGATCTTAGTTTCCTGACCAGGGGTGAAACTGGCATCCCCTGCAGTGGAAGTGCACCTCCTTAACCACTGGACTATCATGGTAGGCCCTAATTTTAATTAAATTTAGATTTTAAAACAACTGATGCAGTTATTGAAAAATTTTAAGTATATTTTGAAAAATAGTATTTGTTGCTGTTCAGTCACTAAATCGTGTCCGACTCTTTGCAACCCCATGAATTGTAGCATGCCAGTCTCTTCTCTCCTTCAGTATATCCTGGAGTTTGCTCAAATTCATGTCCATTGAGTTGATGCTATCTAACATCTCATCCTCTGCTGCCTTCTTCTCCTTTCGCCTTCAATCTTTCCCAGCACCAGGGTCTTTTTCACTGGGTTGGCTCTTCATATCAGGTGGCTAAATTACTGGAGATTCAGCTTCAGCTTCAGTCCTTCTGAAGAATATTCAGGGTTGACTTTCTTTAGGATTGACTGGTTTGATCTCCCTGCAGTCCAAGGGATTCTCAAGAGTCTTCTCCAGCACCACGGTTCAAAAGCATCAATTCTTTGAATAAAACTACTTTTTCAATTAAAAATTTTGTTAGCATTCAAACTGATATTTGTTGTACATGTAATATACACTAGATTTCTAAGACATATGAAAGAAATGAATGTGAAATAGCTCATTAATACTTTTTAATTGGCTACATGTTGAAATGAGTTTTGATTGTGCTGTGCTTAGTTGCTCAGTTGGGTCCGACTCTTTTTGACCCTTTGGACTGTAACCCACCAGGCTCCTCTGTCCATGGGATTTTTCAGGCAAGAATACTGGAGTGGATTGCCATTTTCCTCCTCCAGAGGATCTTCCTGACCCAGGGATCAAACCCGGATCTCTTATATTTCCTGCATTGGCAGGCAGATTCTTTACCTGCTGAGCCATCAGGGAAGCCCCAATATTTTTGATGTGTTTATTTAAATAAGTATATTATTAAAATTAATTTCACCTGGTTGTAGAAAAAAAATTAATGTGGCTACTAGAGAAATATCAATAACGTCACATATGCAGATGACACCACCCTTATGGGAGAAAGTGAAGAAGAACTAAAAAGCCTCTTGATGAAAGTAAAGAGGAGAGTTAAAAAGTTGGCTTAAAGCTCAACATTCAGAAAACGAAGATCATGGCATCCGGTCCCATCACTTCATAGGAAATAGATGGAGAAACAGGGGAAACAGTGTCAGACTTTATTTTGGGGGGCTCCAAAATCACTGCAGATGGTGACTGCAGCCATGAAATTAAAAGAGGCTTACTCCTTGGAAGAAAAGTTATGAGCAACCTAGATAGCATATTCAAAAGCAGACATTACTTTGCCAAGTAAGGTCCGTCTAGTCAAGGCTATGGTTTTTCCTGTGGTCATGTATGGATGTGAGAGTTGGACTGTGAAGAAGGCTGAGCGCTGAAGAATTGATGCTTTTGAAGTGTGGTGTTGGAGAAGACTCTTGAGTCCCCTGGACTGCAAGGAGATCCAACCAGTCCATTCTGAAGGAGATTAGCCCTGGAATTTCTTTGGATGGAATGATGCTAAAGCTGAAACTCCAGTACTTTGGCCAGGTCATGTGAAGTGTTGACTCATTGGAAAAGACTCTGCTGCTGGGAGGGATTGGGGGCAGGAGGAGAAGGGGACAACAGAGGATGAGATGGCTGGATGGCATGGATGTCTGAGTGAACTCTGGGAGTTGGTGATGGACAGGGAGACCTGGCATGCTTCGATTCATGGGGTCTCAAAGAGTCGGACACACCTGAGTGACTGAACTGAACTGAACTAGAAAAATGTTAATTGAACCTGTGGTATGTATTATATTTCCATTGGATAGCTTTGCTCTGAAGGTAGGGTCCTGGTATTAACAGGAGTTTCAGTCAAATGGTGGGGTTGGAAGGCCTTTCCCCACCTTTTACTACTCTAGTTGTCTCCATTCATTCTTTCTCTCCATCCTTCTTGTTTCTCACACCCTTGAGGTAGGGAAGGGATAAGGTACCTAACCATACCTCTACAGTGTATTTAATTTTAAAAGACAGCAAAGGTCATGTAGCTGCTTCACATAAAAAAGTGGCTCACTGTAACTGGATTTAAGGCCTCTGAGATGGAGTATTTGGCCTTCTAAAATTCTCTGTTGATAGGTATTGGTCGCATCCTTCTTGGATTTCCAAGACTGTCCCGATTTCCAGGTTCTGACCTTGTTAAGTATTCACACTTGTCAAACTTTGAGTCCCAGTTTAAAGTTCCAAAATGTGTACCTATGGGAAATTATATGTTCTGCTTATCTATTATACCACTTTATTATTAAAAATGGGCTTTTCTGAGGAGTTGAAGGATACATGTACTTCCAAATCTGTTTTGCTAAAGCCCCAAATCAGAGTTGGCATTTCTGGGTGACAGAATAAAACACTGACAATTGTACATCTCCAAACTTGGCTCTTTGAAGCCTCTATTAAAAGGACATGTAGTAGAATCTCTTATTAGTTTTGACTTTAAACAATGTAGCCTTGGGGAAAACAATAGGGAGAGGGCATTTGGGTACACTCACATTGTTACTGAGAGGACTAAATGAATTCATATATGTAAGGTGCTTGGACCAGTGTCTGAAATATAATAAACTCTCAACTCAATCAATGTTAACTATTAATATAAAATAAGCACAGGATACTTCTAGCACACACATATTGTTAGAACACACAAGGTTGGAACAGTCAGACTCCAGGGAGCTAGGTACAGCTGGACCTCAAGAACTTTGAATGCTGCAGGCACTCTCTGTCTCTTGTCTGTGCTTCTGTGTGTGCTGATTTCATACTTGCTCGCTGCAGATGAGCTTCCTCACGTGGCCAGAAACCAACAACTCTCAAAACTATCTCTCACAATTTCTTCCACTGGAGAGAGCTTCTTCTGAGTTATAGCTGAAAAAAAAAAAAAAAAAAATCCAAGGGAAGGGCTATAGGTGACTTTACCTTAGCTCAGGTCCCCATCCTTAGACCAGCCTACTTTGGTGGTGGGAGCAAGGACATACAAGAGCCTGGGTTGCTCTCATGGAAAACCACTGGTTGGAGTTTGGGTAGAGAAATTCCCCAACATAAAGGAGACTGTTGAGCACACCTCTGCCAGACTCAGACATGTGCTGGGGACTGCCAGAGAAAAGCCTAGCCCCAGCTCAAAATTGAGCCTGTCATTTAACTGCTTCCATTGCAGCTCATCACTAAGTCCTTTCTTGAAGGGACATTCAAGCAACCCATCTATCCATGGTTGCCAAGGTTTACCCCTTGTGCCATAGATTTACTTCTCCACACAACAGGTTCAGGGAGTAGCTCCTCCACGTTCCTCCATCCTGTAGGGTCTGAGCTTTTGTTAACCATACCCTTCTCTGGCTGGGATTATTGCACTTGTGCTGACCTTGAATCACCGGGTCGGGGTTAGTTATGAACACTGCCTATACATTTGCTGATTGCTCTGGAGACTATCCCAGAAGGGAACAGCCTGGGGGAAAAATAAGGAGATCTGGACTATGTCAGCGTGGTGTCTTGGGAAAGATAGATCAAAGAAAGTTTTGTAGTATGCAATCAGAAATAAAAGCTGGACTCAGAGTGGACTCTGCACCTTGGCCCAATAGAGGCTGCAGGTCCCCTGACCCACCGCACCAAATTTCGTGTTCTGTTTCCAGTCTTGTTGCTCACTCCCAGACCTTTAGGGCAACAATTGGCACCCAACGTGGGGCTGGAGTGAAAGTGAAAATACAGCGGTGCAGAACCTGAGACGGTTGAGAAGCCTCTGAAAATTCTCGATGGTAAGTCTTCAGGCATTTAATCAGGGTTAAAATGGGAAATGTTGAGAGTGCAGAACACTATCGCCCATATATTTGTTTATTAAGACAGCTCTTGAAAGCGGGAGGAGCTTCTATTAGTGAAAGGCGATTATTAGAATTGTTACAAGCAGTGGATAAATATTGCTGCTGGTTCCCGTCAATAGGGACCTTAGATTTAAAAGTCTGGAAAAAAGGGTGGAGCCAAATTAAAGAAAGAACATACAAAAGGAACTCTGCTCCCTGTTTATATCTGTAGTACATGGGCATTAATTAAGACAGTACTGGAACCTTTGCAGACTTCTGATTCTTTTGATGAAAGTGATGACAACTCTTTTGAAAAACCTCAAAATCAATATAGTGAGGCCAGTCACCAAATTATGTTCAATCAAGGTTATATACTAAGATTGGGACTGGGCAAAAAATCAACAAGGAAGAATTTATCCTTTGAATGCTCAAGATTTCAAACCTCCCCACCCCTTTTTTAATTGGTGGCTCAGATGGTAAAGTGTCTGACTGCAATGCAGGAGAGCTGGGTTCGATCCCTGGGTAAGGAAGATCCCCTAGAGAAGGAAATAACAACCCACTCCAGCATTCTTGCCTGGAAAATCCCATGGTTAAAGGAGCCTGATAGGTTACAGTCCATGGGGTCACAAAGAATCAGACGCGACCAAGCTACTTTACTTTCACTTTCTTTCATTTTTTCCTTTTCACTAGTGGTCACTGCTCTTATTAATCTTCCTCCACCTCCACCTATACCTCTTAATTGGAAAACTGATCAACCTGTGTGGATAGAGCTACTGTTGCTAAGTCACTTCAATCATGTCTAACTCGGTGCGACCCCATAGATGGCAGCCCACCAGGGCCCCCCATCCCTGGGATTCTCTAGGCAAGAGCACTGGAGTGGGTTGCCATTTCCTTCTCCAACGTATGAAAGTGAAAAGTGAAAGTGAAGTCGCTCAGTCTTGTCCAACCCTCAGTGACCCCGTGGACTGCAACCTTCCAGGCTCCTCTGTCCATGGGATTTTCCAGGCAAGAGTACTGGAAAATTGCCTTCTCTGGTGGATAGAGCAGTGGGTTCTAAAACAAGAAAAATTGGACGCTTTACATAAATTAATTAATGAAGAGCTTAGCAAGGGACATATTATTGAGCCCTTTAGCCCTTGGAATTCTCCAGTGTTCATTATACAAAAGAAATCTGGTAAATAAAAAATGCTTACTGATTTGAGAGCTGTTAATGTTGTTATTGTTCCAATGGGTACTTTACAACCTGGTCTACCTAATTCTGGTATGATTCCAAGAAATTGGCATTTGTTTGTTACTGATCCCAAAGATTTTTTTTTTTACTATTCCTTTATAACCTGATGATCAACCTATATTTGCCTTTTCAATTCCTTGCACTAATTTAAAGGAGTCACATAAAATATTTCAATGGACTGTGTTACCTCAAGGTATGCTTAACAGTCCCACTATTTGTCAAAATTCTGTAGCCAAGGCTTTACACCCAGTGTGATAGAAATTCCCTCATGCATATATCATTAATGATAAACTGTGACTACAAAAAAGAGAAATGACATTTTTGACACTGAATGGCCATGGTATTCTTTAGACTCTGGAGAAAACTGGTTAAAATAAAATCTTCTTTGAAATTGAAAAACCAATTCTTCTTACACGTGCAGTTAGGAAAAAGTTGACTTGTTAAAATACTTTTTTGGAGCTCCAATTCTGCCTGGGAAACAAAAACAGGCCTGGGAAAAAACCTGAAGTTAACTCTTATCATGTCCTTGGGATACACAGCCCACTCTATCTGGGACTCCAGCCATAAACAAATTGGTAGAACTCAAACCAAAAAAAAAGATGGGGCAAAAGATATTTTAAATTCCAAGTGGAAAACTATGTCTGTCTGTCTATCTAAATTTATCTGTGTCTCAGTGTGTGTCTTTGTTTTCGTATAATATCAAGTCAATTTATAAATGAGCTCTATTTAAAATCAGGTTCACATGAGCTAAAAAATATTCAATATTAAATATCTAACATTAATGTTTGTTTGCTAATCTGATTAAGACATGTCTTATGTCATCAACATTGTGTAATACTTTTACTGTCCGTAGGTTTAAGGTAAACTAAATTTGTCAATGAAAAAGTAACTTTTTATATATATAAATATATATAAATGAGATGAAAACCTGTAGATGAACTCTATTAAAAATAATTATATTTTAGAAATGTCTATGTAAAATAATCTCTGAGGACTGAGGTAACTTAAATTTCTAGAGTTGTACTAAACTAAATGATAAAAGTTTATTGAATAGCTAAGTCATTTCCAAATAAAGTAAAATTTCAAAACATTAATTACTGAACACTAACTTCCTCTTACAGAAAGTTTTTCTTACAGAAAAACTAAAGAGATTTTGGACTACTAATAAATACATTTGGNATGAGTGCAATTGTGCTGTAGTTTGAGCATTCTTTGGCATTGTCTTTCTTTGGGATTGGAATGAAAACTATACATTTGTATAGTAGTGGAACCAAAATGCAAGTTCTGCCTGGGGAGGTCAAACCCACATAGACTGAAAAATTAATGGACGATTGATTGATTTAGAAAATACGGTTCTCCTACTAGGGGACAAAGTGCAAAATTTCAAATTACAGATTCATCTTCAGTGTGATTGAAATATCTCTTCATTTTACGTCACACATAAATATAATCAAAGTACATATACTTGGGATCAATTATCTAAACTTTGAGAGGAAACATTTATAATAATCTATCCTTAGATATTACAAGGCTACTATTTCTATTATGCAAAATGTTTACTTACAATTACTCCCTGAAACTGCTTTATTTAAAGAAATTGAGGAATGCTTACATAAACTTAACCCCATGATGTGGATTAAAACTTTAGGGGGAGGATTATTTGGTACTAAAATATCAGGATGTATATTTTTAACTGTTTTGTGTCTAGTCCTCAGATGTACAAGAAAAACCATCTGAGAGCTGATGAAGAAAAAAGTTGCTCAGCCAGCGTAAATACTCCTGCAAAAACAAGAAGGAGGAGATGTAGTGGGAATTCCTAATAATGTACTTTCACAGCCTTGAGAAATTTCACAGAAATAGCACCTAGAAAAACAGCATATATTAAGAAACTGTGTTGATGATTACTTTTCATTTTTTTCTTAGAATAATAGCCTTGTTACAAACCCCAAGGCCAAACCCAGAAGGGAGTATGGCTGGAATCGTGAAATCATGGACCATGGAACACCGGGTTGGTATTAGGTATGAACACTGCCTACATACTTGTTGATTGTTCCCAAGACTATCCCAGAAGGGAATGGCCTGGGGTAAAAACAAGGAGATCTGGACTATGTCAATGTAGTTTCTTGGGAAAGATATATCAAAGAAAGTTTTGTAGTTTGCAATCAGGAATAAAATCTGGACTTAGAGTGGACTCTGCACCTCAGTCCAATAGAGGCTGCAGAGACTCATTGCACCAGATTTTGTGTTCTGTTTCCATTCTCATTGCTCGCTCCCGGACCTTTAGGACAACACTTAAGGTTGCAGTTCAATGACAGATTGCCAAAAGGCATGCATGTGGGTCCCCTGATTGCCACACATAGTCTTCCTCTCTCCCATTGTATAGCGGGAGTCCTGCCTCCACTTGCTGATCAGGGACAATGACCACTCCCAAGACTGTGACTCTTCTTCCTGTCTGTTGCTCCTCAGACACAGGAATCCAAAGTGCCCAGGCAGCAGCCATAGTTTGTCACTTGCTATGTTCAGTGACAATAGTACACTCCCTGACCAGGCCCTCCAACCCTGCAGAGTCCAGAGTTGCTAGAATAGGAAACAAAAAATCCTCCAGTGAGGTGAAGGTAAGTGGAGCTACTTCTGCTTCCACTTCTTGGTTCCTAGGCACAGATCTCCTTCCTACTGGGGACACAGCACTATATAGAGACCTCTGATTCACTGCATATACCGCATCCAGGAGCAACGCTCAGTTCTTAAGAGTCTTGCCTCCAACACAGCATTTCAGCTATGCTTTCAGCAGGTCATTCCTTCACTCTATCAGGTCAGCAGCTTCCGGTGCTGCCGTGAATCATAAGGTCCTGGCCCAAACACCCACATCTCCTTTATTCAGAACAGGGTCCTCTGGTCATATCTTAGGTTGTGTGGAATACTATCCTTGTGGATCAAATACTCTGTAAACCCCTGGATACCTGTGCAGTGGTAATGGCTGCAACTCTGATGTTAGGAAAAGCACACCCATATTCAAATAAATGTCCATTTATGTGAGAATGAACTTGTCTTCTGGGATGCCAGGGACCTAATTATTCTACTTATAACTGGTCAGCCTCCTCAAGGAAGAAAGGCATATGCGAGACTGGGCTTTGGTCTCTGACAGGTTGGATATTCAGAGGCAGTAACTATGAGGCCATCCTATGTGTGCGTGCTAAGTCACTTCAGTTGTATTCAACTCTTTATGACCCATGGACTGTAGCCCCCTAGGCCATTGGGCCCATATGTAGCTTCTGTCTCTGCCACTGTGGCCACTCTGTTCATGTGCCCATTGTGCCAATTCCAGTGACAAAGCTTGCACCTACAATCGAGCTGATCCATCTGTAACAAGATTGGCCTTTTTCCTCCATCATACTGGATGTCCCCTTGGCCACAGAGGGTGAGCTAAGGGAGGAACACTATTGCTCTTAGCCGGTCCAGTATGTCCCAGTCAAGTTATTTAACCACAACTATCAATTTGGCAGCCAGAAGAGGAGGTGGCATAGCACCAGAGGAGGTATTGGATGCCTGTGCCATCCTACACAGGGGGGGCAGGCCACAGGAGGGGGCTCAGGAGAGTCTGCAGAGCCACTGTCTTTGAGGCTATCCACTGAGATATCATTATCATTATCATTCCATGTTTCAGGACTGCAGGTTTTCTCAACCAGAGTATTTAGGACCTGTGATGTCTGAGGATTCAACTGTTTGGGGAGTTCCTAACTATCAGATCCTGAGTTCACTCCTCGGTGTGCTAACTCTTCTACTTTCTAAGCTACCAAGGAGATCTTCTGGCTCTTGTATTTAGGTGTAACTGTTTGTTAATTGCCCTCCATTCCCAGTTATTCCTCTGTAAGATGTCAATGCAACTTTTTAATGCCCAACCAATTCCATTACTCTTATGCTTAATCAAATGCATTTAAAAAGGCTTGAATCATCTCACCAGCCAGGACATTCTGCACTGAGATGGCACTCTCTCAAGTCACTACTAGTGATATTTTTAGCAACTGGGCTACCACTTGTGGCTGAGACTATCCATGACCACATACCACTTGGACGGGGGAATCCTCCTTGACAGCAGGGAGGTATGTGGTCTAGTCCTCAAACTGAGTTTGTCATTTTAGTCCACTTCCAGAACCACTTCTGTCAGTGAGTCCTCTGGGCAGCAGATATCAAGGCAGGGTTAGAAATTCAAGAGGATTATTGCTGATAACACCTATAAAAGGACAAAAGGGAAAAGGAGCAGGAGTAGTCAGGATAAAACTTTAGAGCATGATACAGGTCTGACACCTGGAAAGAAGGGAAAGGAAGAAAGACAGAATAGTGAGAGCCTTAAACTGAAGTATGGCTTTGACAAAATCTTGGCCAGCACACAGAGGGGGCCAACATCAGGCAGAAATGTCCAGGCACTCGTAGCTAAGCCATGCTTAGTTACCTATCTATCACCTTCCAGCCTATTTCAGGTGAAATAGACTGGGAGCTTCCTGGAGATAGTGGCTCTGGTCCATAGTAACTGGAGGACAGAAGACGGCTTCTGAGGTTTTGGTAATGATCTGTTTCTTAGTCTGGGTTTCATGTGTGTGGTCATTTTATAAAATTTTATCAAGCCCAGCTTTTATTTGTGAACTATCATAAATATGTGCTATATTTCTATTTTTTAAAGTATTTTTTCTTAGGAAAATTAAGTTTCCATTGGTGTAGGACCTGCTACATAAATTATAGGACAGTCATACAATGGAATAATGAAATGGTTTTAAAATGATGATGAAAATCTATATTTACTGGTACTAAAGTATGTTTGCGATACAGCATTTTTAAATTTAAAAAGGTGACACAAAAATACATTCAATATGATGCTTTTTACCAAAAACGTAATAAAGCATGTTTTTATACTTAAAGGATTATGGGTATTTTACATAAAATATTAATAGTGGTTATCTTTGGACAGTATATTAATGATTATTATTTTATCTTTTAAATGTAGTTTCTAAATTTTTATAATGAAAATTTCTTTTCTAGTCAAATCTCTTCCCCAAAAAGTTCTTAAAAATAAATAAATTGGTCTATGTTTTAAAATAAGTAATGAATCTATCTTTCAAGGCTCACACTGAGCATCTACAATGAACAGAATTTTGTGCTAGGTTTTTACAGAGATTAAAAAAAAATTATTTTTAATTTTTTTATGAGGACAAACTTTGGGAGTTTATCCTCTTCTTAGAGACATGACAGACACACACAGAATTAGAGAGTTAGTTTATAGTCAACAGCCAGGTTATGAGAGCCTATCTTTTAGGGTAGGGAACCAAAGTTTTTTTTTATTGGGACTTCCCTAGTGGTCCAGTGGCTAAGACTCCACGCTCTCAGTGCAGGGGGCTGGGTTTGATCCCTGGTCAGGGAACTAGATCCCATATGCCACAACTAAGACCCGATGCAGCCAAATAGATATGCTTTAAAAAGCTTATTTATCTATGTGCACCCAGGGTCTTTTGGCATCACCTGGAATATGATATCGAAGTTCCATATGTATTGAAGATATTAATTAATGAATAATAGATTAATTTTAAAAAAAGAATGTCAGATGAGTAAAAGGCATTTGGGACTAGGGAATTATATGGGATGGCTACACAACTGGCAATGTCATCCATAATCATGTTTCAGCCCGAATCCTTACCTCCTACCCTCACTTCTTTCATGAGTTTTAGACAAATATTTATAACAGCAAACCTGATGCTGATACCTGGCTATTCCAAAGACCCCTGCAATGTTCAAGGTTGAACTCATTTTCTCACCAATCCTGTTCTTCTTTCTCCTGCTGCTAATGCCACTCGGACCAGAATCCATAGAAGTCATCTTGGACTTCATCTTCTCCCTCTGTTTTCACATTCAGTTTGTTATTAAAATATTATTTCTACTTCTTGGATCACTTTGGAATTTCGACTTTCCTCCCCTCTGGTTTCTTCCCTCTGGTCATTCTACCTTATTATCTGTTGTCTCTGTCATTGCTAGGTTGATTTTTTCTATAATAAAATGCAAATTTAATCACAATTTTCTTCCTTAGGGTTGTCTAATAGCTCTTTGCTGCCATCATAAAACCCACACTCTTTGATTAGCTTGGCTTACACTGTCTTCCACAATTGGTCCTTTCTACCTTGTCCATCTTCCTGCAAGGCTGGGAGCTCCTGGTGTTGGGGATTATATTCTCTTCATCTTCATCATTCCAGTGCCCAACACAGTTTTAAGAACCTAATAGTTTTCCTAAATGAGTGGATAAAGGGGTAAGCTGTGAAGTAGGCTTTGAAATTTGGGCTAAGTGGATAAAATATAGATAGAGGATCTAATCTGGATCCTTTACACAGTTATTGAGTTCATAAGGTCACCTTATTGATGAAAGACATTCCTTGTCATTAATTTTTGTGTCTCCATAACCTTGCAATGTTTAGCATATAATAGATGTTCAATACATATTGGATTAATTAATCAATAAATTGATGAATGTTATTGTGTATTTAGCCAAGTGAGTATTTCTTTTGGGAAATGTAATGCTTAATTAACTACAGAGCAACTTATTTGGGGAACAGATGAAAACTCTATTAATACTTCGTGACAAGGCTACTATGCTGGCCAGATATCTGAGCAAACAGAACAGCCCTGAAGGCAATTTAATAGGACATATTTTTTATTGACCAGAATAGGGACCTGCTGTTGAAGAGGACACCTGTCTTCCAGAGNGAGCCATTATCCTGTATTTTTATATAAATATAATAAACATGGTTCAAGTATTTTTCCCAGAAATTTTAAGACTAAAGTATTTTCTACTTTTCTAGATAGAAGACAAATATCTTATTAAGATGTAGATTTATTGATATTAGAGATTTTTTCTTATATAAAAATTTCAAGCTAAATTTTGACCTTTTCCCAAGGCCTCAAATGACTTTTAAAATAGATTAAGTACATACCTTTCTTAAAATCATTTTTTAATTTCCACAATAGCTGTATGTCAAATCCCAAATAATCTGGAATTGGTCAATATGATCTGATAGTACTATTTGCTCCCATCTCTCTTTTTCTTCTGGTCACTTACAAGTAATCACAATTTTACAGATTCAGATTTAGTGAGCTGTATTTCAAGCTACTTGGTGAACTATTTGTTTTAACCCATCCAGTTATATAGTTAATATTTTTTAGTATTTTCTTATAATTGCTTCTTTAACATACTAGAATCTTGACAGTTATTCATCTTCCTAATCAAAACACTGTTTTACATTTTGATACATTCTCAAATCAAAATAACTATTTTCTATTTACAAGGGACACACTTGAAACAACTTGTCACAGTTAAAAATAAAGGAATGGGAAAAGATTGAGTAGGGAAATGCTAATAAAAAGGTGGATATAACACTTTTATACTCATTATTCTACTTGGATATTATGTGGTATAGAACTTCAGTATTATAAATATTTAACTTTTGTGAATAANTAACTATTTTCTATTTACAAGGGACACACTTGAAACAACTTGTCACAGTTAAAAATAAAGGAATGGGAAAAGATTGAGTAGGGAAATGCTAATAAAAAGGTGGATATAACACTTTTATACTCATTATTCTACTTGGATATTATGTGGTATAGAACTTCAGTATTATAAATATTTAACTTTTGTGAATAAGGAGTCTGAATAAAATAGGTAATAATGATGACATCTTAATCCTATTGTATAGTTCTGGCCTACCCCAACCCCACTGCCCCCACAATTCAGTAGGTGCCCAGTGTGCCAGATTCTCCAGTGCTTTACACTCACTCCCAATAAACTCCAGGTATAGCCTTTTATACCTCAAAATCTAGGAATGAAGAAACCTGGAGGTCAATTGACTACAAAGTCAACAACCTTGAAATTCTCCCAAGCCCAGTGATCTCTGCTTTCACTTGGCCTCTTGTAAGCCTGTCCACATCGGATTCCATCACAGGTTCAAGCTCACGCTAAATCTCCATTCAATGAGAGACTTTTCAGGGCCCTGGGTCTCCCACCCATTCTGTAGAGACAGACCTCCAGGCCTCAACTTCTGGCATTACAACACAGGCTCTGAGCTTTTCCTCCTCTGTGCATCATGTAAGGGCTGGCCCAATTGTGGTAGTCCTCCTCTTTCCTTTTCCCCTCAATTGAAAACAATTACATTTCTGCCCCTAGGTTTATTCCCTCTAAATACATACTACGCTGAATGTTTTACTTTTATTCTGTTCTAGGCACTTGGTCACCAACCCTAGTTTAAAAGAAAAAATCCTAGGGGGAAGGACAATATAAGGGTAGAGCATCAAGAGGTACAAGCTATTAGGTATAAAATAACAAGGATATATAGTACAACACAGGGAATACAGTCAAGGTTTTATGTTAATTATAAACACAGCATGATCTTTAAAAATTTTGATTCACTATATTATACACCTATAACTTAAATAATATTGTGCATCAACTATACTTTAATTAAAAATATAATTAATTAATTAAAAAATTTTATGACCACAATCCACCTTAAAAAATATAGGTATTATGACAAGGTCTATCAAAGTTTTACCCAAGCAATACTTAGTTCCCTTATCATGTGGCAATGCAATCTGATATTTTCTTTTTTATTATTCAGCCACTAAATTGATTTCACTAATCACTAACGGGTCGAGACTCTCAGTTTGAAAACCCTTGATCTAAAGAGTCTCTCTGGGGTTCCCTTGTGCCTCAGTGGTAAAGAATCCATCTGCCAATGCAGTCAAGACGCAGGTTTAATCCTTGGGTTGGAGAGAGCCCCTGGAATAGGAAATGACCACTCATTCCAGTATTCTTGCCTGGGAAATCTTATGGACAGAGGGGTCTGGTGGGCTACAGTACATGGAATTGCAAAGAGTTGGACATTCCTGCCTGCTAAGTCACTTTAGTCGTGTACAACTCTTTGTGATCCTGTGGACTGTAGCCCACCAGGCTCCTCTGTCCAGGGGATTCTTGGACAAGGGATCTCCTCTGTCCAGGGGATCTTCCAGACCCAGGGACTGAACCCACATCTCTTATGTCTCCAGTAGTTGGACATGATTTGGCGACTAAACAATAACAGAGAATCTCCCACCCCCAACTCCCCACCTCATCCCACCTCTGCAAGACTCTTCTGGCTTGTTGTCTATCAGAACCAGGTCAGATAACATGAAGTCATATTTAAAACAATCACTGCCTTCTTTCCTTGATATTCTAAAAAAAAATTCTTTCCCACAGAAGGACAGCAGTCCCTAGGCTATAAAGGAGATACTTTTAGTAGTTAGAAATGGTGAAGATTTATTTAAAACCTTCTAGAAAATATCCATGATCTGAAATCTTATTAAAGAGCACATGATTGAAAGTTAGGCAACCTGAGTCCTTGTTTCACTCAGCCATTGAGTGTTGTGTGTGTTTGCACAGTCGCTCAGTTGTGTCTGACTCTTCGTGACCCCATGGACTGTAGCCCACTAAGCTCCTTTGCCCATGGGATTTTCCAGGCAAGAATACTGGAGCAGGTTGCCATTTCCTACTCCAGGGGATCTTCCTGACCCAGGAATGAACCAGTGTCTCTTGTATCTCCTGCACTGGCAGGCAGATTCTTTACCACTAGCAGCACCACTTGGGAAGCCATTGAGTGTTAGGGGGTACATCACTCAGCCAATCTGAACCAAGGGATCTCAATCTAGAGAATAATATGTAAATCTGATAATATATAAACCTTATAAATCTAATGATTGATTCACGCATTCATTTGCTCATTCACCAGACAAATGCTTCATTGATTATGTCCCAGGTAGACCTCTCACTGCTCATNAGGCAGATTCTTTACCACTAGCAGCACCACTTGGGAAGCCATTGAGTGTTAGGGGGTACATCACTCAGCCTCTCTGAACCAAGGGATCTCAATCTAGAGAATAATATGTAAATCTGATAATATATAAACCCTATAAATCTAATGATTCATTCACGCATTCATTTGCTCATTCACCAGACAAATGCTTCATTGATTATGTCCCAGGTAGACCTCTCCCTGCTCGTNGGGATCTCAATCTAGAGAATAATATGTAAATCTGATAATATATAAACCTTATAAATCTAATGATTGATTCACGCATTCATTTGCTCATTCACCAGACAAATGCTTCATTGATTATGTCCCAGGTAGACCTCTCACTGCTCATCTGACAACTCAAGCTGGGCGGGCCAATGTTATAAATTCATCCCACACCACATGTGATCATATGCCAGGGCTCTTTTTCTCATCAAATTTATGTTTCATCAGGCACCACAGGGGAATGAGTTGCTTGATATAAGCACATTATCAGAAAAAATGAACATTCATATAAACCACTTAATAAAATGTCTCCAAAATACTGTACCTAATTTCATTAATGGTTTAATTAGCTATCCTAATAGTAAGGAGCTTTAAGATTTTTGAATTCTTAAACAAGTTTAATTTAAAATGTCAAAAATGTAATATTTGCTCTAATCCCCTCTCTGTTCTTTTTCCTTCCCACCACCTTTTAACTCTCAGTTTAACTGTCATAACACCTCGTGAGTTGGCACAATCAGTGGTAAGAGAATTACTAAAAGCCATTCCTACACCAACATAGATAGCAGTTGCTTAACTGTACACAAAAGTGACTGTAAACTACATAAAATATCACATAGAACTCAAACTAAATATATTCTTCAACTCCCAATTCAGCATGATCCCCAAAATGCCCACAGCCACTCCAGTGCCCCATGATGTGAGGAGGAGTTGGATTGAGAGACAGCAGTTTTAACTGATTGTTAATTTTACAAAAACATAACTTTGGAAGGCGCTCATACAAATGAAAAGATCTGAAAGCTAAGCTTCACTAGATCATGGTAAATCTGCTTCCATCAAGTACCAATCACTGTGTGAAAATGTGAATATGGTGAGCCAGTTATGAGCCTGGCAGTGGGGTTAAATGGGTTGGCATTTGATTTTTAACTTCACTGTTTACTAGTTTGTGATTGTGAGTGGGTTACTTAATTTCTCTGTGCCTCTGGTTTTCAATATTGGGAAGGGGATAATATTTAACACATAGGGCTGTTCTGAGATATTGAAAGATATTATGTACAAAGCATGTGGTTTGGTGCCTGGCAGATGGTTAATGCTAATAATTAAGACTCAACATTCTTAACTATTAACTCAACATTCAAAAAGCTAAGATCATGACACCCAGTCCCATCATTTCATGGCAAATAGATGGGGAAACAATGGAAACAGTGACAGACTTTATTTTCTTAGGCTCCTAAATCACTGCAGCCAATGACTGCAGCCATGAAATTAAAAGATGCTTGCTCCTTAGAAGAAAAATTATGACCAACCTAGACAGCATATTAAAAAGCAGAGACATTACTTTGCCAACAAAGATCCATCTACTCAAAGCTATGGTTTTCCCAGTAGTCACATATGGATGTGAGAGCTGGACCATAAAGAAAGCTGAGTGCCAAAGAATTGGTGCTATTGAACTGTGGTGTTGGAGAAGACTCTTGAGAGTCCCTTGGACTGCAAGGAGATCCAACCAGTCCATCCTAAAGGAAATCATCCCTGAATATTCATTGGAAGGACTGATTTTGAAGCTGAAGCTCCAACACTTTGGCCACCTATTGTCAAGAACTGACTCACTGGAAAGAACCCTAATGCTGGGAAAGGTTGAAGGCAGGAGGAGAAGGGGACGACAGAGGGTGAGATGGTCGGAAGGCATCACCAACTTGATGGACATGAGTTTGAACAAGCTCTAGTAGTTGGTAATGGACAGGGAACTCTGCTGCAGTCCACGGGGTCACAAAGAGTCTGACACGACTGAGCAACTGGACTGAACTGAATAATTAAGACAATAGTTATGCACAGATGATGATGATGACTATATTGACTATGATAAGGTGGTCAGAGGATGTTGAGGGGTATAATGCTCTTTGATCCCACAATAAATGCTTTCCAAACAGCTGTGGTTTTTTAAAAATTCCTTTGGTTGACTTGGTTTTAGTTTCCAAAATTCTGCAAGATTCTGCAATAAAATCTGATGAAAGATGACTTAAGGAATTTTCTCACTTAAACCAAGCAGCAGGATAAACAAAAAGGGGATTAAGGCAGAAAAATGGTAAAATGTTGGGAAATATTTTCATATTCCTGGTATCCAGAGATACAACCAATTTTAATACTACTGCCAATTTTTTCCAAGACTCCTGACTTCCCTTAGCTCCTCTTCTGCTCTGTGGCTTCCAATCAGTTTTAACTGACCTACAGCTGTTCTTTGCACAATTTTAGCTCTAATTTCCATGCTGTTTACTATTCCATGCCCCTCTTTAAAATCTTTGTTTGTTTTTATATAACTAAAGGTTATAGTAGCAGGGAAAAGTTCTTGGCTCCATGTAGGGTCACACTCTCACTCTTCTGTCAGTTTTACCAGTGTTTGGAAATGACTAGATGCTAGGCTCACACATCTGGGAGCATTAGAAACCTCCAAAATGCTTATTCATTGATCCAGAGACTCCTCACCCCCCACCATAATAGAAATTCTGTAGAAGGGAGAGTTGCTTTGTGGAAAAGCTGTCAAAATGGAAATGACAAGTAGGAATCCATCAATTGTTGTTAGAGATGCTGTGAAGACAAACTGCTTGCAACTGTAAAAGCATCTGAAAGCTTAAAATATTAAGTCTTTCATTCAGGGATATAAATGTTAGCAGGACTATATGCTTTCTAGTAAAAGAACTGGTTTTGGTTTTTGTTTTTCTAATTACAGCAACTGATGATTCTTTCGTATTTTTAAAGCATTTGCTTTCGGGAGATTGTAAGGCTAGACTGCAGGCAGGCTACTGTGCAGGTTTGAACTTGTCTTCTCATGCTAGAAAAAGAGCCATGAAAAGAACTCAGAGTGCATTAAATATTAGAAGATGTATTTATTGGTCTCTGCCCCTGGTTCCCTGCACAAAGCTCCTAAAACTCTTGCAATTTTCTAAGTGATAGGAGTGTCTATGTTCTAATGAGACAGTGGCTGGTGGGCTCCTGGATGGGGGCTGATCATCAGAAAGACGAAACCATGATTAGAAACGTGGAACTTTCAGCTCCACCCTTTAACCCTTTAGGAAGGGGAGAGAGGCTAGAAAATGAGTTAATGATCAGTCTTCACTATGTGATGAAGCTGTCACAGAAATCCCCAAAGTACTGGGAACTCCCAGGTTGTCAACACATGGAGGATGGAGGTACCAGGAGGGTGGCATGGCTGACAAGGACACGGAAACTCTGTGCCCTTCCCCCCATACATTGCCTCATACATCTCTATCATACGGATATTCATTTGTATCCTTTATCATATTATTTTATAATAATTAGTAAACATGAGTTAAATTTCTCCTTTAGTTCTGAGAACGATTCTAGCAAATAATAAAACCTAAAGAGTAGGTTATAAGTTTTTTAGCTGATCAGTCAGAACCACAGGTGACACTCTGGGACTTGCGACTGGCACCTGAAGGTGC
>SJYA01001608.1:435335-460507 GCA_006410615.1 Neotragus moschatus
GGGGAGTGGGGGTGGGGGTGGTCTTGTGGGACTGAGCCCTTAACCTATGAGATATGATACTATCTCCAAATAGATAGTGTCAGGATTGAGTTAAATTATGGGACACCCAGCTGGTGTCAAAGAACTGTTAGATGTGTGGAAAAGCTACACACCTGGTGGCAGAAGTGAAGGGTGGCACTAGTGTGACAGGAAAGGAGACACAGCAAATGTTTTTCCCCTACAGAGTGGTTGGGCCCAGTACTATAAAGACTACACTGCAGGGTGGGGTAGAATATGTCCCACATGTGGCATTATTTAAGACTCAGAAATCAGCTTGGGAAGCATTCTGTCATCCATAGTGATTGGTTTATCCTGGTTATATGGAACCAGACCACATCTGAGACTATCTAGAATCTATAAACACTCTCTCAAAACTCAATAATAAGAAAACAAACAACAAATATTTAAACAAACAAATATTTAAAAAACGGGCAAAAGACTTGAAAAGATACTTCAGAGAGAAGCTAAAAAGATGGCAAGTAATCACATAAAAAGATACTTACATCATTAGCTATTAAAGTAAATCATAGTGAGATTTCACTATCCTTATTAGAATGGCTAAAATAAAAGGCTGGCCATAATAAGTATTAGCAAGGATATAGATCAACTGGAACTTTCACACATTGCTAGTGGGAATGTAAAATGATACAACCACTTGGGAACACTTGGCAATTTCTTAAAAATTAAATATATACCTACCATCTGACACAGTCATTCTATTCTCAGGTATTCAGCCAAGAAAAATGAAAGCATATGTTCATACAAAGACTTATATGTAAATGTTCAGTGCAGCTTTGTAACACCCCCAAACTGGAAACAATCCAAATGTCTCTCAACAGTAGAATGGATAAGAGAATTGCAGCATATCCATAAAATTGAGTACTATTTTATTTATACACACAACATGGATGAATCCCAAAATAACTGGGTTGAGTGAAAAAAGCCAGACAAAAAGTACATACTGTATGATTCCACTTATAGAAAAATTACAGAAAATGCAAACTAATTTATACTGGCAGAAAGCAGATCAGTGGTTTCCTGGGGATGGGAGTGAAGGCAGGAGAGAGGAATTACAAAGAGGCAGGAGGAAACACTTAAAGGNAAATAACTGGGTTGAGTGAAAAAAGCCAGACAAAAAGTACATACTGTATGATTCCACTTATAGAAAAATTACAGAAAATGCAAACTAATTTATACTGGCAGAAAGCAGATCAGTGGTTTCCTGGGGATGGGAGTGAAGGCAGGAGAGAGGAATTACAAAGAGGCAGGAGGAAACACTTAAAGGTGATAGGTTTGCCCATTATCTTGATTTGGTGATCGTTTTTCAGACTATCCATAAGTCAAAACTTACCAAACTGTACACTTTAAAAATGTGCCTTTAGGGTATATCAATTATATCTGACATTAAATCTGCTAATATCTGCAGAAGATATTAAGAACAGGAGGCAAGAATACACAGAAGAACTGTACAAAAGAGATCTTCACGACTAAGATAATCACGATGGTGTGATCACTACCCTAGAGCCAGACATCCTGGAATGTGAAGATTTCAAATCCTGGAAGATGACACTGTGAAAGTGCTGCACTCAATATGCCAGCAAATTTGGAAAACTCAGCAGTGGCCAAAGGATTGGAAAAGGTCAGTTTTCATTCCAATCCCAAAGAAAGGCAATGCCAAAGAATGCTCAAACTACCGCACAATTGCACTCATCTCANGGATGAGATGGTTGGATGGCATCACCGACTCAATGGACCTGAGTTTGAGTAAACTCCGGGAGTTGGTGATGGACAGGGATGCCTGGCATGCTGCAGTCCATGGGGTCGCAAAGATTTGGACATGACTGAGCATGAACTGAACTGAACATGTATACTGAATCTTCTAGATCTTTTAACTTTTGTCTTTTGAAATGAAAAAGGGAAAATTTCTCAGCCTCTATCTTCCATTCACTAATTTATTCTTCAACTATCTCTCTTCTTTTAACAGATCATCAATAAACTCTTTCCTTGAATGTTCAGCTCTTCTCTTTGTTGAAATCTGTGGGTTTTTTTTTTTTTACATAGGATTGATTTTCCACAAAATTTTGATGATTTTTATATCTGTTTATCTTGTACCTGTTAATCCTTAGTTTCCTGCTCAATATATGTAATAATAGCTTGCCCTTTTTTGACTAAACCTAAAGAATATGCTACTAGGAAGAGTATCTTAATGATTTCTCTTTTGAGGAATTTCCTGTCTCTCTTGGAGTCAGGAGCTGGTTCAGGGAGCATCAGTCCCTGTCTTCAGCTTCAGTGTCCATATTTCTGTAGCCAATAAACAAGCATTGCTGCCACTTGCTGTTTAGTGGAGGAGTGGGAGGCAGGTTGAGGTCAACCAGCGTAGTTACTTGGTTTTATTTATGTATTTATTTGGCTGTGCAGGGCCTCAGTTGCAGCACTTGGGATCTTTACTTACAGCCTGAGACCTCCCAGTTGCAGCATAATGGATCTAGTTCCCTGATGAGAGATGGAAACAGGACTCCCTGTATTGATAGTGCAGTCAGCCGCTGGACCACCAGGGAAGTCCCAGCCTAGTTAATATATCCCCTCAATTAATCACTTTAATGAATGTCCAGGGCTTATTCATCTCACTTATTTTATCCATTGATTCCAGAGTTGGTATGACACCAAAGTCATATTTCTATAACCCTCCTCTCCTACAAGTTTTTGGGTTGTGGTTTCATTTAGTTTTGTTCCTAGATATATCTGATTCTGTCTTAGATCTTGTAGGGATTTCCCAATGTTTCTGATAAAACTCTTTCTTGTTTTCCAAGCTGTTATAAGTTGACATGCACATGCGCGCGCGTGTGTGTGTAGCATGTAGAAATGTAAAACAGTCAAATGGAAATAGCAGCTATCCAATAAATGCTGTATATTTTGAATGTATTAAAGAATGAATGCATGTACATGTTCGGTGTGTTTCGCACACACACATACACCTTTCTGAATTTTAGGTGAGATGTGATGAGATGAATGTTCTCAGACTACTATCCATAATTGTGAATTACTTTAAGACTTGGGGCATGTGGAGAAGAGGTAAGTTATTTCTTTTTTGTGTTTAAATGAAAAAAAAAGTCCAACTGTGAAGGGAATAATGCTTTAGTTAGCCAAAGTAACTAATTTATCTAGACCAACTGGAAGTTTTATTTTATTTGTTACGCATTTGTTTCATAATTATATTCTCAGTGTTTATGTGTAAGACATGAATTTGACACTGTGGACAGATACAGTTGTATTTTTCTCTTTTTTCCTCTACTCTAGCTTACCTTGCCTCCAATATACACAGCAGCCAGAATAAGGTCATTTCACACAGAAAGATATGTGTTAAAATCCTGTCTCTGTCACTTACTAGTTATAGAGCAAGTTTGTCTGAGCCTCAGCTTCCTTATTTAAACAATATAAAGATATCAGCCACATAGGTTTGTATTAAATGTAATGATACACAAAATGCCTCATATAGTGGATAATAAGTAAAATGCACAGTACATTAGCACAACAAACATTAGCAACCTTTCTACTCCTCTACCCTTCTCTCCAAGCAGTTTATTTTCTCACATTTCTAATTGCAGACTTTTAAAGTGATGTTCTGATTATCATTCAGTTTCTTATGAGTTTGCTTAACAAGAATTTATAAAACATGTACATTTGTATATTAAAAAACGATAGAAAGCAGCTTTATCAGATATCTCAGAATAAACTTTTCAATTTGTTCATAAATCTATTTGTTTTGCAAACACTTATTGAGTACTTATTTTGAGCCAGACACCATGTTAACCTCTGAAGTAAGTTGACTCCTCATAACAAGGTCAAGACTAAGGTCAGGAACCCAGGCGAGTGAGACATCTGCCTTTAATGCAAAATTTAAGGGATGTCAAAAAACTGAAAAATCAAGATAAATAATATCTTAATGAAATATTTTAAAAATCAAAATTAATAGAAAAAATCCACAATGAACCCATCAAGATTTTAAATAAGGACAGAATCTATTTTAATGAATTTTTTCTCTTGTCTCAAGCTACAATACGATTTACTGATACTATTGTTTTTGTCTGTACATCCTTTGAGGAATGTAGCCTTCATTCCAACATGTTCTTCTGGTGGGATTATCAAGTAAACTCAGACCCTTAAAGCCACACAGATGGACAAATGAACCAAGCTGAATTAAACAAGAGTATCTCATTCTCGTGACCATATTGATTGATACAAAACAGGATAGGTAACCCATCATGGTAGTATCTTTATGTAGGAATGAATGAGGTCAACACAGAGAGCTAAGTAGAGCCAAGAGTTGTGGAGGGGAAGGGATACAGATAAAAAAAGAAATCTGGAGGATGATTTCATTTGAGTGAAAATAAAAGAAGCTATATCTATCTCTTAACTTGCCAGGAACATGAGTCAAGAAATTTCCATTGTGCTTACATTTATTTGAGTTGGGACTGTCCACACTTACAAACAGAGGAAGCCTGACTAACACAATGTCTAAATAAAGAGAATTTCAAACCTTGAGGAGGATTGGTCATCACTTTAAGTTTAGAAAACATCTTAAAAGCAGTACGCTTTCAGTATTGTACAGGGAAATGGTTGCCACAGACATAACCTTATAGTGCAAATGGAATCAGAAGGTCCTTAAGATCAACCAGCTAATTCCGCTTGATCTGATTCCAAGCAAGCCAACAAGCCTTTGATTGTAAATTGCCTTCCTAGGTAGAACTGCCTAGAAAAAGAATAATAAACAGAACAAGTGTATCCAGTCTACTTGATAGTTACATTGTTCATTGTTAAGCAATAAGTTGGCACCTAATGAGTCAACACCCTAGAATCAGATCACTTTGGTGGATGCTAACATTAATTTTTCTGAGCTAGGAAGGTTTAGAGGCAACAAAGTCTAGTGATGGAAATATAAACTCTTGAGCTAGACTTCTTGAATTTGAATCCTAGCATTGCCACTTACTAGTGTGTGGCTTTGGATAAAATATTTAATCTACCGGTACCTTATTTTCTCACCTGTAAAATGGGAATATAATAGTGACTACCTCGTAGCATTATTAGATGAGAATTATGAGTTAACCTTTATAAAGAAAGTAAAACTTACAAGTACTATAAAATAAAATAATAGGGTTTCCCTAGTGGCTCAGATGGTAAATCTGCCTGCAGTGCAGGAGACCAAGGTTCAATCCTTGGGTCAGGAAGATCCTTTGGAGAAGGGCATGGAAACCCACTTCAGTATTCTTGCCTGGAGAATTCCATGGACAGAGAAGCCTGGTGGGCTACAGTCCACAGGGTCACAAAGAATCAGACACAACTGAGCGGCTAATACTTCTTCTTCTTCAGACTAAAAAAGAGACCTGAGATATGACATCTACTTTATGCTGCAGCTACTCCAGGAGTCAGGATAACTCTCTAGCACACAGAGTTAGAACTTACTTCAACAATCTGCTTACATTTCTAACCGACTGGTTGGCTTCTAAGCTTCTAGAGGGCAGGGACTGTGCCTTACTCATCTTTGTATTTCTTTGTACTTCTAATGCCTGGGACTGGGCAAGCACAAGGAGACATTACCCTGTTCACAGAATCCAAAGACATGGATTTGAATCTTCACTGTACTACCTACTACATATCCTGGAACAATTTACTTAATTTTCCAGACACTCAGTTCCTGCAGTAGTAAATGTGGACTACACACAAAAACTACTAGAACTTGTAAACAAATTTAGCAAAAACAGGATACAAGATTAACATACAGAAATCTGTTGCTTTTCTTTACACTAACAATGAAATATCAGAAAGAAAAAAATCCCTTTTAAAATCACATCAAAAGATAAATTAGGAACAAATTTGACCAAGGAGGTAAAAGGTTTATATAATGAGAACTATAAAACATGGTTAAAGGAAACTGAAGATGATTCAAACAGAAAGATCCTATGCTTTGAATTGGAAAAACTAACATTTATAAAATGATTATACTACCCAAAGCAATCTATAAATTTAATGTGATCTCTGTCAAATTACCCATGACATTTTTCAAAAAAACTAGAACAAATAACTCAGAATTTTGTGTGGAGCCATAAATGACCCAGAATTGCTCAAACAATCCTGAGAAAAAACAACAAAGTTGGAGGCATAAATCTCCCAGACTTCAGACAATGCTACGAAGCTACAGTAATCAAAATGGTATGGTATTGGCACAAAAACATACATCTGAATCAATGGAACAGAATAGAGAGCCCAGAGATAAACCCACACACCTTTGATCAACTAATCTTCAGTAGAGGAGGGAAGGATATACAATGGAGCTTCTGGTTCCAGCTTTGCAAGAGCATGTAACATAAACATGAAGCTGCTCACCCACAATCTGCTGAGCTTGCATGTGTGGGGAGTGAGGCCCTGTGGCGTTCAACCCCAACTTCGTAGCATGTATGACACTCAAAGTGGAGTGGGAAGTGCTTCTGGAGGCTGCCAACAGCCTGTATCTAATCAAGGTGCCCAAAGAGATGACTCAGGGATATAAGCATGACAAGAAATTTCTGAGAAAGAGGCACCATATACTGCTTGAGGTGGATGGTTGGAGAGCATCCTGCAATGCCCAGAGTCAGGATGTCTATTGCCCATCAGCCATGGGATCCCCAACATGTTGGCTGCTGAGTGGTGAGGAAAGCACGTTAGTTTCTCAGTCATGTCTGACTCTTTATGACCCCCTGGACAGTAGCCTGCCAGGCTCCTCTGTCCATGGAATTCTCTAGGCAAGAATACTGGTGTGGGTTGCCATTCCCCTCTCCAGGGGATCTTCCCAATCCAGGAATGGGTCTCCCGTGTTACAAGCAGATTCTTTACCAATTGAATCACCAGAGAAGCCTGTGATGAGGAAACTAAGACTTAAAACTGTGCCAGGCACCACTTTTTCACTCTATGATCATGTGTATCTTTGTTTACATGTGTCTTGTTTGCTAGTCCTATCCTGAGTATCCCTAATCCTTAGCCTGTTGGCACAACAAACACACTATGTTTTTGAGCTTGATATTATATTTGTTTCTCATTAAAGGTTCAAAACGAACAAACAAAAAAGAATATACAATGGAGAAAAGAGTCTACAGCAAGTGGTATTGGGAAAATTGGGCAGACACATATAAATCAATGAATTTAGAATATATCCTCACATCACGTAAGATATGACACCATAAAACTCCTAGGAAAAAAACAGGCAAACACTCTCTGACATAAATTGCACAAATGTTCTATAAGTTGGTCTCCCAAGGCAATACAAATAAAAGCAAAAATAAGCAAATAAGACCTAACCAAACTTAAAAGCTATTATGCAGCAAATGAAACCATAAAAGAAAATGAAAAGACAACCTGTGGAATGGGAAAAAATTTGCAAAAGATACGACCAGAGAAAGCTTAATTTCCAAAATATACAAACAGCTCATATAACTCAAGAACAACAACAATAAATCCAATCAAAAAATGGACAGAAGACTTAAATTGCTGGGTTTCCCTGCTAGCCTCAGTTGGTAAAGAATCTGCCTGCAAGGCAGGAGACCCTGGTTTGATTCCTGAGTCAGGAAGATCCACTAGAGAAGGGATAGGCTATCCACTCCAGTGTNAGCTATTATGCAGCAAATGAAACCATAAAAGAAAATGAAAAGACAACCTGTGGAATGGGAAAAAATTTGCAAAAGATACGACCAGAGAAAGCTTAATTTCCAAAATATACAAACAGCTCATATAACTCAAGAACAACAACAATAAATCCAATCAAAAAATGGACAGAAGACTTAAATTGCTGGGTTTCCCTGCTAGCCTCAGTTGGTAAAGAATCTGCCTGCAAGGCAGGAGACCCTGGTTTGATTCCTGAGTCAGGAAGATCCACTAGAGAAGGGATAGGCTATCCACTCCAGTGTTCTTGGACTTCCCTTGTGGCTCAGCTGGTAAAGAATCTACCTGCAATGCAGAAGACCTGGGTTCGATCCCTGGGTTGGAAAGATCCTCTGGAGAAGGGAAAGGCAACCTATTCCAGTATTCTGGCCTGGAGAATTCCACAGACTGCATAGTCCATGGGGTCTCTAAGAGCTGGACGCAACTGAGCAACTTTCACTTTCTGAAGAAAATACACAGATGGCCAACAGACACACGGAAAGATGTTCAACATTGCTAATTGTTAGAGAAATGCAAATCAAAACTACAATGAGGTACCACCTCAGACTGCTCAGAATGGCCATCGTTAAAACGTTTACAAATTATAAATGCTGGAGAGCCTGTGGAGAAAAGGGAACTCTCTTGCATCGTTGGTAGGAATATAAATTGGCACAGCTACTACGGAAAACAGTATGGAGATTCCTTAAAAAACTAACAGTAGAGATGCCATATGATCCAGCAATCCCACTCCTGGGCATATATCTGCAGAAAACTCTTAATTCAAAAAGATACATACACCTCAAAGTTCACTGCAGCACTATTTACAATAGCAAAGACATGGGAGCAATCTAAATGCCCACTGACAGATGAAAAGATAAAGATGTGCTATATAGACATAGTGAAATACTACTCAACCATGGAAAAGAATGAAATAATGCCATTTGCAGCAACATGAATGGCTCTAGAGATTATCATACTAAATGAAGTAAGTCAGAAAGAAATACAAATACCATATTATTATCACTTATATGTAGAGTTTAAAACATGACACAAAAGAACTTACTTATGAAATAGAAACAGACTCACAGACATAGAAAACAAACTTTTGGTTGGCAAAGGGAAAAGGTGGTGGGGGAAGGATGAATTAGGAGTTTGGGATTAGTAGAAACAAACTACTATATATAAAATAGATAAACAACAAGGTTCTATGTATAGCATAGAGAACTGTATTCAATATCATGTAATAAACCATAATGGAAAAGAAAAAAGAATATTTACATCAGTTCATTTCAGTCACTCAGTTGTGTCTGACTCTTTGCGACCCCATGAATTGCAGCACACCAGGCCTCCCTGTCCATCACCAACTTCCGGAGTTCACTCAGACTCACGTCCATTGAGTCAGTGATGCCATCCAGCCATCTCATCCTCTGTCATCCCCTTCTCCTCCTGCCNGGTATTCCCATCACTTTCAGAATTTTCCACAGTTTACTGTGATCCACACAGTCAAAGGCTTTGGCATAGATATGTATATATAACTAAATAACTTTTCTCTACACCAGAAACTAACAAAGCATAGTAAATCAACTAAACTTCAAAAAAAAAAAAAAAAGAGTAAACAACTTTATTGAGGTATAACTGCACATTTAACGTGTACACTGTTTTAACATATGTATATACCTATGAAACCAACACTGCCATCTAGATACTAAACATATCAAGCGTACTCTTATCACTCCCCAAAGTTTTCATGAACATTTATGTTCCATGAACATTTACGAACAAAAACCAAATCTTCAGACTCCTAAGCTGCTGCTGCTTCTCTTATACCTGAAGGAAATTTGTGTTATTGACCCATATTGTATGCTACTGCACATTTATGGAAAATAACATAATTGAAAATAAAAGATTTTATTTATAGAAGCCCCAACGTATACTACAGACACTATAAAGTCTGTCATTTGGTGAGACATCCTGCCTGCTTCCTGATGAATCATCAATTCAAAGTCCTTCCAGAGACCTTGCCCTTGAATTCTGGGAGGTAACCAGGTTTACTGTGTCTTTATAATAACTTCCCTTTTTTGCTCTCTGCTTATGCAACTTTAAGCAGAACCCTTGTCATTTGTTATCTCAATTTCTTCCTCTTTATCTCAGTTTTCCTCCTTTTCTTCTGTGAGGATGGTGGTGAAGTTCCTGTGCTTCTAATATAAACTGTCTGGGTTCAAAACCCACTTCTCTCACTTACAAACTACAGAGCTTTGGGCAGGTTATCTCTCTGCAAAGCCTGGTAGTTTGACGTTAAATTCTTGGTGAATGTTACATACAACTATTTTCTCTGTAAACTGGCTTATATACTACTCAGCCCACATGGCAGAGATGTCCAAATCTCCTGTCTCATAGGGTCATCCCGTCCCCCATCTCTAGGTTTTACATCTGTATCTTTAAGAGACTAGTTTATTAAAAGCAGAATCCCAGCCAACACAATGTTCTAAATTGGAAAACAATTACTAAAACTGATTTTACTTCTATATTTCTTTCTGGAACCAAGTAATATTTTCATGTAAATCTACATTAAAGAGGTTTTTTTTTTTTTTTTGAGATATATACATATATGGGAACATTAGATGTGAACTAGTTAGTTGTGAAAGAATTAGTAGTTTTGCTTTAAAAAAATCAAATCAGATGTACCTTTTGTTACTGCTCTATAATAAACCCTTAATGTATATTATTTCATTTAATCCACATGTCTCCACACTGAGTAAGCTGAGGAGGAAGAGGATGCATTGGTCTTGCTATCTTATGTGGCAGAGGTGGACGAGGTAGAAGGGGAGGCAGGAGAGGCAGGAATACTCAATGCAACACAAAGGAAATACATCATAGTTTCTGTCTGACTTTTTTGCTTTTTCCTTTCTCTAAAAATGTTCATATACCACAAACCACATGATATTTTGTAAAATGAACACTTAGGCAATAATGATGGAGACAAAAAAAAAAGCCTCATACAATTTTTGCCCCACAATTTTTAGATTTTCACACGAAGACACATACACAAGTTTACTACTTCAGTGATGATTTACTATTAGCATGATTTACCACTCATTAAGTGACAGTGAATCATAAAGATCTTCATCCTTGTCTTCACACTGAGTAATCTGGGAAGGAGCAGGAGGAGGGGTTGCTCTTGCTGTCTTAGGGGTGGAAGAGGTGGAGAAGTTGGAAGGGGAAGCAAGAGAGACAGGCACACTCAGTGTAACTTTAAGGAAATATTGTAAATTCTGAATGACTGTTTTGCTTTTTCATTTCTCTAAAAATGCTTCTATATGGTAGCCACCACTATTTGCTTTAGTTTCAGTGCCCATATCATAGAAGTGCTGAGGTCATAAAAGAAGTCAAAAGTAATCTTGAATAACTGGAACCTTTCTGCCAGATTGTCTTATGGCAATTTGTTTCTTGGCACTGCTTCTTCTACATCTTCCTCATTTTCTGGTCTTGGTTCAGAAGCACTCTTCTCCACCAAGTCATCTTCTGTTAATTCCTCTGATGTGGTGTCTACTAGCTCTCGAATTTCTCCAAGATCTAGATCTTGAAACTCTTCACTCCCCCTCGCTACCTTTGTTGCCATATCCATAATCTTCTTCACGATCCCCTTGACTGGTTCTGTTGTAAATTCTGTGAAGTCATGCATAACAGCTAGACACAGTTTTCTCCAGCAGGAATTTATCTTCTCAGGTTTGATGGCTTTCAGGGCTTTTTCTACAACAGTGATGGCATATATTCAACGGTATAATCCTTCCAGACTTTTATGATGTTCTATCGGGTTTCTCTTCCATAGCACTGACAATCTTTTCCATAAAGTACCATACATAATGAGGTTTAAAGGTCCTTATGACACCCTGATCTGGGATTTCTCATGGCTCAATGGTAAAGAATCTGCCTGCAGTGCAGGAGACCTGGGTTTGATCCATGGGTCAGGACAATCCATTGGAGAAAGGAATGGCTACCCACTCCAGTATTCTTGCCTGGAGAATTCAATGGACAGAGGAGCCTAGCAGGCTCCATGACAGTCCACGGAGTCACAAAAAGTCAGATACGACTGAGCAACTACACTTTTTTGACATGACCCCCTGATCTAGAGGCTGAATTATACACATGTGTCTAGTGGCAAGCAACCACTTCAACACCTTAGGAGTTGAACTCATGAGGTCTGAAGTGGCCAAAGGCATTGTCCAGTATCAAAAGAAATTTAAAAGGCAATTACTTACTGGCAAAGGTACTTCCTGACTTTAGAGACAAAACACTGACGGAACCAATCAAGAAAAAGGTGTTCTGGTAGTGTCGGCCTTCTTATTGTAAAACCAAAAGACTGGTGTTTATCTTTTCCCTTCATGGTTTAGGAATTAGCAGCTTTATAGATAAGGGCAGTCCTGATCATAAACTGGAGTGCATGTGCACAAAATAGTAAAGTTAGCTATCCTTTCCTTAAATGCTGGTGCTCACTTCTCTTCCTTACTAATAAATGTCCTTTGTGGCATACCCCTCCCCCTCTCCAGAATAGAATACTTTTGTCTGCATTAAAAACTTGTTTAGGCAGACATCCTTCCTCCTCAATGATTCTTTTAATGACAACTTTTCTGCTGTCTGTTGCTGAGCAGAAGCTTCTTCTCCTGTTATCTTGACATTTTAAAGCCAAACTTCTTTTTAAAATTATCAAACTACTCTTGCTGACATTAATTTTTCCTGCTTTAGGTCTTTCACCTTCCTTTTAAGTTGTTATATGACTTCATTTTCTCGAATCATATTAGACTCCATAGATAAGTCTTTCTTACAGCAATACTTCACCCACACAAAAGGGTTACATTTTCAGTATGAGATAAAAAGGCATTTCATCAACAGTGCAAAGTTTTGCAACAGTTACAAGTTTCTGTAGCTGCAGCAATGGTTTCATTTTCCTTTTCAACAATGGTCTTTACACTGGATTTATGTATCTTGAAATGGTGGGTAACCACAGCTGCAGATCAAATAGATCAATCTATGCTGTGTATCAAACAGTTCAAATTTTTCTTGTGATATAATGACTCTGCTTCTTGAAAGAACTTCCAGGATCATTAGCAGCACTTTGTATGGGTCCTTGGTGTTATTCAAAGTTTATAGCATTGCACTAAACACAATGAAAAATCTTTGAAAACCATAAGAGATAATCTTTTACTGCAATATAGAATTTACTAGAGACACAACTGTTCACATGGAGATGTTTAGTGTCACATAGCATTTTACTTGCAACACGAAACACTAGATTTCATCGTTATAGCAACAGGAGATAGTGATGAAATTATTAAAGTAGTACACTGTGTCATAGTTAATTTTATGCAGTTATGATTTAATACTGCATCTTTATATTTGTTTATCTTTTTCTTAACTGGGAATGTTGCCATGTATGCTCTGTGTCTATATAAATTTTGAAAAATTCTGAACTTTTTATAATAGACTTGTATGTATTTTATAGTTGTTGATGTTCAGCCACTAAGTCAAGTGTGAGTCTTTGCGACTCCATGAACTGTAGCATGCCAGGCTTACCTGTCCTTCACTATCTTCCGGAGTTTGCTCAAACTCATATCCATTGAGTCAGTTATGTCATCCAGCCATCTCATCCTCTGTCAACCCTTTCTCTTCCTGCCATCAATTTTTCCCAGCATCAGGGTCTTTTTCAATGTGTTTGCTCTTCACATCAGGTGGCCAAAGTACTGGAGCTTCAGCTTCAGCATCAATACTTCCAATGAATATTCAGAGTTGATTTTTTTAGGTTTGACTGGATGATCTCCTCACTGTCCAAGGGACACCTTAAAGTGTTCTCTGGCACCACAATTTGAAAGCATCAGTTCTTCAGTGCTCAGCCTTTTTTATGGTCCAACTCTCACATCCATACATGACTACTGGAAAAACCAGTTTTGATTATAGACCTTTGTCAGCAAAGTGATGTCTCTGTTTTCTAATATGCTGTCTACGTTTGTTTTCTTCCAAAGAGCAAGTGTCTTTAATTTCATGGCAGCAGTCACCGTCCACAATGATTTTGGAGCCCAAGAAAAGTGGTCTGTCATGGTTCCCACTTTTTCCCCATCTATTTGCCATGAAGTGATGGGACCAGATAGCATGATCTTCATTTTTTGAATGTTGAGTTTTAAACCAGCTTATTCACTCTCCTCTTTTACCCTCATCAAAAGGCTCTTTAGTTCCTCTTCGCTTTCTACCATTAGAGTGGTTTCATCTGCATATCTGAGGTTGGTATTTCGCCCAGAAATCTTAATTCCAGCCTGTGAGTCACCCAGCCTGACATTTCTCTTGATGTTCTCTGAATATAAGTTAAATAGGCAAGGTGAGAGTATACAGCCTTGACTTATTCCTTTCCCAATTTTGAACCAGTCTGTTGTTCCATGTCCAGTTCTAACTGTTGCTTCTTGATATGCATACCGGTTTCTCAGGAGACAGGTAAGGTGTTCTGGTATTCCCATCTCTTTAAGAATTTTCTAGTTTGTTGTGATCCACACAGTCAAAGGCTTTAGCATAGTCAATGAAGCATATTTTTTTTTTTTAATTTTCTTGCTTTTTCTATGATCCAATGGATGTTGGCAATTTGATCTCTGGTTACTCTGCCTTTTCTAAATCCAGCTTGAACATCTGGAATTTCTTGGTTCATTTACTGTTGAAGCCTAGTTTGATGGATTTTAAGCATTATCTTGCTAGCATGTGAAATCAGCACAGTTGTACAGTAGTCTGAACATTCTTTGGCATTGGTTTTGGGGACTGGAATGAAAACTGACCTTTTCCAGTCCTATGGCCACTGCTGAGATTTCCAAATTTGCTGGCATATTGAGTGCAGCCCTTTCACAGCATCATCTTTTAGGATTTGAAATAGCTCAGCTAGAATTCCACTAACTCCACTAGCTTTGTTAGTAGTGATGTTTCCTAAGGCCCACTTGACTTCGCATTAAACAATGTCTGACTCTAGATGAGTGATCGTGATTATCTGGGTCATTAAGACCTTTTTTTGTACAGTTCTTCTGTGTAGTATTGCCACCTCTTCTTTATCTCTTCTGCTTCTGTTAGGTCCTTGCTCTTTCTGTCCTTTATTGTGCCTGTCTTTGCATGAAATGTTCCCTTGGTATCTCTACTTTTCTTGAAGAGATCTCTAGTCTTTCCTATTCTATTGTTTTCCTCTATTTCTCTGCATTGTTTACTTAAGAAGGCTTTCTTATATCTCCTTGCTATTCTCTGTAACTCCACATTCAGTTAGGTATATCTTTCCCGTTCTCTTTCGCCTTTTGCTTCTCTTTTCTCAGCTATTTGTAATACCTCCTCAGACAACCACTTTGCCTTCTTACATTTCTTTTTCTTGGGAATGGTCTTGGTCACCACCTCCTGCACAATGTTATGAACTACCATCCAGTAAATGATACTTCAGCAAATGATAAAATACCCTAGTACCTGCGTATATTTTATACATTCATGATATACCTTACTTCTTTTTGATATTTCTAGGCTACGATTTTTGAGTTATTTTCAAACTGTCACAAATCTAAAAAAAGTTTCGAATATATTTTTTGAAAAAATATGCATTTAAACTGCCTTCACAGTTCAGTCCCAAGTTGTTCAAGGATCAACTGTATATATACATATGCACATAAACACACACACAGAGACATAGAACAAATCTCTTATTACTTAAGGCAGACAATCAAAACCTGATATCCAATATTCTTTAAAAAGTTATTTACTTTCAATGAAATTGTTTCATAGGACATAAAATTAAGATGTTAGCTAACATAATCACTTTTTCTTGCATGTAATAGCTAATGAAAACACATTAACAAAGCAGTCATGTCAAGTATTTTAAGCTGTCCTTGAAAGGGTAGACACTAAGAGTTCTCCATAGACTCCCCACTGTTCTTAGGGTAAAGCTTCTGCCTCTTCTCTTTGCATCTCCTCATCCCTGATCAAAGCACTTCCAAAGAATTGTCTATACTTAATTTTTACTGACTCTCCTTTCTCTCTTGAGCCTACTCCAATCAGATTTTCCTCCCACTGTCATAAAAACTGCACTTATCAGAATCAACAATGACCTCCATGCAGCCAAATCTTAAGGAGAAATCTCAGTTCATATCTCATACCACCTAACACTAGCATTTGATTTATTGGTTGGTTTCTTCTTGAAATAGTTTTGTCACTAGATCTCCAAGTCACCTCCCTCTTCAGTTCTCCTTCTACCTCAATGACCATCCTTTCTCGGCATTCTTTGCTGAATTCTCCTTTATCTTCCTAACCTCTAAAAATTCAAGTGTCCAGGACTCACTGCATAAACCTCTTCTCTTCCCTATCTACACACTCACTCATTGAAGTTTTCATCTAGTCCATGACTTTAAATGCCATTTACCTGCTACTGCCTCCCAAATTCCTATGTCGGGCCCAACTCCTATGCAAAGTACATATCCCACAGGCTATTTCCCATCTCTATTTGTATCTCTACAGGCATTTCAACAAGCCCAAAACTAAACTGCTAATCTTCTGCCCTGGAGTGCTCTTCTTTCAAATTCTCCACTTCATAAAACAGTAATATCATTCTTCCACTCGCTCAGGCCCAAACCTTGGAATCACACTTGACTCCTCTCCTTCTCACACATCCCACATCCAATTCATTAGAACATCCAGTCAAATGTACTACAAAACTTATTCACACTACCAGTCACACTACTTCTCACTACCTCCTCCTCTGCCACCTTGGACCAAACCTCAATAATCTCATGTTCCCTTCACTTAGTCAATTTTTCACCCTGTGAAGCAAAGCATTTAAAAGGTTAAGTTGGATTGTTACTTTTCCTGCTTAAACTTTCCTATGGCTTCCCATTTTACTCAGAATGAAAAGTCTTTGTCACTATAACCCCTTATATGATGTTCCCACCATTACCACCTCCACCAACTCTTTGATCTCATTTCCTACTGCTCTCCCCTCTTGCTCACCTATCATATCCACAATGCTGTCTTTGCTATTCCTCACACACACTGAGCACACTCTATCCCAGGGTTTTTGTATTTCTAACATTCTCCAAGTATTCCTATGTAATGCTCTGCCTTCGTCACCTAGGTCTTTCCTAACTATCCCATATAAAATAAATCCCCTCATCTTTTTGATACTCTATCCTGATTTATTATTCATAAAACCTTTTTTATTTTGAAATAATTGTAGATTCATAAGCACTTGCAAGAAATAATAGAGATCCTGTGTACCCTTTACTCAGTTTCCCCCAGTGGCCACATTTTACAAAACTACAGTGCAATACTGCCACTAGGATATTGACGTTGATATAGCCAAGATACAGGACATTTCCAGTTCTATCAAGGATTCATGGTGCTCTTTTACAGCCACACCCACGACCCTCTAACCTCTACTCCCTTCTAACCCTCAGCAACCACTAACCTGTTTATTTCTGTTTTTATTTCAAGGATGTTATATAAATGCAATCATACAAATTAACTTTTTGGGATTGGCCTCTTCCATATAACATTATTCCTTGGAAATTCATCCACGTTGTTGTGTCATGGCATTTCTTTTACCACCTGATATACAAACATATATTTTTATTTGCTTATTAGGCTAAGTGAAGGACAGGGAAGCCTGGCATGCTGTAGCCCATTGGGTTGAAAAGAGTTGGACACGACTGATCGACTGAACAACAAGGCTAAGTTTCCTGAGAGCAGGGAATATATTTTGTACACTGTACTATAGTGTAGATATAAAATAAACATTTGTTGAATAAATTAAATCCAGACTCTTCAACATGACTGATAAGACCCAAATGAAGCATGCTTACCTTTCCAACCCCTCCATGCTGCCACACCACTCCCATCCAGATACACTAAATAGTGAATAGTAAAGTCGCTCAGTCGTGTCTGACTCTTTGCAACCCCATGGATTGTAGCCTACCAGGCTCCTTCCTCCATGGGATTCTCCAGGCAAGAGTACTGGAGTGGGTTGCCATTTCCTTCTCCAGGGGATCTTCCCAACCCCCGGATCGAATCCAGGTCACCCGCATTCCAAGCAGATGCTTTAACCTCTGAGCCACCAAGGAAGCAAAAATAGTGAATAATGCCATTCAATTATACTAAACATCTTGCCATTTATAGCAGATTGCCTATGTGCTCTGATATTTTTGATATTTACTGTTTACAACAGTGGGTCTCAAACTGTAGTGTANTTCCCAACCCCCGGATCGAATCCAGGTCGCCCGCATTCCAAGCAGATGCTTTAACCTCTGAGCCACCAAGGAAGCAAAAATAGTGAATAATGCCATTCAATTATACTAAACATCTTGCCATTTATAGCAGATTGCCTATGTGCTCTGATATTTTTGATATTTACTGTTTACAACAGTGGGTCTCAAACTGTAGTGTACCTCAGAATCACAGGGATGATCAGGTTTATTAAAACAGACTGCTAGGCTCCAACTTCAGAGTTTTAAATTCAGGAAGTCTGAAGTAAGTCCTGAGAATCTGCATTTCTGACAAATTCCCAAGTGATGTTGATTCAGCTGGTCGATGAACCGTATGTGGAAAATCACTGTGTCAGAACATTTTAAAATTTCCTTACCTATTTCACGTGCCTAATTTCTTGGTTAACTTTTAGTCCCTCTCATACCCTAGAACATGGTGTTCATGGTACACTGTTCTTACCCTATCACATCACTTATCACAGGATATTATAATGTCCTATTTATGTGTGCTTCTCTTCTGCCAAATGATATCCTCAGCACTTAGTACAATCTGATACAGACTAAGCACTCAATGTATATGATGACTGAATAGGTTCCTTAATTTTGATACCTTAAAAGACTCAACTGAAATAGTATCTTTACAGTCATAGGATATTTAGAATGAAGTGCTTCTATATGCTAGAAATAAAAGAGGAAAACACCAAGGATCATTTAAGGCAATTTTTAATATTAAGATTTTATAAAAAGTATTATTGTTTATTGCAGTTCTTTTCAACCAAAAAAATACACCACACATTGAAATAATGACTGATGACAAAGGTTAAGAATGCAAGTTAAGATACTTTAAACATTATTTTTTCAATAATTACTTCAAAGTCTGTATTTTGTTCTTCTAAAAGTGTACTCTCTTGCCTTCAGACTAAACACCCAAACCACAGACTATCTAACCCAGCCAGGACTTCAAAGAACACTGTAATTGACCCCCAGTGCTCACCAGATGTTCAAATCAGAACATACTCACTTGGACAGACCTATAGACTATTACTAAAATTCCAAAATCCAAAAAAAATCTCTAGAAACCTAAAGTTTTTCACAAGTTTGAGTCAAATTCATTTAGCAGCAAAATCTTACCTGAACATGTGTGGTTACTATATAGGTTATATAGCTTTATCCAAATTAGTGTTAATACTAATGCATTTTTTGTGGCACGTTTGATTATGTTTGATTTTAAGATGCTACTCTAGACCCCACTGAAGTGTCACAGAAAATATGGTATATACACTATGTGAAGTGAGTGAAGTCGCTCAGTCATGTCTGACTCTTTGCGACCCCATGGACTGTAGCCTATCAGGCTCCTCTATATACACTATATTATACACTATATATACACCATAATATACACTATATTATACACTATAATACAATATGCTATATTATACACTATATATACACTATATTCCTGTCTAGAATCCCAACAATTTTGAGTTCTGAAACACACTTGACCCAGAGGGTTTGGATAAACTTACATGCCTGTATTAAGAATGAGATGTCATTTCTCTAGCCCTTACATTTTTGTCTACTATATTTGAAATATTTATCCAAATAATGTCCCCTATTGTTTTAACCAATTTTCTGTTGATGGGTGGGGCTGTGTTCCCTCTGTTATTTACCTGGGGCCACACTATGGTGGAGGTAATGAAGATGATGGCAATGGTGACCTCCCTCAAAAGGTCCCATGCACACACTGGTCATGATGGTGCGATCATCACCTAGAGCCAGACATCCTGGAATGTGAAGTCAAGTGGGACTTAGGAAGCATCACTACAAACAAAGCTAGTGGANGTCTAGTTTCAAGTCCCAGAGAGTGAACAAGAATCACATACTGTTTTGAGAGAGTAATTCCTCCGTGGGAGACCTCGAAGCCCAGTAAGGCTTCCAGATTTCCTGACCATTTGGTGAATGATGTTCAAAGGAAAAATTAAGATATGCCCATCTATGTAACTCTTCAGGCTTAAATACCTGTTTATCTTAAATTACAAAATTAAGTTATGGAAACTGTAGTAGGTTATAGTGACCCATTGGCTACTATTCATTATCGTTTTAAATTTTTCTTAATTTGTAGGTATCAGAGAGCCTTTTGCTATTTTATTCTTGGAGTATTGTTGTAAATGAAAATTTTTATATCAAAAAACTGCAAAAAAAGCTTAAATATAATTACATATATTTTAATAAAACTCCTAGAGGAAAACGTAGGCAGACCACTCTATGACATAAATCACAGCAACATCGTTTTCAATCCATCTCCCAGAAGAGTGGAAATAAAAGCAAAAATTAACAACCTACTTTAACTGAAAAGCTTTTGCACAGCAAAGGAAACAATATTATTACTGCCTGAGCCACCAGGGCATCCCAGTAAGCAGAGAAAGTACGGGAAATCACGTGATTTATTTCTTTTATCTCTTTTCCCAAGTCTCTAGCACCCAAGCCCCCATGTAAAACTACAATAGAGGTAAACTGTGCATGTGTGAATATGACCTTCTGCATCATAGCAAATGTTTTGGGAACTAATTTTACAAGATAGATTACTGCCCAGGAATTTGGCCACTGGGTGGCAAACATACAGTACAGATGCAAATAACACTGTGATGTGTTTGCAAACACAACTGATATATTGAAATCAAGACCTAGAAATTTTGGTTGAAACTTACTGTCTAATCCCGGCCAAATGAATTGACTACTAAAACCAAACAAACAAAAAATCAACATTTTTGTAGGATTTAAATAAGACTCAGTATTTCATAGCACAATTTTAAAAATATCCAAGCTATGGCCTAAAATCTAGCATTCCAAAAACCAGGAAAATCTAAATTGAGAAAAGACAATCAAGAGACACCAATACCAAAAGGACACAGATTTTGGAATTATCCAGCAAAGATATTAAAGTAGATATTGGAAAAATATTCCAGACACTCTTGAAATGAATAGAAAGACAAAAAGTCTCAGCAATGAAATAGACGAATTCCACTTGTGGAAATTGGAGAAAAACACAATAACCAAAAACCTGAAAAATACAATAACCACATTTAAAAGTTCACTAGATGGCTTCAAGGACATAGTGGAGAAAGCGGAAGAAAGAGTTAATGACCTTGAAAGCAGATCAATAAAAATTAATGATTTAAAAGATCTTAAATGACCTAAAATAAAAAGGATAAACCCAAAGAATGCCCAGACACATCATAAACAAACTGCTTAAAACTAAAGGCAAAGAAAAGTTATTTTTGTCTAGAAATCCAGAGAAGGGGAGGGAAATGTATTATATAGAGGAACAATGATTCAAATGAAGATGAATTTTTTATTAAAAAACATAAGGCTAGGAAACAGAACATTTTGAAATGCTAAAAAAAACAATGCAACTCAGAATTCTATATCTAGCAAGAAAAATCCTTTAGGATTAAAGTGGAAAAAACAAACAGACATTCGCGTGTAAATGAAAATGAAGAGCATTTGTTTCTAGCAGATTTGCTTTAAAAGAATTGCTAAAGGAAGTTTTTCAGGCAAAAGGGAAATGATACTAAAGGGAAACTTAGAACATTGGGAATGAAGAAGGGGCAACAGAAATGGTAAATATAAAATTACTCTTCTTGTGTTCTATAAAGCATGTTTCATTGTTGAAAGCAAAAATAATAACAATATCTGATGGGATTTTCATCGTATAGAGGTGTTATACATAGGACAACTACAATACCCTACAAAAGTGTGGCTATATGATGGTATTCTTTTTATAATCCACTTAGAGTAGTAATATGCTGATTTTATCTAGGCAGTGAAAAATTAAGTATGTATATTATAATCTCTAGAGCATCCACTAAAAATCTGGATAAAGAAATACAGTAAAATCTCAAAACATTAAAATGGAACACTAAAAAAATGTACAGATAGAGAACAAAAGAGGCAGGACAAGGAAAACTTACAAAAAACAAAGAAATCAAACAGAAAACAATAATAAAATGGTTAATGTAAACTTAAACACATCAGTAATTACATTACGTGTAAAGGACCTATATGTGCTTATGTGCTAAATCATGCTAAGTTGCATCAGTTGTGGCCTACTCTTTGCAACTCATGGACTGTAGCCTGCCAGGCTCCTCTGTCCATATACCAACTAAAAACAGAGATTGTAAAAATTGACCAAAAAAATTCATGACNCTTAAACACATCAGTAATTACATTACGTGTAAAGGACCTATATGTGCTTATGTGCTAAATCATGCTAAGTTGCATCAGTTGTGGCCTACTCTTTGCAACTCATGGACTGTAGCCTGCCAGGCTCCTCTGTCCATATACCAACTAAAAACAGAGATTGTAAAAATTGACCAAAAAAATTCATGACCCAACATGTGCTGTATATGAGAAACTCACTTCAAGTATGATTTAGACATTAAATAGTAAATAATTTTATCTTTTAAAATTCTAATAAAAAGAAAATTGGAATGGCTATATTAGTATCAGACAAGGTGGCAGAGGATGAGATGGTTAAATAGCATCACCAACTCAGTGGACATGAACTTGAGCAAACTCTGGGTGATAGTGAAGCCTGGCATGTTGTAGTCCATGGGGTCACAAAGAGTTGGACATGACTTAGTGACTAAGCAACAACAAAAGCATAAAGGTAGACTTCAGAGCAAAGGAAGTGACCAGGGTAAAGATTATTTCACAACAATAAAGAAGTCAGTTAATTAAGCAGACATTGTTTATGCACCTAACCACAAAGCTTCAAAATACATGAAGCAAATCCTGTCAGAAGTAAAAGAAGAAATATACATATCAACAATCATAGCTGGGGACTTCAGTACTTCTCTCTTGGTAATATACAAGCTAGGGAACAGAAAATCAACAAGAACGTAGAAGATATAGATATAAAAGAACTTAACACCAGAGCTTATAAATTTATCATTCCAAAACTAATATAATAGAATAGTATTTGGAAGGATTTGCCTAATCATCTTTGTAATCAAGAATCCAAAAATAAAGATGCAATATAATAGTGCTAATGAATTTTTTTTTAAGAATATCAGTTAGATCTAATTAACATTTATACAACACTCCACCCAACAACACAGTACACATTGTTTGCAGGTGCCCAGGGAAGATTTACCAAGATTGACTATATCCTAGGTTATAAGTCATAATATATTAAAAGAATTAGAAATAATCCCAAGTATGTTCTCTGACATGATAGAATCAATAGCAGAAAGATAACAAGAAGCTCTCAAAACACTTAGAAATTAAGCAATATACTTTTAAATAATCCCTGGGACAAAGAGAACGTCTTAAAAGAAATTAGAAAATGTTTTGAAGTTTTAAAAAAAAAGAGAAAATACAATCCAACAAAATTTGTAAGATGCAGCTAAACCAGTGCTTAGAGGAAATTTTACAGCATTAAAATGCTTATATTAGAGAAGAAGGAGGGTCTCAAATCTTTGACCTCAGTTTTCATTTTAAGAAAACTAGAAAAAGAAAAGCAAAAAATAAGCCCAAAACAAGAAGAAAGAAGGAGAAAATAAAGATAGGGGGATAAAAATTAAGTTGAAAACAGAAAGGTAGAGAAAATCTATAATCAAAAAGCTGTTCCTTTGAAAGAATCAATACAATTGATAAAAATTTATCAAGACTGACAAAAAAAGAGAAGACACAAGTTACCAATATCTAGACTGAATGGATATTACTAGACTCTACACACATTGAAAAGATAATAAGAGAATGGTGTGAACAAATCTGTACATGTAAACTCAACAACTTAGATGGAATGTACCAATTCCTCAAAAACCAAATACTACCAAAACTATATTACAAGAAAAGGAAACCAGCTCAGTGCTCCTTCATGATCATAGAAAAATCTTCAACAAAATATTTACAAATTGAATTCAGTAATATAAAAAAAGAATAATACATCATGACCAAACAAGGTTTATTCTGGGAATGGAGGGGCTGTTCAGTATTGACAATTCACTCTGCCAATTTACTCAAGAAGAAAAACTACATGACTGTTTAATTGATGCAGAAACATAATTTGAGAAAGTTAAATTCCAATTCATGATTAAAAAAAAAACTTTCAGGAACCTAGGGATAGAAGGGACTTTTCTCAACATGATGAAGGGCATCCACAAACAAATGTATAGCTGACATAATCAGCAGTGAATGGCTGACTNTACTTTGCCAACAAAGGTCTGTCTAGTCAAGGCTCTGGTTTTTCCAGTAGTCATGTGTGGATGTGAGAGTTAGACTATAAAGAAAGCTGAGCCCAGAAGAATTGACACTTTTGAATTGTAGTGTTGGAGAAGACTCTTGAGAGTCCTCGGTGTTCATTGGAAAGACTGATGCTGAATCTCAGACTCCAATACTTTGGCCACCTCACGTGAAGAGTTGACTCATTGGTAAAGACCCAGATGCTGGGAGGGGTTGGGGGCAGGAGGAGAAGGGGACAACAGAGGATGAGATGGTTGGATGGCATCATTGACTCGATGGATATGGGTTTGGGTAAACTCCGGGAGTTGGTGATGGACAGGGAGGCCTGGCGTGCTGTGATTCATGGCGTCACAAAGAGTCAGACACGACTGAGTGACTGAACTGACTGACTGAATATTTTATCATATTGCTATACCAGTATAATATAGAAAGAAGAATGTGAGCTTTTTAAACAAGTCTGAATTCAGATTCTAATTTCTAAAAAACTAGTGATGCGACTAGAGGTAGGTGACCTTTCTCAGCTCAGTCATGATAAAATATCAACTTTTCTGGAGCGTTAGGAGTTAAATACAATGATATGTGTAAAATACTTGATACATGGTAGGTTCCCAACAAAGTAATCATTATTAATATTTTAATTTTAATCTTTCTCCTATTTTTCAACATTTAAGATTATTTCTTAGCAGAGTATTTATTCTGGAGTCCAAGAATTATTATTACTCCCTTTTTCAGGATCTTGGTTTTCAGGTTTTTAAATCTTCAAACAATATGCCAGTTTATTAATAAACTGAGCAATGCTTGTAAGCATGTTTGCCTGTAGTTTAGTTGAAGATATAGGCAGCCCTACAAAGACAGGTGAGCAAACAGAAGCATAGACCTAAGAGGCAGCCCTTCCCCAAGTGGAGAAAGTTAGCATGCAGCAAACCCATGGTGGGGAGGGGGTTGGGGGACTGCAGTGGGGGG
>SJYA01001608.1:460680-539357 GCA_006410615.1 Neotragus moschatus
CTGCAGTTGGGGGATGGGGAGTGCGGTTATCACTGAGCCTTATTCTGCCCAACTAGATAGAGGCTACGTTCAAATTCAAACTGGAGCATAGCTATCAGAAGATAATTAAAATCATCAAAATGGAAGTGATAGTATATTGGCAGCTTTCTGCTATTGTTTTGTTTGTTTTGGTTTTGTTTTTATTTTTACTTTCTTGCGTTTTAACACTTTTTGACCCTGGCAGAGTAAACGATACTCTTTCTTTTGTAAGATAAATTTTGGTATAAATTTTGGTAAAGAAAAAGCTAAGTATGGTACTGGGTTTCCCTGGTGGCTCAGACAGTAAATAATCTGCCTGCAATGCAGGAAATAGTTTTGGCCCCTGGATTGGGAAGATCCTCTGGAGAAAGAAATGGCATCCCACTCCAGTATTCTTGCCTGGGAAATTCCATGGACAGAAGAACCTGTTGGACGCAGGTTCATGGGGTCACAAAAGAGTCAGACAGGACTTAGCAACTAAACAACGACAAAGTATGTTTCTAATACATTAAAATTGCCTTTAGCAATGCTTTCATAGGCTATTAATGTAAAGAAGTTACATCACACTATTATTATTTGTTCTACAACCACAACAATTAATTGGTTTTTATTAAAAACTTCTTTATATTAATAGTCTATGTGCACATTTTCAATGAACACAATATACAATTTTTGTAATTCTTTTCATCTTTTCTACGTTATATTTGCTCTGGTTACATTTATTGAAATGTAGAAATAAAGGTACAGCTGATGTGTTGTAAATGAGAATTTGAAGAAAATCGTAAGGTGTTTCTGATAGCTGTTGAACATTTTGAGTTGTATGAAACAACATTTAAGAATTTTAATTTACAAAGGTAGATTAGTTTTACAAAGCCAGATTAGAAAAAGATAACGTTTAAGATATAGCCTTTTTAAGTAGTTTTAACTAAGTGTAAATTTTTATAGTGCTTAGGAAAAAATACATTTCTCAAATCATAAGTCAGAAAGATTTATAGCACTATTTAGTGAGTAAAAAATATTTTAATCTTTGAGTTTCTTTCCATATGTTTTAAGCAAACTGTCCTTATTTGATTAGTCATATTTCAAATCAAAATTGTTAGATATCTAATTGCCAGACAATGAATCTAGTCTAGAAGGTTTTTTGTACAAATAGCTGAATGATATCCAGAAGAAATCATTTTTTCTGGGGACCAAAACAGCATGATGCCCCTTTCCATGATGAGCATTTAATTTCTTTCCCTTTTATGGACTAGCAAAGAGGCAAAGGGGTATTTTACATGCTGATACTAATGTATGAGTCAAGAAATATTTGAACTTTATATTATCTTCATGTATTAAAAAAATCTTTAAAATCCACAGCAGATATTGTCATTTTTTACAAGCATTAAATATTATGTCTTTACTTAGGTGGTTTTCAATTATACTTTCCCTGTACACTCAAATATTTAGCACAAATAGCTCCATGGAGATGACAAAATGCAGCTCAAACACAATTCAGTTCTTTCTTCTCCAGTATGTGTGATCTGTTCCCATGGAAATTTCATGTTGACCAGGAATTGTAGAAATACTATATGCAAACATATCTCAGAAGCAGACCTTTTTGGAGAATATTTGTGATTTAATTTGAATCACTCCATTAAAACTGTTCAAATAAAAGAAGACTTTTTTCTTTCGCATTGACCATTCTACAATTTTCCTTAGTTTTAATGTATTAGTCTAATAGATTTGGAGACTACAAGGACCTTAATACATCTTCTGATGAGAGTAAAATTAAATCTTAATGATTTAGGTAAATGTATTCATTTGAAAAAGATGATGGACTTAATATAAGCAAGGTATTGTTGGGATGCTGAAAGGAATACAAAAATGTACATAATAGTGTATAAAATGAGGTGTCTGCAGTAAAGTTGACAATGTGCTTTGGTGTGTAGAGGAGGAAGGGAATGTTTCTGATTGGGAAGATCAAGGAACTCTTCTTGGATAATACAGCATTTGAACTGGGTCTTGACCAATTGAGAAATTAAGGAGAGAGTCTTCCTGGTGAGGGATACCACCTGAGCAAAGGCACAAAGGTGGGAAAGCAGAGGATACAAGTGGGGAATGATCAATCCAACTGGCTGAAGTGTAAATGAAACAAGGAGGTAAACTGAAAAGGAAAGTTGCAAGTAACTTTTGTAGGGCCTTGAATGCTGTGCTAATTTGGATATTGTGTTCAATAGCAGTAGTGTTCATTTAGGCGCTAATAATCTGGACTATCAACAATAATTGAATATTGGGTAATGAGAAACTAAGAAACGGAGTAGATCACTATTTTGAGAACCATGGTACTGAAAGGGGTAAGAACAGCAAAGTAGCTTGAAGAACTAGCAGGCTAAAAAATGGTTTGAGAGGACATCCTTGGTGGTCCAGTGCTTAAGACTACAAGTTTCTACCACAAGGGGCACAGATTTGATCTCTGGTCAGGGAAATTCCAAATGCCATGCAGAACAGCCAAAAACAAAACAAAATAAAACAAATGAAAAAAAAAAATGGTTTGAGAGATATAGTAGCTTTAAAACATATTCTCAAGTTTTTTTTTTCAAAATTCCTTTCTTTTAAAGATGGACACTCCCAAGGAAATGGAAATAAAAAACTAAAACAGACAAATGGGACCTAATCAAACTTACAAGTTTTACAAAACAAAGGAAACTATAAAGAAAACAAAAAGACAAACAACAGACTGGGAGAAAATATTTGCAAATGATGCAACTGACAAGAGCTTCATTTCTAAAATATACAAACAGCTCATATAACTTAATAACAACAAGAAAACAAAGCCCAATCAAAAACTGGGCAGAAGACCTAAATATACATTTCTCCAAATAAGACATACAAATGGCTAACAGGGACATGAAAAAATGCCCAACATCAGTAATTGTTGCAGAAATGGAAATCAAAACTACAGTGATTCACATTGTTGTACAACAGAAACTAACACAATATTGTAAAGCAATTATACTACAATGAAAATTAAAATTTTAATTGCAAAAAAAATATGGCTGGACATAAAGTCTAAAGCAGGTAAAAGGGCATGTGAAACTATAAGGGGGTTAATGAACTAAGACTCTGAAACTGAGTCTTCTACAGCAACCATAATCTGTATCACGCATTTCACATTTTATTCATAAACTACTGAAATTATCATGTAACTTTTTTAGGGTGTGAGCCTAGTTGCCCTGACAATATCACAAACTCTGAGTAGTGATCATGGTTTATACTTTTTGTACTCTTCTAGCAACTAGCACTGGAGAAGGCAATGGCATCCCACTCCAGTACTCTTGCCTGGAAAATCCCATGGACGGAGGAGCCTGGAAGGCTGCAGTCCATGGGGTCACTGAGGGTTGGACACGACTGAGCGATTTCACTTTCACTTCTCACTTTTATGCATTGGAGAAGGAAATGGCAACCCACTCCAGTGTTCTTGCCTGGAGAATCCCAGGGACGAGGGAGCCTGGTAGGCTGCCATCTATGGGGTCGCACAGAGTCGGACATGACTGAAGCTACTTAGCAGCAGCAGCAGCAAGTAGCACATTGCTCCATTCTACATTTGTTGAATCAATGAATATAATCATTCCAGTATTCTGTGTATTTTCTACTGAATTTTTTTCTTCCTTCACAATAAGCCTCTGATTGAGGTTAAAGATCTGCTCCTTTTAGAGAGTTGAATGTGTTCCAGCCTTGTCTCTAAGAGCCAGAATTTCTGGATATTTTTAAGAAGCATTACATAGTAATGAAAAGGGGGACAATACCTGGTTGGTTAAAAATAATAAGCCTAATTATGCCTATGTGAATTAACTTGAAATAAATNTGTACATAATAGTGTATAAAATGAGGTGTCTGCAGTAAAGTTGACAATGTGCTTTGGTGTGTAGAGGAGGAAGGGAATGTTTCTGATTGGGAAGATCAAGGAACTCTTCTTGGATAATACAGCATTTGAACTGGGTCTTGACCAATTGAGAAATTAAGGAGAGAGTCTTCCTGGTGAGGGATACCACCTGAGCAAAGGCACAAAGGTGGGAAAGCAGAGGATACAAGTGGGGAATGATCAATCCAACTGGCTGAAGTGTAAATGAAACAAGGAGGTAAACTGAAAAGGAAAGTTGCAAGTAACTTTTGTAGGGCCTTGAATGCTGTGCTAATTTGGATATTGTGTTCAATAGCAGTAGTGTTCATTTAGGCGCTAATAATCTGGACTATCAACAATAATTGAATATTGGGTAATGAGAAACTAAGAAACGGAGTAGATCACTATTTTGAGAACCATGGTACTGAAAGGGGTAAGAACAGCAAAGTAGCTTGAAGAACTAGCAGGCTAAAAAATGGTTTGAGAGGACATCCTTGGTGGTCCAGTGCTTAAGACTACAAGTTTCTACCACAAGGGGCACAGATTTGATCTCTGGTCAGGGAAATTCCAAATGCCATGCAGAACAGCCAAAAACAAAACAAAATAAAACAAATGAAAAAAAAAAATGGTTTGAGAGATATAGTAGCTTTAAAACATATTCTCAAGTTTTTTTTTTCAAAATTCCTTTCTTTTAAAGATGGACACTCCCAAGGAAATGGAAATAAAAAACTAAAACAGACAAATGGGACCTAATCAAACTTACAAGTTTTACAAAACAAAGGAAACTATAAAGAAAACAAAAAGACAAACAACAGACTGGGAGAAAATATTTGCAAATGATGCAACTGACAAGAGCTTCATTTCTAAAATATACAAACAGCTCATATAACTTAATAACAACAAGAAAACAAAGCCCAATCAAAAACTGGGCAGAAGACCTAAATATACATTTCTCCAAATAAGACATACAAATGGCTAACAGGGACATGAAAAAATGCCCAACATCAGTAATTGTTGCAGAAATGGAAATCAAAACTACAGTGATTCACATTGTTGTACAACAGAAACTAACACAATATTGTAAAGCAATTATACTACAATGATATTACACTATCTACTATAGTAGATACTATAGTATAGTAGTAGATACTACACTACTATACTACTATACTACAATCTGTATCACGCATTTCACATTTTATTCATAAACTACTGAAATTATCATGTAACTTTTTTAGGGTGTGAGCCTAGTTGCCCTGACAATATCACAAACTCTGAGTAGTGATCATGGTTTATACTTTTTGTACTCTTCTAGCAACTAGCACTGGAGAAGGCAATGGCATCCCACTCCAGTACTCTTGCCTGGAAAATCCCATGGACGGAGGAGCCTGGAAGGCTGCAGTCCATGGGGTCACTGAGGGTTGGACACGACTGAGCGATTTCACTTTCACTTCTCACTTTTATGCATTGGAGAAGGAAATGGCAACCCACTCCAGTGTTCTTGCCTGGAGAATCCCAGGGACGAGGGAGCCTGGTAGGCTGCCATCTATGGGGTCGCACAGAGTCGGACATGACTGAAGCTACTTAGCAGCAGCAGCAGCAAGTAGCACATTGCTCCATTCTACATTTGTTGAATCAATGAATATAATCATTCCAGTATTCTGTGTATTTTCTACTGAATTTTTTTCTTCCTTCACAATAAGCCTCTGATTGAGGTTAAAGATCTGCTCCTTTTAGAGAGTTGAATGTGTTCCAGCCTTGTCTCTAAGAGCCAGAATTTCTGGATATTTTTAAGAAGCATTACATAGTAATGAAAAGGGGGACAATACCTGGTTGGTTAAAAATAATAAGCCTAATTATGCCTATGTGAATTAACTTGAAATAAATCTTGGATGATTTCTCTTCAGTCTGACAAAAATCACAATAAAAGTGAAAAGGTTTAGGGGGAAAATGGATAGATGAGCATTCTTCTGGAAAACCAGGGGAGGCAGAAGCCCCCGTTAGAAGAATCTCACAGAAGCTAGGATTTGAAGTGGCTCCCCAGCTGAATGGGTCATTTCTATATTCTTTACCTGGTGCACTCTTCTTTCAATTGTTTTCCTCGAAGCAATAAGTTTGTTAAAGTCTGATAAAACTATTGCAAATAGGCAAGAAGAAAAAAATGCAAGTAGGTTTCTAAATCAGAATAGAGTCAGTGATTGCAATGATATTAATACATAAGTAGTTCTTCAGATCTTTACCACCTGCTTTTCTGCTCACACTCCAATTCACCTTTCCCTCAGTTCACATTTTTCTCTATCAGTGAATTAACATTTTAAAATACATGATGATAGAACCAAGAGGTTCAGTTTTGGAAGTCACTACCTTTGTTGATGAGTTTACGTGATTATTATTACCTATCATTTCTTTTTATTCAAATGTTGAATATTTAAAATCAAATATTTGAATATTTATTTTTATTATAATGAAGAGAACTTGGACTTCCCTGGTGGTCAAGTGGTTGGGAATCTGCCTGCCAGTGCAGAGGACATGGATTCAGTCCCTGGTCCAGGAGGATTCCATGTGCCTCAGGGCAACAAAGCCCAAGTGCCACAACTACTGAAACCCGCACACCTCAGATCCCAGGCTCCACCACAATGAGAAGCCTGAGCACCACAAGTAGGCAGTAGCCCCGACTCACTGCAACTAGGGAAAGCCTGTGTGCAGCAATGAAGACCCAGTGTAGCCAAATAAATAAATTTTTAAAATTAAAAAAATAAAATGTGGAGAAACCAAAAATGAATGCATTTGATTCCAGTGAGAGCAAATTTAGGATTTACACATTCAGTACAATTTAGACAAAGGTGTAAATTATTTGACTGTCTAAAAGGACCAGAACTTTGCCACAAACAGATGCTTGTTGTAAAAGAAAAAGAAACCAATGAAAGAACACATAAAAAAATGCTGGGATTAAATTACTAAAAATTGTGTCTGAAATTGAAGTATAATTAGGGATTGTATAATTTTTAAGTCTTCTATCATGTTAGTCCTACTTTCAGCCAAATAATACTTGTGGACAAAGAAAGAACTGTCTGTGTTGTGTTGTTCTGTGTTCCAGGAGGTCACACTGGAGGTACCACAGAGAAAGGTAAGCAGAGCTGCAGGCCTCCCACTTCTGTTTCAGCTTCTGCCAAAATGAAGCTCATTTTCTGATTTACATTCTGGATTCTGAAAAAGATTTATTGCAAAGAGTTTCCATGCAACAAAACTCTGAAAATTATGGCTGTATCCTGATACAGTGTTTATACAAGAACATATAGTGGTTCAGTTTTTGGAGGGACTAAGTAGCAATATCTGTTAAAATCTAAGCCATCACATTGTTTGACTCAGCAATTTTACCTCTAGCAATTGTTGTTCAGTCACAAAGTCTTTGCAACCCCATGTGCTACAGCATGCCAGGCTTCCCTGTCCTTCACTATCTCCCTGAGTTTGCTCAAATCCATGTCCATTGAATCAGTGATGCCATCCAACCATCTCATCATGTGTCACCCCCTTCTCCTCCTGCCCTCAATCTTTCCCAGCACCAGGGTCTTTTCCAATGAGTTGGCTCTTTGCAGCAGGTTGCCAAATTATTGGAGCTTCAGCTTCGCATCAGTCCTTCCAATGAATATTCAGGGTTGATTTCCTTTAGGTTTGACTGATTTGATCTCCTGGCTGTCCAAGGAACTCTCAAGAGTCTTCTCTAGTACCACAGTTCGAAAGCATCAATTCTTCAGCATTCAGCCTTTTTACCGTCCAAATCTCACATCTGTACATGACTACTGGAAAAACCAAGCTTTGACTATATGGACTTTTGTTGGCAGAGTGGAGCCTCTGGTTTTAATATGCTGTCTAGGTTTGTCATAGCTTTCCTTCCAAGGAGCAAGCATGTTTTAATTTCATGTATTTCATACAAATAATCATTCAAAGGTAAAAAGATATATATACAGGATTTTTATTGCAGCATTGTTCATAAAAGCAAAAGGTTGAAAAATTGCGAGTATTTATACATATGGAATTGGTTAGCAAAATGATATTCATGTATTGGGATATTACATATTCTTTTGAAAGAATGACATGGAAAGATGTCCAAGATATATTAAGCCTAAAAAGCAAGTTATAAAACATTATGTTTTCATTTGTAAGTCAAATAATATCAACAAATAAAACCATTGCTTTGACATGTGCAAATGGGTAGGTGTTACCTTACTTCTATCTCTCTTTTTTTGTTTGGCCATGCCCAGTGGCTTGTGGGATCTTTGTTTCCTGACCAAGAATCAAATCCAGGCTATTTACAATGGCAGTACAGAGCCCGCCAGAGGGAATTCCCTTACTCCTTAAAATTACTGAAAATCATAGGTTTACTTGTTTTAATATCTTTATCATTGGGCTTCCCGGGTAGCTCGGCTGGTAAAGAATCTGCCTACAATGCAGGACACCCTGGTTCGAGTCTTGGGTTGGGAAGTTCCCCTAGAAAAAAGGGATAGGCTACCTATTCCAGTATTCTTGGACTTCCCTGGTGACGTAGATGATAAAGATTCTGCCTACAATGCAGGAGTCCTGGGTTGGAAAGTTCCCCTGAAGGAGGAAATGGCAACCCACTCCAGTATTCCTGCCTGTACAATCCCCATGCACAGAGGAGCCTTGTGGGCTACAGTCCATGGGATCCCAAAGAATTGGACACAATTGAACAACTAAGCACAGCACATCTTTATCATTAGCAAGATATTTTCTTATTTAAGTACAAGATTGTGCATGCGTGCTAAGTCACTTCAGTTGTGTCCAACTCTTTGAGACCCATAGGAATGTAGCCTACCAGGCTCCTTTGTCCATAGGATTCTCCAGGCAAAAATTTTGGAGTGGGTTACCATGCCCTCCTCCAAGGCATCTTCCCAATCCAGGGATCTGAACCTGTGTCTCTTAGGTCTCCTGTGTTGAGAGATAGGTTCTTTACCACTAGTGCCACCTGGAAAGCCCAAATACAAGATTATCTTTATTCAACTTTGGAACTACGTTGGGGTTTTCCATAACTGCTCTGTCTGAAAGTCTAATTTCTTGTTATGAAAGAGTGATTAATTAGACTTATAGTATTTTGGATTTTAGAGACTGAGAAAAATAACTTTAAAGAGTTTTTGTAATTCTATAGATTAAGAAGATTATCAACATCAATTTATGGAATTTAATGACATGGTGTAACAAAATATAAGTTGACCCCTCAAGCCCTCACAAACACAATATCTTAATCACATTCAAGAGAACAGCGATTTTTGCAAATTGGTACAAAAGGGATTTCCATAATTTAACCTTAGAGAGCTGCTCTGTGTTCGTTTTTCAGTCATTAGTTGGGTTGACCAAAGATAACAGATTTTGTTTATACAAATATATTGAAAGGAACTGTGAAATCATGAGACTTTGTTGTTATATGTGTGATCAAGTCTTTCATGCCTTAATTTCACATTGGAAGACTTCCTTTGCTCTGCCTCACTACCTCCCGTCACAGAAAAACACAGGAAAAAGGAGTGTTCAGAACAATGGATGTTTCCACAGACATGTGGGGCAGAATTGTCAGGATAAATTTTACAAATCAATTAAACCAACACTGTCAAAAGTAATAACAGAGAAATGAAAAATATACATTCCTTGTCTCATTCCAAATCCTAACAGTGCATTGTAAGTGCTTTAAAGACAGTCCATTAGAAAACAGACCATGGTTTTACTTGCCTTATTCTAACTAGTAAGATTGCTATCTCACTCTGTGCTTTTTGCTCCCGGGAGAGATCACAATGGTGAGACCATGGAAGACACAAGGAACACTCATCATCTGGAAAGCAACTTAAAGCATAGGTTCTTGTACAACAGAGCTCAGGCAAATTCACATCATAGACACAGAACAGGCTTAAGTAGGAACTTTACCAACCAAGAATCTGCAAGAGAAGGTACAGCAGAGGTCACACAGGGGCAAGGTGCTCTGTGGGACATGTCATAAGTGAGCATTTCAATGAAGGGACATCCTCTCTTCTTCAAGACCGAAACTGTAAACATTCTTGTCAGTGGGGTTCATGCAGACTACTTGCTATCAGACTGTGTAGATGTCAACTGTCAAGAATTATCTGAGAGAGCCAGCTGCTTGTGTCTGGACTCCTTGGGTGTCCATGGGAAGCTGTGACCCCTCCTGCAGGGAGGGAGGAAGTCACCTGTGCCAAGAAAAGGGGAATTTGGAAGAAATAGGGAGACTGCTGGTCACAGCTGGTCCATTGTCCAGAGAACCCAGAACGGTCTCCTGAGGTCATCTGCAGACTATTCTGTTTCACCACTGGGACTAGTCAGACATCTCTTTACATTAAAAGACACAGAATTTAGAATTCTGTTTTTATTAAAAATTTAAAATGCTCGTTTCTGCCACAATTGATTGTAATCCTGAGAACCTTTTGAGGGGCTTCTGTTTTATGCCAATTTAAACAAAATTTAAATATTTTAAAAACTAGCCTTTACGAATTTTAAAGATTCTTAAAGATTCAATGCCCATCTGGCTTTGGCTCTCAATGTTTCTCCTTGGAGTTTTGTCACTTACTCATTGCCACCTGCTGGGTAGAAAAAGAAGTGCANTAAACAAAATTTAAATATTTTAAAAACTAGCCTTTACGAATTTTAAAGATTCTTAAAGATTCAATGCCCATCTGGCTTTGGCTCTCAATGTTTCTCCTTGGAGTTTTGTCACTTACTCATTGCCACCTGCTGGATAGAAAAAGAAGTGCAGCTGAACATTTGCCTTTTCCTTAACATACCTGTCAGCCCTTCTCAGCTTATAAATCAGACCCTGTCCTCCAAGGAGTGGCCCCTTATTGCCCCAGGCGAAGGCAGAGGAATGTAGTATGGACTCAGGAAGAAAAAGGTTCTCTGATCTTTCCACTCTTGAGTGTGTTCTGAAACCTCCTTTCATCCCTTCACCCCAGGGATTGGGGGTGGGTAATTGATGGACGGGATAGCAGCAGGTAAATTCACTGACTGCTCCAGAGAGCCAAGAGAAGTGCCTGTGGTGATAATACTGGCTGCTCCCATACATCCGCTGTTGAGATCAGAGCAGCTTTGATAGGTTTCTGTACCCTATGGGCANTAAACAAAATTTAAATATTTTAAAAACTAGCCTTTACGAATTTTAAAGATTCTTAAAGATTCAATGCCCTTCTGGCTTTGGCTCTCAATGTTTCTCCTTGGAGTTTTGTCACTTACTCATTGCCACCTGCTGGGTAGAAAAAGAAGTGCAGCTGAACATTTGCCTTTTCCTTAACATACCCGTCAGCCCTTCTCAGCTTATAAATCAGACCCTGTCCTCCAAGGAGTGGCCCCTTATTGCCCCAGGTGAAGGCAGAGGAATGTAGTATGGACTCAGGAAGAAAAAGGTTCTCTGACCTTTCCACTCTTGAGTGTGTTCTGAAACCTCCATTCATCCCTTCACCCCAGGGGTTGGGGGTGGGTAACTTGATGAACGGGATAGCAGCAGGTAAATTCACTGACTGCTCCAGAGAGCCAAGAGAAGTGCCTGTGGTGATATTACTGGCTGCTCCCATACATCCGCTGTTGAGATCAGAGCAGCTTTGATAGGTTTCTGTACCCTATGGGCAGGTTTACTTATTTAGGCTAATGTCAGATGACCTTAGGAATAAAAATCAGAGAAAGCTATTTTCAAGGCTGTTCTTAAGATATAAAATTAGGCTTAAACAAGAGATTTTAAAACGTGTTCACCACAGACCACTAAAAGTTTTCATGGCTCCATGAACACCTCTAACTTTTTGTTTCAAGAATAGTGTTGTTCAGTCACTAGGTCATGTCAGAGTCTGCGATCCCGTGAACTGCAGCACGACTGTCTTCCTTGTCCTTCACTATTGGAAATTATTGTTCAAATCTGTCACCTTTCCTATTGAGCTCCAGTTCAGGTAACCACAGTGTGTCCCTGGACCTCTCTCATCCCAGCCCGACAGGTCTCTGCTTCTGTCTTAGCAATTGCCAATCCATTTTCTCACTGCAACCAGAACAATCATTATTAAATGCAGATGTAAGCATACTATTGCCATTTTTGAAGTCACGACTTTAATAAGCTCGGTGTGGGGGGCGAGGGCGCTTCCCTGGTGGCTCACTGGTAAAGGATCCACCTACCAATGCAGGAGATATGGGTGCAATCTCTGATCTGGGAAGATCCCACATGCCTCAGAGCAACTAAGCCTGTGTGCCACAACGATTAAGCCTATGCTGTAGAACCTGAGAACAGCAGATACCAAAGCCCACATGCCCTAGAGCCCAGGCTCTGCAACAAAAGAAGCCACTACAATGAGAAGTTCACACACCACAACTAGAGAGTAGCCCCCGCTTGCCGCAACCAGAAAAAAAGCCCGATCAGCAATGAAGACCCAGCACAGCCAAAAAAACAATTAAGAAAAAAAACTTTGGGGCCACTCAGGGGCTGTCCTAGTCTCCCTCTTTCTTTTATTTTAACCTTTTCCTGTCATTTTCAATGCTTGCCGTGTTAACCCACTTCCATTTCCCAAGCACTAGCCTCTCTCTCATTTCTGGGCCTTCACATGCACATACTTATACACACTGCAGACTCTCTGAACAACTGGCTGACTTGTACTCACTCTTTAGACCTCAGATTCCTTTCACAAGAGGTGTCTGGTCTCCCAAGGCTGGTGGGGCTCTGCTCCCAGTCCACACCCTGGCCAGCACCAGGAAAACACCATTTTCACACTGTCTGTGAGGAACCATGTCCTTGTCACCACTCCATTTACACTGCACAGTTCTGGAGGGCAGGGAATGGGTCTTGTTTACTTTTGTATTCCCAGTGCCTAGTACTGTGCCTGGCAATAGTAGGTGTTCAAAAAACAAATGTTGCATGAATACATGAAATAGCATATTTGAGACACTTTTAATTTCCAAGGGAAAAAAAAAATGTATGCTGTCAATTTTACAGAGTAAATCAGAATCGATGTCTTTCTTTAAAACTAGGTTTTCTGATTAAAGAGAAATTCACAACTTACTCTCATAATTTTACTTTAAAAATAGTGAGGCAAGAAATAAAAACATACCCTGAGCCCATCATAAATGAAGTGACTCATGAGACTCATTTAAATCTTTCTTTCCGAAGACTTAACTTAATCAACAGAATATATTACTTAAGAATGAGATTTTCACAAGACCAAATACTATTATGAAAAATAAGTGATTTTACACATTGATTAAAACTGGCCATATTTATCTAATCCATAATACTCTTTCCCACTAAAGAAACTGTTGAAATACTTTGTTTGAATAAAGTTGTAGAACACTTGTTTCTTTCTTTCTTTGTTTTTTGTGGTTTATTTATTTAATTTTTTTTTTTTTTTTTGAGCTTTTCTCCTTTTTTAATCAATGACCACCTTATACAGCTTCGGAAATCTGGACAAAGAAGAGGCTGAGAAGAGGCCTGGTTCTGTGTCTGAGGGTCTCTAAGTGAGTCTGCATCAGCCAGTGGGCCCCAACTAGGCCTGTCCATGGTTTGGGCACAGCAGTTTCCTGAGTAAGAGTCTGCCCCACCCTCAGGGTAGCAACCCAGTCAAAAAAAAAAAAAAAAATCAAGGCCCTCCAGGCTTCAGCCTCTTTCCAAGGCCCTCAGGAAATAGGTTAGATTCTGAACCTGGCCAGTTTACAAAGGGCCGGCAGGATCAAGTACCCAGGCATCCCAGTGATTCCCAGGCATCCCAGGCACTCTCTTGCCCTTTCCTGACAAGGGAGCAAATAAATAGACCTCCAACTCAGGAACAGAGGTGTTGGAGCAGGGACACCCTCCCCTGGGAGTTAGTAATTAAGTCTCATGTTAAAAACAAACCATCCCCAGCCCCTGCCAGTGTCTACAAAGTCCTAAAGGATTGGGTGAAAGGCTAGCCTGCCTGGGGATATACAGCACCCAGCCCTGCAGGCTCCTGGAGGGGCTCTCATGTCTGTTCTGCAGCTCCTGGGGCTCCCTCCTCTTTGGGGGTGGCTCCAAGAAGACTGATGGTGGCTTCTTCACCGAGTAGGGAGAGGCTGGGACACTCACCACCAGGAAGTGGTTCTTTTTCTGAAACAGTCTCCATAGGCCCCAGTGGTTGCCATGCACATCCAGGTCCCAGATAATGGAGGCACTTGACAAGCTGTGTCCAGGTGATAAAGTCATCATCTTTCTCAATTCGGATAAAGGCAGTGTAGGTGTGGCCCTCTGTGCCTGGCAGGAAAAGGGTCTTCACAAGGGTTCTTGCTGTGGTCGAGAACCTCAGCTTCATTGAGCAGCCTGTGAACTTCCACTTCATAAACCTGCTTCTTCAGACTGTCCATGTTCCTGAGCTGGACACCTGGAACTGTGTTGAATTTGTGCTTCTGGAAGTAATCCTCATGGAAGCAGCTGTTCATGTTGAGACCAGTGATGCCCAAGTGGTAGAATCAGGACATATAACGGATGTTGCACTCTGTACCTTGGCATTGTTCAAGCATCGGCATCCACATATCCCAAGCCCAGAGCTTTTCCAGTGTGGACCACTGGGGCTCAAGTTTCTCCTTGTACAAGGATTTCTGAGCACCTAGCCCAGCCTAGGCATGGTCTTCATACGGCACAGCAGTGCTGGGTCCTCAGCTGTGTGCTCATAGCCCTGGTCATTCCAGGGAGAGATCCAGTACAAGCTCTCGTCCTCCTCTAGCAGCTGGATGGATTGGCTCAGGAAACTGAAAATATCCACAGCAGTGTCCAGGTCCTCCTTCCAGAACCACAGCAAACCTGGCTTCTGGAAACAGGTTGAAAGTAGCAGTGAGGCTGGCCTTGTGCTGAGACACGTGGGTATTCTTGACACCGGCGGAAGTGTGCTGCATACCCCTTGGACCAAGCAGCAGCCACCACAGCAGCAGGTTCCTCATAGTAGCCATCGATGAAAACTGTTATCATTTGGAAAGACAACCTCCGGGCTGAGGGTAGAGAGCACAGCATCCTGAACAGGTAACTGGGCCAGGTCCCTGCAACGACAGCCACAGGCGCATTGAGGACCTTGCTGTCTGGGGGTGGGTCAGGGCTGAACTGGGAAGGTGTGGGGCCCTTGCAGCTGTACACATTCTCATCGCCCTTGACTTTCCTGCAGAGGCAGCGGCTGTGACGGTTCAGCTCCGTGTCTGCCCAGTGGCACGTCATCATCTCTGCCTCTGCAGCTGAGCTTAGCAGCACATCTGTCTGCAGCAGAACCGAACCCCCGCAGGAGGAGAGGGCAGGCGAGTCAGAATGTTTCTCCCCAAGGACAGGACCTCCTTTTCATCCCACAAAGGCCCAGGTGTCTCTCCAGCACAGGGCAGGGCCAGCCTGGCTGTCGCGCCTCAGCAGAGCCTTGGCTGTGTCCTTGAGATGGAAGGAGCCCTTGTCCTTAACGAGGCAGGTGATCCCTTGGCCAGGTGCCATCATGCTGAGGAACAGGAACCATGGCCTCATTTATATGAGGAGCCTGCATGCCTGCTAAGTTGCTTCACTCATGCCCTACTCTTTGTGACCCCATGGACTGTAGCCCGCCAGGCTCCTCTGTCCATGGGATTCTCCAGGTAAGAGATTGGGTTGCCATGCCTTCCTCCAGGGGAATCTTCCCAACCTGGGGCTCGAACTCAGGTCTCCCATATTGGAGGCAGATTCTTCACCGTCTGAGCCACCAGGGAAGCCCAGGTCAGTTTCTATTTCCCAGTAAGGTACCGCTCCACTTTTTCCACACCTCAAAGGGCTTGATGAGGGGGCTGGGCTTCCAGTCATCCATGCTGTATTGGAGAGCGGGGGGTAGGGGTGCGGGGGCAGTCACCACTGTCCTGGCCAACCCATGCCTGCAGGAATGGCTCAGGGAGCCCAGGCCCCTGAGGCCCGCACAGCTCTGCCCAGCGCACTGCAGCTTCCGTCTACTCCATGCCCCTGGTGGCCCCACCCTGGCCCACACTTGTTTTTAAGAGACCAAAAAGCAGGACAAGTTTAAATTCTGGGCCTCCAAATCAAATTTTGGGAAGACTTAACAGCATCAAAATTACATTACTGTTAGTCATGCCTATTCTTCTCTTATCATGGGGGCCCCCAAATATCCCCAAAGGCTGTAGGACTCCAGCTCTAACAATGAAACAGACACAGTTCTGTGCCCTGGCACGGGGCAAGGACTCTGAGGTCACAACCTGGTTTCACAATGAGCAGATAATGACTGTAAGTGATGAATGGTAAGGGCTTTATGTTCCGTCTGCAAATCATGATGGGAACCTCATGGTAAAAGATATAAAACAACTTGTTCTCAAATATTGCTTTGCCATCTCCAGTGCTCATTAACTTAATTTTGTGGGAGTCTCTGGATAAAGACAAACACTTTTATGAACGAGTCACAAATGTTATTGTACAAGTGTTTGGAAAATGCAATTCTATTGTTATATTTGAAAACAGTCATTGCCTTTCTTTGTTTTCCAGAGATAAATATGTTTTCCAAGGACAGCAAAGGAAACATGTCAAAAGATACCTCCTGGTATTCTCCTCGTGGGAACTTCCCTTCAGCTATTAATACAGAAATGTCAGTGTAGTAGGCTAGGTGATGGCCCTGGAGAGATCAGGTCAAACAGCCGGAACCTGTAAATGCTGCTTTATCTGGATAAAGGGACTTGGCAGATTTTTTTTTCTTCCAGATTTCTTTTCAGATGGGGAGATAATCCTGGATTATTGGTTGTCCTAGATGCCATCAATACATTTTTGTAAGAGAGACGGAGACAGATATTTGACGGAGACGTAACGAAGGTGATGTGAAGATGGAGGCAGAGACTGGAGTGACGTCATCGCGAGCAAGGAAGGTCAGCCACCACCAGGAGCTGGGAGAGACGAGGAACGAATCTTTCCCTAAAACCACCAGAGCAAGACGGCCCTGTGACACCTTGATTTTTGACCCAGTGACCCTGATTTCACACTTCTGGCCTCCAGGACTATGAGAGACGCTTTGTAGTGATATGTGACACAGCCACAGGAAACTGACACAAGGAGGGTTACCGAGGGGCTAAATGGGCTTCCCCGGTGGCTCAGTGGTAAAGAATCCGTCTTCAACGCAGGTGACACGGGTTCAGTCTCTGGATTGGGAAGATCCCCTGCAGAAGGCAATGGCAACCCACTCCAGTATTCTTGCCTGGAAAATCTCACGGACAGAGGAACCTTGCCAGCTACAGTCCATGGGAGCTCAAAAAAGTCAAACACGGCTTAGCGACTAAACAACAGGGAGCTAAATGTTTGTTTTAGTGGATTTTGATTATAATCCTGAGGATTCATTCAACAAATACTGATCAAACACTTACCATGTGTCACTAGACTATAAGCTCCATTGGGCAAAGATTTTTGTTTGGTTCACTGTATGCTCAGCTTCTGGAACAGTGCTTGGCACATGTCAGATGCTCATAAATATTTTGGACTGATATTTGCTTGCCACCCTTCTAGGCCCAAGGACACAGCAGTGAACAACGTAGATGACATCTCTGCATTTGGGATGCTTACATGTTAGTGGAGAAGAGACAATAAATACACGAATAAATAGATTACATTATGCCTAGTAATGATCAATGCTTTGTGGGAAAAGCCGAGTAAGAGAGACTGGGAATGGGAAGTGGTGCCTTTTTAGATATAGAAGTTAGAAAAGGCTTATCAGAGGTGACATTTGAACAGAAGCCTGAATGAGGTGAGAGAGCAAGTCTGGTGACAATCTGGGGAAAATGTTACAGGTATAAGCAAAGGCATGTGCAAAGGTCCTGTGGTGGTTAAAGGTTTGGTGTGTTGGAGGAACAGGAGGGCCAGCAAGACAGTCAGTGTGGCTTTGGAGTGGAACAACTAACAATGGGGCTCCGGGAAATTAGATCAGAGAGGTGGGCACGGCAGGATCTAGATCATAAGGGACCATTTTCTGGTTAGGACTTGAAGTAGGTATATCTAATTCTCTACCAAGAATTTATTTGTTGTTCAGTTGCTAAGTTATGTCTGACTGTTTGCATCCCCATGGACTGCAGCATGCCAGGCTTCCCTGTCCTTCACTATCTCCCGGAGTTTTTTCAAACTCATGTCCATTGAGTTGATGATGTCATCCAGCCACTCATCCTCCATCACCTCTTTCTTCACCTGCTCGCAATCTTCCCTAGCATCAGGGTCTTATCCAATGAGTAGGCTCTTTTGATCAGGTGACCAAAGTATTGAAGCTTTAGCTTCAGCATCAGTCCTTCCAATGAATATTCAGGGTTGATTCCCTTTAGGATTGACTGGTTTGACCTCCTTCCAGTCCAAAAGACTCTCAAGAGTGTTCTCCAGCACCACAATTCAAAAGCATCAATTCTTTGGTCCAACTCTCACATCTGTACGTGACTACTGGAAAAACCATAGCTTTGACTTTTGTTGGCAAAGTGATGTGTCTGTTTTTTAATACGAGTTTAATGACTAGTTTGTCATAGCTTTTCTTCTAAGGAGCAAATGTCTTCTAATATCATGACTATAGTCACCGTCCACAATGATTTTGGAGCCCAAGAAAATAAAATCTGTCACTGTTTCCACTTTTTCCCCATCTTTTTGCCATGAAGTGATGAGACCAGATGCCATGATCTTCATTTTTTGAATGTTGAATTTTAAATCAGCCTTTCTACTCTCCTCTTTCAGCCTCCTCAAGAGGCTCCTTTTTGCTTTTTGCCATTAGAGTGATATAATTTGCATACCTGAGTTGTTGCTATTTCTCCCAGAAATCTTGATTCCAGGTTGGAATTCATCCAGCCTGGCATTTCACATGATGTACTCTGCATGTAAGTTAAATAAGTAGGGTGACAATATACAATCTTGACGTACTCCTTTCCCAGTTTTGAACAAGCCCATTGTTCCATGTCCGGTTCTGTTGCATCTTGACCCACATACAGATTTCTCAGGGATAGGTAAGGTGGTCTGGTATTTCCATCTCTTTAAGAATTTTCCTCCACCAAGAATTTATAAGTGATCACAGATTTTCTGACTTTAACTAGTTAAGAGAAATGTTTTCACGTATCTACCTTTCTCCTTATCCTTTTCTCCTTCCAGGCCCTAAGTTTTAAGTTTGTTGTTTGGCTTTATGGATGGGTGGTGAGTTTAGGTTGTCTCTTTTAGTGGAAGCAGAGACTGGATTTACAAAAGCTGTTAATAGTATTGTCTTTGAATGAGTAGCACTGTTGTTCATCATGACACATTAAAAGTATATGAAAGATTCTGCTCAGACCCTGCTTGGTGAGAGGAATTAGAAAAGACTTGCTCTGTGGGATAAATTATTTCCAGAACTCATTTCAAACAGAACATATGATTACTTGCAAAGATTAAAATGACTTCCCTCATACAGAAAACACCACAACGCACAGGACTTTTCTCTGTAGCTAGGTCATTTATGTGATCGTATTATTTTCATTCCTCAATCCCCTCCCCTTTCCCAGTGGTTTCTGGCAGAAATGGACATTAGTCATCTAAGTTAGGATCTGCATTATTACTGGCTAAAAATATTCTAACGAGTAACACTAATGTTGGGAAAATTACTTAACAGTCCAGCATCAAGTACTCTGATCTATAAAACAGAAGTGATTCTGTTTGCCCTATCTACTCAATATACTCACTGAAAAAGTGCTCTTTTTATTTTGCAAAATGGACTATAATCCAGAAGATGGTATTATGTCAAAAGAAAGAAAATTGAGTAGCTTGGGGCATTTCCTATAAACCATTAGAGTACTGTCAAAGTTGCAAATAACAAAAACTACTTTCTTTTTTAAACAATTATTTCAAATACACGCATCCAATGAGTATCACAGAATTAGCACCATTGTCAATTTTTGTCTTTATTCAGTCATTCAACCAATATTTATTGAGCACCCACAATGCACCAGGTACAGTAATTAGCAAAATGGTCACAGGCCCTGCCCTCGGGGAGCCTCAGAGATCCATCTCAGAGGTGACTTCTGAGCAAGGTGAGAACCAGTCTGGTTATTTTGCTGTTAGTTTTTTTTTGAAACGAATGCCACTAGTTTGACTACTTATTTTATTCACTAGTCAAGTTACTTTTGTCAGTATTCTAAAAAATTAACTTGTTCTCGAAGAAGAAATATTTGGCACCACTATGATACTCAAAAGAATACACCCTAAGCTCAGAAATCAATTTCAAACCAGAAGGAGTGTTCTAAGTATGTGCTTATCCACATAATTAGTGGCTCAGAATATACTGAGAACTATTCCTCTGAAGGAGCCATCACTTCTTAAATAAATGCATGTTGAGGTTCTATTTTAAAATTCATGTTGCTATTTTTAGCCCCTGCTTAAGAATCTGGCATTACTTTACACGGAACAGGCTTCAGATATGGCAGTGACTGCAGTTGCTCCCTATTATTCTGTCAGTGACATTGTGAAATCTTCACATTAAACATCTGGGGAATGGCAACATGAACCATGTCTTAAAATCAGAGGAAAGACTAATGGTCTTGAAATTTTAATAATAGTTCTCAGTTTTTATTTAGAAGCAAATCTCTAGGGAACGTGTTATGAGTAATTGATTTGAAAAAATTTAAATCATGTGTATTTTTCACATGAAAGCAGTTTTGCTTTCCACATTGTTATTTGAAAGAATCAAATCTCACATTTGTCAGATGAAATTGCTGCTTAAATTATCTGAGATGATTTTCACATTCTTTTATGGAAGTCAAATTCTGTGAGGTTGTAGAATTACTTTAGAAATGACAGTGGAGTGTTCACTCTTCCAGGAGAGATTGCTAATTGGAGTTGAAGCATAATTAATAAACATCCTCCTGAAAGCACTGGAGCTAACCCAAAGCCCAGACAAAAATTAAGCAAAGTAAGTTAGTTCTTGAAAGGAAACTCTTGAAACCCCAACTGGAGAAAATAACCAGGAAAAAAAAACCATATAGAAAAAAGAAAAAATTGACAGAGTATTAACATGACAGAATACTTATTAAAGGAAGTATTTTTTAACTACATATTTAGTTTTTCAATTACACACATGGCATAGATTATACTATAGTTTTGAAGTATATCTGTTCATTGTGTCTCTTCTCTCACTGCTTGAAAATGTAAAACAGAGAGGAGATTTCCACGTGCCTGCACCTCGCATGTGCAGAGCTCCACACTGAGATGCCTGCTCGGCCACTTCCAGGGAGGGCTGTCCAGAGTGGGGGACATACGGCCATGAAAGAGTCAGCTGCCTCTGACATCACCCTTTGTTGCCAGGTGAAGTGCAGGCCCAATGCTGCTAGATATTCTAGACGTTCAGAAGACCACTGTCTTGGTTTGGGCTTTCCCCAAAGCAGATCCTGGGATGAAGATTTGGGTACAAGTATTTATTTGGAAGGTGATCCCAGGATACTCAGTGAAGGAGAGGGGCAGCTGCCACCTGACAACCACTGAAAGGAGGGAGAGCAAAAATTGCCTTGTTTTCAGAGGAAGTATTTTGAGATTTTAGTTATTAACAGTAAACATATTTAAAGCTTCTTAGTAATTGCTTACAGACAATGGAAAATATTTTCTAATTATGGGCTGAACCCAGGATTTAAAGTAGGCTCTTTTTTTCTTTTAGGCATAGAATGTGCTAGCCAGGAAACTACATCCTTACTGTATCAGGGATGCCTGGTAAGAATAAGTTCAGGTAGGCTTAGAGCAGAAATGTAAGTTGTTACTCCCGGGGGAGGAGAAGGGACTACATCATTAAAATGACACAGGAAAGTGAATTCCCTGGCTGTTCAGTGGTTAGGACTTGGTGCTTTCAATTCCCAGGCCCGGGTTCAAGTCCCATCAGGGCACTAAGATCCTGCAAACCACAAGGCACAGCCAAAAAAAAAAAAGAAAAATTGAGGTGTGAAAAGCACAACACTATAGATGGGTATATGGAGTGGGGCGGGAAGGATGATGCCTAATCACAAGGTAGTTGTAAATAGATAACATGTTGGCTTCCTTTTAAATAAGAATTTTCAAATGGCTTGATCCTCTAGTTCCTTTTTAAGAACCATGGTAACTCCATATCCGGCCTAAAATGTATAAAAATCAGGAAAAGGTCCCCAGTGCTGCAGAGACTGGTTAAACTTGTTAGTGTGCTGAATTTGAGGGCTGTTGCCTCTTTTGGCTCCCTTCTCAGCATATTCCATGTTAACAGACCCCTGCCTTCCCACCACCAGTAAATGGTTTACTTACCTCTGCCTTTGAGTTGCAAAATAATTCTTGTGTACTAAGTCACTTCAGTCATGTCTGAGTCTTTGCGGCCCTATGCACTGTAGCCTGCTAGGCTCCTCTATCCATGGGATTCTCCAGGCAAGAACACTGAAGTGGGTTGTCATGCCTTCTTCCAGGGGATCTTCCTGATCCAGAGGTTGAACATGCATCTCTTGCATCTCCTGCACTGACAGGTGAATTTTTTACTAGTGTCAACTGGGAAGCCCACCTCCCTAACCCATTTCATCCCAAATCTTTCCCATTTCAGCAAGTAGCAATTCCATCTTCTAGTGGTTCTAGAAACTTCATCCGTGGACTCATCAATTTCTTTCACATTCCACCTTAAATTCCTTTTAATGTCACCTTTAAAATGATCCAGAATCTGAATATTTCTCATTATTGCCTCTATTACTACACTGGTCCAACCCACCATCATCTCTCACTTGGATGATTGGATCATTGAAACCACCTTCACGGGTCTCCTATGCACCAGCCGGAGTGACCATTTCAAACTCAAGTCCCTCTTCAGTTCTCAGTACTCGCAGAGCAACCCATCTCATTTAAAACAAAATACAAAGGCCTTACTGTGGTGTAGAAGGCTCCAGGGAATCTGGGCCCCACTATTTTCCTAACCTCACATCTTACAACTCTCTGTCCCTCATTGCTCTGGCCTCATTGGTTTCCTTGTAGTTCTTCAAAACCCCAGGCTCACTCCCACCTCAGGGCCACTGTACTTGCTGTTCCTTTAACTGAGATGCCCTTTGCAGTTACCCACATACTTTATGACCAACCTAGACCAGCATATTAAAAAGCAGAGACATTACTTTACCAACAAAGATCCGTCTAGTCAAGGATATGGTCTTTCCAGTAGTCATGTATGGATGTGAGAGTTGGACTGTGAAGAAAACTGAGCACTTTTGAATTGTGGTGTTGGAGAAGACTCTTGAGAGTCCCTTGGACTGCAAGGAGATCCAACCAGTCCATCTGAAAGGAGATCAGTCCTGGGTGTTCATTGGAAGGACTGATGTTGAAGCTGAAACTCTAATACTTCGGCCACCTGATGCGAAGAGCTGACTCACTTGAAAAGACCCTGATGCTGGGAGGGATTGGGGGCAGGAGGAGAAGGGGATGACAGAGGATGAGATAGTTGGATGGCATCACTGACTCAATGGACATGGGTTTGGGTGGACTCCGGGAGTTGGTGATGGACAGCGAGGCCTGGTGTGCTGCAGTCCACTGGGTCACAGAGAGTTGGACACGAATGAGCAAATGAACTGAACTGAACTGATACAGTGCTTACTTTCTTCATGTTTTTGCTCAAGTGCTGCTTTATTGGAAAACCCTTCCTTGACTCTAATTAGACAAATTCTCCCCAGTCACTTTTTATCCCCTTATCTTGCTTTATTTTTCTTTATTCACCAGCTGACATAATGTTTTATCATAAATTTATTTTTCATTGAAGGATAATTGATATACAGAATTGTGTTGGTTTCTGCCAAACATCAGTATGAATCAGCTATATGTATACATGTCTCCTCCCTCTTGAACCTCCCTCCTCATCCCATCCCATCCCACCCCACCTGCTTATCACCCCCCACTAGAATATAAATTCCATTCTTTTTTGTTGTTGTTTACTGATGTGTTCTCAGTACCTAGATTAAGCTCTTATTGACTGAATAAATTAGTATGTATTATGGAGCATTCTGGTTATCTTATATAGATTATTTATAGGCTAGATCTCCAGTTAAAATAAAATAATCAGAAGCCTTCAGTAAAACACAGCCTGCTTTAAAAGAAGGATGCTTAGGGGCGTCCCTGCTGGTCCAGTGGTTAAGAATCCACCACGCAGGGGACACCAGTTCGATCCCTGGTCTGGGAAGATCACACATGCCACAGAGCCAGCTATGCCTGTGTGCCACAGCTAATGAAGCCTGAGCGCCTCAAGCCTGTGCTCTGTAACAAGAGAAGCCACTGTCATGAGAAGCCCTGCACCGTAACCAAGAGTAGCCCCCACTTACCACAACTAGAGAAAGCCCGCGTGCAGCAATAGAGACCCGCCGCAGCGAAAAAACACTAAAATAGATTACCTTTTTTAAATGCTTAAATCCCATACTTCAAGAACAAGTTGGTAGTGAAAACTCTTGTGTTATGCTCAAATAAAGATTAGTGTAACAATTTTAGAAATAAAGTTCTTCTTAGAGTCATACTATTGAAATTGTTTATTGAAACATATTGTGCTTTATATATTGTGCTTATTGAAATGTTTATTCAATGTTTATTGAAACATATTTTAGATTTATTCATTAATCAGTCACTCAAAAACAGATTGAGCCCTTCCTGTATGAAGGGTGATGGGCCATTCCTGGGGATTGAAAGTTGAAAGAAGAGTTTCCCTCAAGGACTGCCCATCACTATCAATTACAAGAGAACAAGGGGAGGTTCTGAGTTGGCAGGCGTGTATGATGCTTGCGAGTCAGAGCTGCTACGTGTCAAGGAAACGTCAAAGGCACCAGAAAGACCCCTGGAAAAAGTGACAGGAGTAAAGATGCACAGACTCCCGGGGAGTCAGGCAGGGGGATAAAGCAGAGCTCCAGATGGGGTGAGCAGAATGCAGCCAGACAGACAAGGGGGGCAAGGTTTGTTGAGGCCGTGAAGTGGCTCAGAATGGCTGGAGGGTCACTTGCCAGTGAGAAAATGACTGCTTTAAAGATGTGTTGGGATGTGGACTACTGAACTGAAATTATTGGTTTTAAGTCTAAGCGAACAATTTCTGTTACAGGAGATGTAATGAGGTGGCACTCTTTGGGAAGCTTTCTGGTTTCTTCCTGAGATGTAGTTGAATTGTGGTACCCAGTGTTTGAGATTCAGAGCTTTGTTCATTGCTTTTTCAACTGGAAAGCACCTAAGGTTCATCCAGAATTTATCCCCATTTTCTCTGAGTTCCTAGGATCCTGATAGTTTGCACTTTGAACTCTGTGGCCACTTATTATCAGTTCTGTTAGATTTTAACTGCTTTTTACAGAATGCCTTGATCAATGCATTCACTTCCATGTCTTGTCTTCTCTCCTTCCTCTCATTTATCATCTTTGTCACTCATCTTTGTAAGACTTGGATTCTCCTAGTTAGTTGTGATGTCAGTTCCAAATGGTAATTAAACCATTGCCTATTTTAAGGAAAACTTTGAGTAACTGAAATGCTTACTGTAACATGAATTGAAATGTATGCAATAGTAGATATTTTAAAGNTGTCTTCTCTCCTTCCTCTCATTTATCATCTTTGTCATTCATCTTTGTAAGACTTGGATTCTCCTAGTTAGTTGTGATGTCAGTTCCAAATGGTAATTAAACCATTGCCTATTTTAAGGAAAACTTTGAGTAACTGAAATGCTTACTGTAACATGAATTGAAATGTATGCAATAGTAGATATTTTAAAGGATATGATTAGAATTAAACATTATGTTTAAAGCAATTTTTAAAATCCCTTCTCTATACAAAATATATTATGTAACGTTCAGCTTTTACCACCTGGTTGTCACCCCCTGCAGTAAGATCTTGTTATCTTCAAGTGTCTGAGCAGATGTAGCTTCCTCACCTTTGCACATGTTCACCTTTCAGAGGGTGGGTGCGGCACACAATAGGCTTCTTACCCTTTATGTGTGCTCTCCTGGGGCAGAACCATGGGTCACCAGGACATTAGTCATAACTCGTCCCCTCCTTGAGGCTGATTCAATCGGTAGGTTCCTTTCAGCTCTCCAGGGGTGCTGTGAAGCATGCTGGCATGGTTTTTTNTGGCGTGCTGCAATTCATGGGGTCGCAGAGTTGGACACGACTGAGCGACTGAACTGAACAATCCTGTGCAAAATATTCAAGGAATAGAAAGATGAATTTTTAACTAGTGCCAGCTCTCAAGGAGAGTTTTCAATCTAATGATAATGAGTTTAACACAAACTGTAGGAAAGGAATTAGGAGTAAGCATTTGCCCTGAGAAAGATCACCTCATTTTTGTAGTTTAAGTCATAAATTGCCAGTTGGTAAAGAGTGCTATTATACACACCTGTATTAGTTCATCATCTTTAAAGGAGGTAGATCTTTTTCTTCTGAAAACATCTTACTGAATCACATCTTTATGACTGGTTTGAATTTTTAAAGCAAAAGTTTGCTCAAAGATCAAAATAAGATTCATAAAATCAAACTGACATTATGCACAGGAAGACAAGTATCTACAACAGCATGTAAGTTCAGTATTAAAGGGTTAAATCTGAGTTACTTTNTTACTGAATCACATCTTTATGACTGGTTTGAATTTTTAAAGCAAAAGTTTGCTCAAAGATCAAAATAAGATTCATAAAATCAAACTGACATTATGCACAGGAAGACAAGTATCTACAACAGCATGTAAGTTCAGTATTAAAGGGTTAAATCTGAGTTACTTTGGAGACTTGTCCTGAACAAGTTGTTATGTACAATTTCATCATCTAGAAAACAGGGGTGATATTTAATTCCAATTAAGATTATAACTCAGATGCTACAATAATTTCCACCTTTCATAATGAACAGAGTTAAAAAACTAGTATAAAAACTTTTCTAATAATTTATGTTTTAAAAATAAACTGGAATGAACGTAGGTAAAAGAAAAAGTGATGATGGTGTGGATAATTTAACAGTAAGTCTCAGTGCATAAATGAATATAAATGTGCAAGTTATCTATTTTTTCCTACGTCTTATTACTTTTTAAAAAATGGCTCAGATAAGAAACTTAAAATACCTGGTCAAATAACTTTGAGGGTTCATTTTGTGAGATGTACTGAAGAGAAAAAGAAGGATAAAACAGTATAATTTAAAAATATTTATTTTTCAATTCATGTTTTCCAGAACACTTTTTCCAAACAAATCACCAAAGGCCAATACTTCTCTTTACTCTCAATGTTAAGTGATTTTTCCACCCAAAATAATGAAGCAATGTATACTTTTATATTTAATCAGTTTGTGACAGCTGTGATTCTCAAACATTTTTAAAAAACAGACCAAAGTTGCAAACAGACCATATATAGTGATTTTAAAAACTGGAAGGCAAAACCTGAGTCTAAATGATCAAATGACCCATTAGCTGGATTTGGCCTTCCCAGGCCACGTGAGGACTTCGCCCAAGAGTCCTGCACGTAACGGATGGGTTCTCATAGAGGTCCTTAACACCACAAGCGCAGCTTCTGATACCCAACGCTGCCAACAACAGCAGGGGCACAGAGCGGCGACCCTGCCAATTGACTCAGTTTTATTCTTAAACACATTTCTCTTCTCCACTCTCTTCATTGACTTCATCTGTTTCCTTGCAAGAATCTTGGCTGTTGGTATCAGTAGAATAATTTTCTTCCCCATTCTCTCTCTCTTCTATTTTTTCTTCTTCATTAAAGCTAGAGGAAGAAATTTATCAATCTTTCAAAGGAAAAAGGATTTGGTTTAAAGGTAAACAAACCCTCTGCAATGTATGCCATCCTGCAGCCAGTCTTCCTCAAGTGTATAAGCTCCAATTTATCAAGAAAAGTCTATAAAAGTACCAATGGGGAAAGTAAAGATTGACTCTTTAAACTTCATTTGAAAGCATGTTATTGTTTTCACTATTTATGTCAGAAATTTACATTATTTGACTTTAAAAAATATTTCATCGCCATGTAGTATTTTGAAGTGTCAAACATGTTAAAATGTCAGTATGTTTTACAACACTTCATGTGTGTTCCATTAGACAAAACATCTTTTAAAATCTTATAGAACAGATTTTTATGCTTTCCTGCAAGTAAGAATTTTTTCAAAGGTTAACCATTCAGACATTTTATATATGTTACCTTTCTTTATCTTCAGTGAAATTTTTCATCTCTTGATTGCTGAAGTACTCAAATATTTTTCCACTTTGGCCTTTCTTTGAAACAAACTCATCAGATATTCCTAGTGCTTTTAAAGTGTTAGAATAATGCTTTTCTGCTGCCATTCTTGCATTTTTCTATAGGAAAGACAAACCTTTTTAGACGAGGACAAAAGACTTCAAGTTTCCATTAAAAATGTTAAAAGCGCCAGTGAAAATTAAATTCAGTAATCACAGCTGGTTGAAAAATATGCATACTCTGACCAGCAATTCCATTCCTAGGTATGTGCCTAGAGAAACTCCAACCTATGTGCCCAAAGAGACACACCAAAATGCTCGGAATAGTACTGTCTGTAACAACCCCAAACTGGAAACAACCTAAATATCTATCAACACTAGATGGATAAATAAATACTGGTGCGTTCATATAACAGACTAAAATTAAGCAGAAAATGAACTCTAGCTGTATGTTACAACATGGATGGACCTCACAAACAACACTGAACAAAAGTAGCATACCACAAAAGAGTACACACAGTATAAAAGACCCAAAACAGGCAAAACTAAACTACATTGCTTAGGGATTGGTACATCGGTGGTAAAACCATAAAGAAAAACAAGGAAATGCTTATCTCAAAAGTTAAAATGGTGGTTACCTCTAGGTGAAATAGGTTTTAATCTGGGCAGGGCACACAGTGTTTCTGGGGTACTGGCAATGCTCTAATGCTATATTTGTTAACATGGGTAATGGTTCACATGAGTTTTGAACTATAATTATTCTTTACACTGTACTGTTTCATGACTGTTGGATATCTGAAAAAAAAATCAGTAAGAAAATAAGATCATGTGATAGTTGTCAGAGGGTTCTTTATGTGCCTGCTATAAATTTTACTCTTTACAAGCCGTCTCTAATCCACTGAAGAGTATAAATCATCAATGTTGCTTTCTTTACTGTGTGTGGGAAGCAATGGATACAGCAGGCAAAACATGAAATTTAGAACTGGGTTCAAATCTCCAGACTGTTACTTCCTGGCTTTGGGGCCCGTGGGAGTCTTGATGACCCTCTCATACCTAAAGCAAGTCAATTATCACAGTTCCTAAAACCACAGGCTTTACAGAAAAACAAGATAACTGAGGTTCATATGAGTGCCTTGGCTCCGGATACCACAGGCTTTACAGATTCACAAGATGACTGAGGTTCACACGAATGCCTTTAGTCCACTTTTACCTCCTATGAGTGGGTGTGAACTAGCACAGGGCCAAAAATCACTCTCTGAACCTGGAACTAAAGGAAAGTGATGAGGAATGGCTCAGTCCCAATGCATCAATGGCATCCCATCCTGAAAAAGGTGTGGAAGAGCACTCAGTCTCACCTCAAAATTTAACACAGAAGCGGAAACCAAGATACTCGGTCCACCCTTCCTGAGGTTAAGTGGTTTGCTTAAAGTCACAGAATATACTGAGGGAAAAGCAAGTCTCCTAATCCTTTCCTGGGTCTTCTCCACTCTACCATGCTGCTTCCTCTAAGTGGTAGTGGTCATCCAACGTGGCCTGAAGCCTGACTTCGGTAATGCAGCGTCAGATATCTTCCTAACCCAGGGATTCTAGGATAAGGAAGGACCCTGGAGACTAGTGTTCCATGGGAGAAAGCAAAATGGCAAGGGCTGATTACAATGAATGAAACTATCATTAGTGCATTTTCTGACACTCTAGAAAACTGAAAAAGCAGCACTCAAACTGCTGCCAAAATGCACCCACTGTGGATGATGGTTTTTAGACAAGTAAGTAAAAATGCAACCAGAGGCTATGAATACCAATAGACAAGCCTTGGGCAACTGAAAGGCATGGGAAAGTGACCTGAGAACAATGCCCCAAAGGCTGTAAAGCAGGATAAAGAAAGACCCCAGACCTAACTCAATGTGCTAAAAAGAATATATTCTGATATAAGCAAATGAGGTAGATTTAAATGATACTAGGCAGTGTTACTGCTCTTAAGCCGTCATCTAAATTAGATTTAATGCTTTGTTTAATATTTGGTTTGAAAGTGAAAGTCGCTCAGTATGTCCGACTCTTTGCAACCCCATGGACTATACAGTCCATGGAATTCTCCAGGCCAGAATAGTGGAGTAGGTAGCAGTTCCCTTCTCCAGGGTATCTTCCTAACCCAGGGATGAAACCCAGGTCTCCCATATTGCAGGCAGATTGTTTTCCAGCTGAACCACCAGGGAAGCCCCAATATTTGGTTTAAAATCTGATTTAACATATTCAGTTAATAAATCCTGTGATTTTTAAGAAATAGGAAAACATGGTTTGTTCTGTCCTAGATCACACGCTAACTCTGCTAGGGGGATAACTCAACAGCAGCAAGAAAATAATTAACACTTATAAATGGGTAATGCATACCGTTGTGAGTGAATTTATTAAATAACAGCTGTTAATTAGCAGTAATAGTAACTGCAAGAAAAAAAGTACCAATATATGTTAACAAAACCAAAACAATGGTGAGTCACTGCCAGTCACTCTGCATGTAGAATTTATCTTTTAATATTTCATATCAAGGTGAATAGTGTGTAACTGTTCTTTTTTAAAACAAACATGTCCCCCTCAAATTTCACCATGCAAAAGAACTGTAAAGACTATGAAATAAAAGTGGGTAAAATAACTGAATGATTATTTTGTTTTTGTTTCTAAGATACTGCAAAAAAACAAATTATCTTTGTTTCTTCAGGCAATTTATCTACAATCACTACTCTAGTTTGAAGAGGAAAAAATACTTAATTTTATAAGCCTAAGTTTACTTTCGGAGAAGGCGATGGCACCCCACTCCAGTACTCTTGCCTGGAAAATCCAATGGATGGAGGAGCCTGGTGGGCTGGTCCATGGGGTCGCAAAGAGCCGGACACCACTGAGCGACTTCACTTTCACTTTTCACTTTCATGCATTGGAGAAAGAAATGGCAACCCACTCCAGTGTTCTTGCCTGGAGAATCCCAAGGATGGGAGAGCCTGGTGGGCTGCCGTCCATGGGGTCGCAAAGAGTCAGACGCCACTGAAGTGAAGTGACTTAGCAAAGTCTACTTTGTAGCAATTCTTTCCTTTATGTAATAATTACTGACTACTTATTTTGTGACAAGCCCTCATGGGAGGCAGAGGTGTATGGGGAGAGGAGAGCATATGTGTTGGCTGAAGTTTGTTGAAGAAAATATCAGCTATGAAACTAACCTACGCTTTCAACATTTAACACTTCTTTACAGGTTTAATTTCACACACACCACTATTTTGCCACATTTTCTCTGGTGACTAGAAAGACTGGGAATTCACAGCATTGCAGAACTGCTTCTAACTGCTGAGACTCATCATTACTATGTTAGGGGAGTGCTCTAGGCCTGGGCTAATCCCAGGGAGAAATAGTCCAGTTCGGGTTCAACAAATGTTTATGAACATGTCCTCTGTGCTGTACGCTGTCTTAGGAGCTAGTTACACAAAGATTTGACCAACACCTTTAAAAGTAACTAGTTGAAAGAGAAGAGAGAGCATTAAACAGATAATTTCCACACAATATACAGGAATAAAGACAGAAATGCACAAAGGGCAATAAAAAAACACAGAACAAATAGCATGCAACTCAACCTGGGGACACAGTGCAAGAAGTGATTTTATACTAAGCCTTGAAAGAGTCAAGGGAAAGATACAAAGAAGTTATAATATGGGTGTTGAGAAACAGCCTGAATAAGGATTTCAAGTTTGAGGGACTTCCCTGGTGGGTCCAGTGGCTAAGAGTCTGCACTCCCAGTGCAGGGGGCCCAGGCTCAAATCCTAGTCAGGGAACTAGATTCCACAGGCTGCAACTTAAAGAGTTAACATGCCCTAACTAAAGAGTTCACACACCACTGCTAAAAAGATCCCACATGCCCCAACAAAGATCAAAGAACCCGACTGCTGCAACTAAGACCTGGCACAGCCAAATACATAAATAAATATTAAAAAAAAAAAAAAGATTTCCAGTTTGAAACTAGTGGTGTGGCACAGTCTGCAAGTAAAGGGTGTACACAGAAAGGGGTGGAGGTGTGCAGTGGTCGATGAACTAAAGAGGTCAACAGGGATCAGATAAGAGAGGATTTGGTACACCATGTTAAGACTTGTGGACTTATCTTCTGGGAGAAAGCAGGAGAGCTTAGTGCTAAGCATTTGGAAGCAGGCTGACTTGGGTTCCTAGTTCCATTACTTACTAACTATAGACATTAAGAGTTATTTACTTTCTTTCAACTTCAGTTTCTTCCTCTTCAATACAAGAATACCCATCTTGCAGCACTGTTTGGAGAAGCCAATGTCAAGCTCCCTTGATACCATTTACTGAAAATGAGAACAAATGGCATCAGTGAAGTGGATGATTGCCACCATTACTGGGGTGAATACTGTGGCAAGGGAATGGGAATGGCAAAGAGAAGACCGAGTGAGTGGCTTTGCAAAGAACAAGGCAAGAAAACCACTCGAACCATAATAATAACTCAGACAGAAAATAACAGCGACTTCACTTAGCATTTCACCATCAGGAATGGAGAAAGGTAGATCCAAAAGTTGTTTAGAAAGGAACTTCTCAGGTCTCAGTGAGACCTGAGAAAAAGTTGGGGGAAAAGTGGTTTCCAGTCATCTAAATTGCAGCCCAACAAAAACACGAAAATAGAGAGGAAAGTCTTTTCTTCCCAGAGAGGAAGGTCTATTTTGTGGCAAGATGAATATAAGATGCCTGTGAGAAATCTGGGTAGATACATCCAGATGAATGGACGTAAAACTTGCAGTAGAGAGCCGGAGAAAACTATGTGAAACAAAAGTCAACCACTTTATGCTGAGTAACATAGAACAGCTTATGATCATTTTCCTCCCCTAAAGTTGAAACTGGGATGTGAGAAAGAAAATCCCTTAAACTGAAAAGTGGTACATAAAATTATATCCAAATCAGTAAGTAAAGAGTTCCCATAACTTTGAGAGACTGTAATATGCCACAGTGAATGTCCTTTGTCCTCAGTGAGACTCTGACAAGGACAGTCCTATAGGACACTCATCTCTCCCAGACACTTGATGGCAGCAAGCTCCAAATATAACAGCTTGAAATTCACAACACAGCACCTGTAACCTCTAGTGATTTTGTCTATTTTTAAATTCCGTAGCCCATAGGAGCTTTTCCCTTATGGATACAAAAAAGATCACCTGACATCGACACATTTCTCTTAAGGGAAAGACTGTAAAACTGAGTATAAATCTAGTAAAATCATGATTCATTGTTCATAGCACCACGCTTTTTTTCCCCCCAATATAAAGAAAGTCCTTCTCACAGACACAGAAAAAAAAATTTATGGCTACCAAAGGGGAAAGGGAAGGGGGATAAGTTAGGNAAAAAAGGAAATCCTGCCATTTGTAACAATACAGATGGACCTTGAGGGCATAGTGCTAAGAGAAATTAGACAGAGAAGGACAAATACTATAAGGTCTCATTTATGTGTGGAATCCAAACACACACACACAAACAAAACTCATAGAAAAAGAGATCGGACTTGTGATTACTGGAGGAATTGGATGCAGGTGTCAAAAGGTACAAACTTCCACTTATAAGATATGAAAGTACTGAAGTATAATGTACAACATGATGGCAACAGTTAACACCGCAGTGTGGAATATATGGAAGTTGCTAAGCGAGTAAATCCTAAAACTCATTACAAGGAAAAAAATTTTTTTGGTAACAATAAGGTTGATAGGCATTAACTAACTGTAATAATCATTTCCTAATATATGAATGTCAAGTCATTATACTGTACATCTTAAACTTATACCTGCCAAATGTCAATTTTATCCCAATAAAACTGGAAAAAAAAAAAACTGGCAGAAATAAATCTGATTCAGTTAGCCATTTTGTTTCATTTTTTAATTCTTCAAAGACTTCCAATTTGTATCATGAAGCCTCACCTCCATATTTGGCCAAGTTGATACTGAAAAAAGACTAGCCATTAAAAACAGGTTGTGAAACTATTATTTTGAAAATGAATGGCTTAGTAGCATGTGCTTTATCAAGCTTATGAACCTCATCAAGATATAAGGCTCAAATTTAAGCAAATTACTTACTGGACTGACGTGGTGAAGCTGTCACATAATAATGTCTCAGTAAATTACATAACACATAAGAAAAATGGACTGAAAATTAGGAGCTTGAGAGGTTAAAAAAAAAAAGGCTGACAATAGCTCTCAAATTCCAACAAACACAACCTGAGCAACTCTTTCAAATAGCAGCGGCCTGTTTTTTAATTTTTCTTCTCTTTCTTCTAGTTCTCGTCGGTATTCTCTCATCCTTTCCTTTTCACTCTTTCTAAAATCAAATAAAAGGAATGGAATTTTTAAAAGAAACAAGAACTTGCACATATAACATTAAGCTTAGATGACAAATCAGAAATTAAATCATGAGCACATGTTATCACAATTTCTTTTCTAGACTGGTAAATTTCCCCCCCCCCCCATTAGACTGGTAAATTTTTAAGGAATGCAGAATACAAATTCTAGGTTTTGAGAGCACACATTTTACATCTCAGGAACAGTCTGGGTATGCTGTGATTCCTGAAATCTTCAAAACAAGAATGGATTAAGGGGCTTCAAACTGGCCTCAGGAGATTAATCAATGCCCTCTCATCTCATTTATAAACCAAAAAATTTGGTCCAAATTAGGTATCTTCTCTTTGAGGAATTTCTTCTGAAAATTAGACGGTGCTCTTCTTTTTTCCCTAGATGAGATCTCCTATAGGCTGGTGGCACAGTTAATTAAATGGGAGCAGGGTAGGGGAGAAACAAGGAGTATGGAAATAGCACATATAGAGAAACAGGAACCAAAACACAAAAACTCACAGTAAATATATTCACTGTTTGAACCAGATCCTATAATGAATTAAACTATGCTATTTTCTCTATGTAAAATACACTAATTCTACCAAGATCATGACTTCCTGGATTAGAAAAAATAATTATACCATAAAATGATAATTATGCTTAAATATACATAATTTAGCATTATGGAAAATCCAGTTTACTTTCTAAAGATGAACACTATATTTCTAGAGAATATTTTGCTCAAGTATCAAATCAAGCTCCTTCTATCAATGAGTTACACTGATACACATTATAAAGTATATATATATATAATATACATTATAAAGGAATCTAATAATTATTATATATAATATAATATTTAAAGGAATGATCACAATTAAAAGCAAATACAGATTTGGGGGGTACTTATAAATCAGATTAAAAATTAATAAATCATATTACTTACCCAGCTTTGAGGGAGATACTTTACTACTTAAACATAAATATTTTTATGTTGCAACATAAAAATATTCCTCTGGAACACTGATTTTCAAACTTTTTACTGCAGAATTCCAGTGTGTCACATACCACTAAACCTTAACACACATGTTAATCGACACATCACATAACTGATGCTAACATCAATGCGCTAATCTGTGTTATCAGATTTTGTGTAGACTTTAGAACAAACGTCTTACTGAACGTGTTTACTGAAGAATATTTTGAGATTACACAGCAAGCTGTTAAAAAAGAGCTTTGTGTGAATCAAGATTTTTCTCAATATAACACTGTACAATAAAAAATAATATAAATAAAAAGTTTAGATGCTGATACAGGATTACAACTGTGAACCAGGGCCACAGTATAAAATGCTTCTGTCCATCAACACGGCATCATGGTTTCACTGTGGGGTGAGTATGCATGTTGGTTCTTACCATGAAGTGAGTGAGTGTTAGAGTGTGTGTGCCTAAGTAAACTGTAAGTAATTGATAGTAACTTGAATCTACAAACTGAAATACTAACGCTATTCTTCATTCATTCATATATTTGGGGAGGTCCACTGATGAAAAACGAAGTTTGAAAAGCAGTGATCTGGAGGGTCAGGGTTCTCTCGTGATACCTGAGAGCTTTTATTCTGGATTTAGACATTTGAGCTAAACTCTCATGTGAATCATAAGCCTTAGCCCGGGTTGTCAGGAGTTTCTGCAATTCTTTCATTCTTTGCTTCTGCTTAGTTAAGATCCGATGTCTCTCTTCTTCCAACATTTTCTTTTCCTCAAGTGATCTCCTGAGGGCAACAAACTAAGGCTTAATTCACTTTAAGCCAATGAGAATGTTTAGTAAAGATTTAGCACAGGATAATTCAATGGCTGAAAAAAAAGGGCAACCTTTTGAGAAGGATCTGTGTCGTAACTAGAAATCGATAGGCTGACTGTAACCTTTTCTAGCCCCAAAGATTCATAAAACGGAAAATATGTTTAGTTCTTGGATCTTCCTGACCCAGGGATTGAACCCCAGTCTCCTGCACTGCAGGCAGATTCTTTACCATCGGAGCCACCAGGGAAGACCTCTTAGCACACCTTCTGGCAAAATGTTCTATATTTTATAGTAAAATATGTTACCGGATAACATAGAATAGTATTTTCAAATCCCCCAACACAAAATCACTAGAGCGACCATGAGTCAGTCCTCACTGTATTGGTTACTTACCTTGTGGCTTGCTCTCTTCCTCGGGAGGACACCGTGGGCGTTGGAGGGTTGCAGCTACGAGGTGCAGGCTTTGTGTTTGCATCCCTTACTGGTGACATGCGCCTTGGAGACAGATAAGGCCAACGTGTTTCTTTTAAATTCTCTTCATCTGCTTCAATGTCTGCCAAAATTTTCTCTCTTTTAGTGGATGAATGTGAGGCTGCCTGAAGGTCACATGGTTCACAGACCGTCAGGAATTTGGGATACTTCTGTTCTGAGTGGTGTTTCTGATACCTCTCAGGTAGGTCTTCCGAATCAGCAGTCTGGCGCCTAGCCCTGTGTTTATACTTGGACTTCTCAGCCTGTTCAGGACCCCTGGACTTCCTCGTAGCAAAACTCCTGCGAGCTGGACTGTAAGGCAGAGGGGATGGGTTCTGTAAAAAGTCTTGAGTTCTCTGATGTGCCCTAATGTTTTTATAGAGTTGTTCTTCCGTTAACTTGTCATTGATAGTTGAACTGTAAGTAGATCGAGGTATAGGTCTGGCTTTAAAACGATTTGTTTTCTTTTTAGACTTAAAAAAGTCTTTCAGCTGCTTTTCCCGAACTGCTTGCTTCTGTTCCTCCCTGGCAAGAAACTTGAAGGGCTTTTGAGAGGCCAAAAGAGCTTCTTTGTTTCTCTCCTTCATAGCCTTCCTCCGTACCTCATTTTGCTTGACTATATCATGATAAAGGGGGAGAAAGACGAACGCAGGAACTGGGTTGGCTCGGAATTTTTTCTTACACTCTGACTCTTCTTCTTCCTTCTTGAGCAGTTTGTGTGCCATTTCAATATCTGATTTCGATTTCATGTTCTCTTCTTTCTTCTTCTGCTCTCTAACTGTCATTTGAAAAGGCTCAGGTACTGTAATCCTTGGCACCCATTCTTTCCGTTTCTTTCTTTGTTTCTCAAGTACTGGCAGGTTGACATCTTCAAACTGGATATAGTCTTCTACACTGAAGTTTGTCCACATGTTGTTGATGAGCTCCTTAGCATAGGTCATCATACTGCTTTTCTCAGAATACTTTTTTTCCAAGTTGGGCAACTCCTCTTCAGAGGAAAACACAATCAAGGAGGAAGACTGACTTAAATCAGGTTCTGAAATTGATGTCACTAATGAGACGGGGTGATAGGAGTTCTTTTCTGACACAGACCTAAGCAGGTGAGGAGAATAATCAGGTTATCTTTTCAGTTGCATGCGACCGAACAGAAGAATTCGAAACTACATAATTTCTAAGATCAAGGTAAAATCAGTTAGAAGACAGGAATTGGACAGGGCTGATGAAAACTATCAAATTTTTTTTAGGACAGAGCCTGGGAGATGCCTGAAATTGATCTAAGTTGACTCCCTCATTTTACAGGGGAGGAACCTGAGACAGTAGAGTTTCCTCATATCCAACCATTATTGAATTCTCCACTTGTTTTCCAGAGTCACCATCCTAAAATATACATCTGATCACATCTGTTTCTTTCCTGAAACTTTCCCATGACTTGCCATTGTTACCAGGCTTAGATTATAAAGCCCCTCAAGATTAGCTCGGCCTACCTTTCCAGTTTCACCTCTTGCCTCTCCCTACCCAGGTCCTGACCATTCTTAAGTCAGATCCAATCAGAGGAAGTTTCTCCCACACTGTGGTGATTTCTGAAGGCACTTTGTACACATGGTTCCTGCTGCCTAGAAGGGCACTCCTTGCTTCCTACACCTGCTTCAGCTATTTCTCCTTTAAGACTGAACTCCGATAGGATACTTCACTTGCCTGCATCCCTCCACTGACACTCTGACATGTTCAACTGCTCTTCCTCTCTCTCCATGATACTCTGTTACACCATGTTGTATTTGTGGATCTCAGATCGTCTTTGATCTCCTTGAGAGCATCTTGATTTTGAGTCCTCAGTGCCCAGGCAACAGCTGGTACTCAGGAGATGCACCATCGGTGCTGACTAACTGGATGAGTGGCTTCAAGTTTCAAAAGAAGCAGGTTTATGGCAAAAATGACTATTTTGAAAGCAAATTCGATTTATGTCTTAGTTCTGAACAATCTGTGTTATATTTGTAAAGAGCTCATGTTAATCCACATATTATAAAAAAAAAAAAAAAAGACACTTAGAACTGAATTCTAAAATTCAACATTTGAAAATGGCCCAGACTAAATATTTTGATACATGTCTAAGAGTGGTGCATCAGACAGAAAAGACTTAAATGTCCACCAAATAACCCTCAAAGCAAGAAGCTACCTAGTAGGTTGATAAGCCATCAAACAATCTGAATAAAAACCCCCACCTCCATATATCATTAAAAGCACAAAGGGATATTTGAGAGAAAATATTTTGAAATAATTTGTTTTGCACTTTTAAGTATACATTTTATCTTACAGTCTACAAATAACAATATGGACAAACTTACCTGGAAGAGACACTAGCAGCTTCTTCCCTGGTGACTGCTGGCTGAACTTCCTTTAAATTTAATTTATTCTGGTACAATTTCTCTAACTTTGCCATAGTTTCTATGTGGGCTGCCTTCAGCTCTTCTAGTTTCCTGAAATACTCTTCATTAGAGTGGTAAATGTCAGAAAAGTCCACAAAATCCTCATGGCTTATATGTTTTTGCTCATTCACCCTAGAAATGCTGGTGTTAAAATCAGCCTGGTAGGATGAAAAAAACCTGTTATATGATGTATGGAGTTGTAAGACAAATTAAGTTGACACTTATTCCCAATGCTGCTTTTTTAAAAGTCCACTTAATGAGGTTATATGTTTACTTGTGGACTATGTACATATAACATAAGTTACTCATGGGCTGTATACGTTTTCTCCTAATACATATTTTATTAATAATAAGAGAGAGAGAGGGAGATAGAGAGACCAAGTTGCCAGAAAATAAATACTGTTTAATCCATCTTTTAAAGGGCGGTTAGATTCTCAAATTATGTACTAAGAAACACTACAGCAGGATCAAACCAAATCACGCTTTATAAAGAGCCTCCTTCTCAGCGCAGGTTTATCTGAGATGAAGAACACAGTTTCTCCTGCTGCAGACCAAGCAACTATAGCCCAGTGCCCTCTATGAGCTGGGCTTTGCAGTGTGGGCCCCAGGGGTGTTTCAGCAGAGAGGAAAACTGAATGAGAATTCCGGGAAATGTGGGAATGGAAGGAACAAAATTCTTGGGGTCTCATCAAGAAGCCAGAGAGAAATTCTCCTCCATGTGCATGGGGTGGGGGTTGGGAGCCACCTCAGGAACAGGAGGAGGTGAAGGTAGAAGGGACTTCCAGAATAGCCACTCCTGTGGGCAACAAGAACAGTAGCTCCCATGGTGACAAGGACTGTGGGGGTGACAAGGGAACAAGAACACATAGGGCGGTTATTCTATATACATGCCTGCAAGGGCATGACTGATCCTTTCCCCCTCACTCCCTTCAAATACCTTTAAATTTCTTTTAACTGAAGGAATTTTAAAGAGGTAAAACCCCATATCCTCCATAAGTATATAAAAATTTCGTATTTTCTCAGGTAAGAAACAATTGAAATTGTTTATGATACTATGCATAAAAGGTTACTATGGTTTTAAATTTAGGTTACTGCCTGAAATAGACTCAAAATGAAAAAAGTATATTTGCCAAAGAAAAACAGAGATCCAACCTGATAAGACTCTAGAAAATAAATCTGAATAGTGTCTCCCAACAGAAAATTCAGGAGATTCAGCTGTCCATAATACTTATAACACTTTAATGGGCTCAAAAACAGTGTACACGAGGCCAGTGTTGTACCACTTGGGATAACTTAAGAGAAAACAAATGAAAGAAAACAAGTTTTCTTCAGTAGAACAAGTGTGCAGAAATTTATTACCAGATAAATTGGAGAACTGCTTTATGAGTCATGTTGCTGCTGTTCTTCAGTCACCCAGTCGTGTCTAACTCTTTGTGACCCCACGGACTGCAGCACGTCAGGCCTCCCTGTCCCTCACCATCTTCCGGAGTTTGCCCAAGTTCATATTCATTGCTTCAGGGATGCCATCCAGCCATCTCACCCTCTGACGCCCTCTTCTCCTTCTGCCCTCAATCTTTCCCAGTACCAGGGATTTTAAAATGAGTTGTCTGTTCGCATCAGATGACCAAAATACTGGAGCTTCAGCTTCAGCATCAGTCCTTCCAGTGAATATTCAGGGTTGATCTCCCTTAAGACTGACTGGTTTGATCTCCTTGCTGTCCAAGGGACTTCCAGGAGTCTTCTCTAGCACCACACTTCGAAGGCATCAATTCTTTGGCGTTCTGCCTTCTTTATAGTCCAGCTCTCACAACTGTATGAGACAACTGGGAAGATCACAGCCTTGACAATATGGACCTTTATCAGCAGAGTAATGTCTCTGCTTTTCAACACACTGTCTAGGTTTGTCATAGCTTTCCTGCCAAGAAGCGATTGTCTTCTGATTTCATGGCTACACTCACCGACAGTGATTTTGGAGCCCAAGAAGAGGAAATCTGTCACTACTTCCACTTTTCCCCTTCTATTTGCCATGTAGTAATGGGGCTGGGTGCCATAGTCTTAGTTTTCTTAAGCTGGCTCTTTCACTCGCCTCCTCATATTCATCAAGAGGTTCTTTAGTTCCTCTTCGCTTTCTGCCATTGGAGTAGTTATCATCCACATATCTGAGGTTGATGTTTCTCCCGCCTATTTAGATTTCAGCTTGTAACTCATTCAGACCAGTATTTCTCAAGATGTGCTCAGCGTATAGGTTAAACAAACAGGGTGACAGCAGACAGCCCTGTCATACTCCTTTCTCTGTCTTGCACCAATCATTTGTTCCATATAGGGTTCTAACTGTTGCTTCTTGACTCGCATACAGGTTTCTCAGGACAGGTAAGATGGTCCGCTATTCTCATCTCTCTAAGAGCTTTCCACAGTTTGTCATGAGCCACACGATCAAAGGCTTTAGCACAGTTGATGAAATAGAGAGGTTTTTCTGAAATTCCCTTGCTTTCTCTATAACCCAGTGAATGCTGGCAATTTGATGTCTAGTTCCTCTTCCTTTTCTAAACCCAGCTTGGACATCCTCAAGTTCTTGGTTCACATAATGCTGAAGCCTAGCATGCAAGATTTTAAGCATGACCTTACAAGCATAGGAAATGAGTGCAACTGTCCGATGGTTAGCACATTCTTTGGTACTAGCCTTCTTGGGAACTGGGATGAGGATGGATTTTTTCTAGTCCTGTGGCCACTGCTGGGTCTTCCAGATTTGCTCACATAATGCAAACCTTGATGGCAAAACATCCTTTAAGGGATTTGAATAGTTCTGCTGGAATTTCATCACATCTACTAGCTTTATTAATAGAAGTGCTTCTTAAGGCCCACTTGAGTCATACAACTCAATTAAGAGAATTTTCTGATATCTCCTGCTGTTTTTCTATGTGCTTTTCACCATTACCTTCTTAGCTGTGGGGATGAGTACTTTGTTATGGTGATTTCCTCATTCATTCAATAATTTAGAGACACTCAGTATTTAGCTAGCTGCTGAAAGATACAAATCAGGTAAAAACTCTACCTTCCAGAAATGGCAACCCATTTTAGTATTTTATTGTTGCCTGGAAAATTCCATGGACAGAGGAGCCTGGTGGGCTATAGTCCATGGGATCGCAAAGAGCTGTACACGACTGAGTGACTGAGCACATCAGCACATACTGTGATCTAAAGTGGTTGTTTCCTTTTGAAGAGTTTGAAGAAGAGTTTGAGGCTTCTGGTTCTTTCATATTCTTGCCAATATGTTTAGTCTTTTTAAACTTCTGACCTTTTGAATAAATGTGTAGCATTAGGGAAAAAAAAGACAACTCCACCTTCCAGAAGCTTCCAGTTAGTTTAGAAGAGGACGTGCAGATAAGTAATCAATAGCAGGCTCTGAATGAGACAGAACTCCTGATTCCTGCCCACGATTTGCTCCAAGCTGAGCAGGGAGACAGAGAAGTGACCACGTATGTCACGATATCAGGGACCTTGAGAGCTCACAGAAAGAGCGTCTAATTCTGATCGGGGGAAAGAAGAGGCAAAATCCGCAGAGATCAGAAAGACTGGAGACACAAGGCTGGATAAGGACAAAGTTTGTAAAAAACAAAGAAACTGAGGCCTAGGGCTCGAACATTCACCGTTACTTCATGATGATGCAACTGGCAGGTCTCTGTCCTTGGTGAGGAAACTGAGGCTCATGAGTCAGGTGATGTGTCTACAGTCACACAGCTAGTAAGCAGCAGAGCTGGGCTCCAATACCATGCCTGTTAGACTCCAAAGACATACCACACTCCTCCCAAGTGCAGCTGCAAGTGGAACTAACAAGCATGCTGTGCTCAGAGGAAAGTATACAGTCTGAGAGGGGTGGGGAAGAGCATATATGGAGCACAGCGGAGGAGGGAAAACAAGGTGAAAAAGGCAAGTAAAGAGCCCCAACCAAAAGCCCAGTGGGCCAAGCCACAGGCACCAGGAGCCCTGAAGGATGTGAGCAGAGAATGACAGTCAGTGACACTCAGAAGGACTCTCTGGTAGCAAGTGAAGTGGAGGGAAGGAAAGCAAGGTTGGTGGTGGTTAATGGGCTATTGGGAGATTTAAGAGGCTGAATCATTAACCTGACAATGGCCTGGACTGTGGGCAAGAAATTGAAAGTTTTCTGTTTGGAGTAATGACGATCTGCCATTTATCAGCAGAGGGGCTACAGGGAAGAGGATTGTTTTTAGGGAAAGGAAATTAATCTCTGTTTAAGACACAGTAAGTGTGAGGGGACATTAGGGCAGCTCAATGTCTAGGAAACAGAGAGGTAAATATATCTGGAGACTTGGTAAGAAGGCTGGGCTGGAGATGGAAATACAGGAGCCAGCAATGCACACAGAAATGCAGGTGCAGCCCTGGGTGTAGATAAGGCTTCCTGTGGGCAGTGAGAGGCAAGAACTTGAGGATGGAAATGTTGGCAAACACTAGCATCCAAATAAGCAGTGACAGGACTTCCCTGGTGGTCCCCTGGTTGAGAATCCAGCTGTCAATGCAGGGGACACGGGTTCAGTCCCTCGTGTGGAATGATTCCACGCAGCATGGAGTAACTAAGCCCGTGCATCACAACCACTAACCCACGAGCTCCAACTACTGAGACCCAGGAACCTAGAGCCTGTTCTCCACAAGAGAAGCCACCGCAATGAGAAGCCCATGCAGTGCAATAAAGAGTAGCTCCCACTCGCCACAACTAGAGAAAGCCTGCAAGCAGCAACAAAGACCCAGTGCAACCAAAAATACAATAAAAATGACTAATTTTTCAAAATATGTACAAAAAAGTATGAAATGGACCATGGTCACAAAAGATCACGAAGATCAGGCTGAAACTGAGCAGAATCTTGTGAGGCCCTCCAGGACACAACAGTCTTTCCATGTCCTTGTTTCAAAGAGCAGATGCAAACAGTTATTAATTAGAGGAGTGAGGGAATGTAGGAAAAAAAAGAAAAGCAGCCAAGAAATAGTGTTTGGAAGGAGCAGGGTCCTGGTTCCTCCTTAAGGGAAACACAAAACAATCTGATACAGAAACAAAGGTACCCACTCAGGTGGAGGATGGTAACTTCAGGCTGAGCAGAAGCACATGGATCCCAGAATGGTTGGAACTGGAAAACTGATGATTGAGCTCCCTTGACCACCACCCTGCTACCTCCCATCAACCAATCAGAGAAAAGGTCACACACCCTTGAAGCCCACCCCCTAAATTTTGCTTATAAAACCTCTTCCCCAACAGAGCAGTTGGGCTTTTTGAGCACAAGCTGCCCATTGTCCTTGCTTGGCTCTGCAATAAACCTTTCTCTGCTCCAAGCCCTAATGTGTCAGTGTGTTTGGTTTCACTGTGCATTGGGCAAACAAACTTGGATTCAACAACAAAGTGATACCATATTTAAAGGAAGGGAGCTTTGGTTTTGTTTGAGTTTGGAAGATACTGAAAGACTTCCTGGAGGAGGTGATATTTGAGCTGAGCCAGAGAATGGAAAAACTAGAGGATTAGAGAAAGTATATGAGGAAAGAAGGAACAGGTACTCTAGAAAGAGGAAATGACAGTAAAAGCAGTGGGGATGGGGTCGTGGGTGGGTGGGTGGACATGGTGGAAAGTACACAGCTGCAGGCTATAAGGAAAGTAAAAATGCACAAAGCAATTTGGGGCAGAAAGCCTGGAAAGGGAGGTTAGGGCAATCAAGATGCGGTTTCTGTTTCTGCCCTGGTCATCTGGTTNTGGCTTATATGTTTTTGCTCATTCACCCTAGAAATGCTGGTGTTAAAATCAGCCTGGTAGGATGAAAAAAACCTGTTATATGATGTATGGAGTTGTAAGACAAATTAAGTTGACACTTATTCCCAATGCTGCTTTTTTAAAAGTCCACTTAATGAGGTTATATGTTTACTTGTGGACTATGTACATATAACATAAGTTACTCATGGGCTGTATACGTTTTCTCCTAATACATATTTTATTAAGAATAAGAGAGAGAGAGGGAGATAGAGAGACCAAGTTGCCAGAAAATAAATACTGTTTAATCCATCTTTTAAAGGGCGGTTAGATTCTCAAATTATGTACTAAGAAACACTACAGCAGGATCAAACCAAATCACGCTTTATAAAGAGCCTCCTTCTCAGCGCAGGTTTATCTGAGATGAAGAACACAGTTTCTCCTGCTGCAGACCAAGCAACTATAGCCCAGTGCCCTCTATGAGCTGGGCTTTGCAGTGTGGGCCCCAGGGGTGTTTCAGCAGAGAGGAAAACTGAATGAGAATTCCGGGAAATGTGGGAATGGAAGGAACAAAATTCTTGGGGTCTCATCAAGAAGCCAGAGAGAAATTCTCCTCCATGTGCATGGGGTGGGGGTTGGGAGCCACCTCAGGAACAGGAGGAGGTGAAGGTAGAAGGGACTTCCAGAATAGCCACTCCTGTGGGCAACAAGAACAGTAGCTCCCATGGTGACAAGGACTGTGGGGGTGACAAGGGAACAAGAACACATAGGGCGGTTATTCTATATACATGCCTGCAAGGGCATGACTGATCCTTTCCCCCTCACTCCCTTCAAATACCTTTAAATTTCTTTTAACTGAAGGAATTTTAAAGAGGTAAAACCCCATATCCTCCATAAGTATATAAAAATTTCGTATTTTCTCAGGTAAGAAACAATTGAAATTGTTTATGATACTATGCATAAAAGGTTACTATGGTTTTAAATTTAGGTTACTGCCTGAAATAGACTCAAAATGAAAAAAGTATATTTGCCAAAGAAAAACAGAGATCCAACCTGATAAGACTCTAGAAAATAAATCTGAATAGTGTCTCCCAACAGAAAATTCAGGAGATTCAGCTGTCCATAATACTTATAACACTTTAATGGGCTCAAAAACAGTGTACACGAGGCCAGTGTTGTACCACTTGGGATAACTTAAGAGAAAACAAATGAAAGAAAACAAGTTTTCTTCAGTAGAACAAGTGTGCAGAAATTTATTACCAGATAAATTGGAGAACTGCTTTATGAGTCATGTTGCTGCTGTTCTTCAGTCACCCAGTCGTGTCTAACTCTTTGTGACCCCACGGACTGCAGCACGTCAGGCCTCCCTGTCCCTCACCATCTTCCGGAGTTTGCCCAAGTTCATATTCATTGCTTCAGGGATGCCATCCAGCCATCTCACCCTCTGACGCCCTCTTCTCCTTCTGCCCTCAATCTTTCCCAGTACCAGGGATTTTAAAATGAGTTGTCTGTTCGCATCAGATGACCAAAATACTGGAGCTTCAGCTTCAGCATCAGTCCTTCCAGTGAATATTCAGGGTTGATCTCCCTTAAGACTGACTGGTTTGATCTCCTTGCTGTCCAAGGGACTTCCAGGAGTCTTCTCTAGCACCACACTTCGAAGGCATCAATTCTTTGGCGTTCTGCCTTCTTTACAGTCCAGCTCTCACAACTGTATGAGACAACTGGGAAGATCACAGCCTTGACAATATGGACCTTTATCAGCAGAGTAATGTCTCTGCTTTTCAACACACTGTCTAGGTTTGTCATAGCTTTCCTGCCAAGAAGCGATTGTCTTCTGATTTCATGGCTACACTCACCGACAGTGATTTTGGAGCCCAAGAAGAGGAAATCTGTCACTACTTCCACTTTTCCCCTTCTATTTGCCATGTAGTAATGGGGCTGGGTGCCATAGTCTTAGTTTTCTTAAGCTGGCTCTTTCACTCGCCTCCTCATATTCATCAAGAGGTTCTTTAGTTCCTCTTCGCTTTCTGCCATTGGAGTAGTTATCATCCACATATCTGAGGTTGATGATGTTTCTCCCGCCTATTTAGATTTCAGCTTGTAACTCATTCAGACCAGTATTTCTCAAGATGTGCTAAGCGTATAGGTTAAACAAACAGGGTGACAGCAGACAGCCCTGTCATACTCCTTTCTCTGTCTTGCACCAATCATTTGTTCCATATAGGGTTCTAACTGTTGCTTCTTGACTCGCATACAGGTTTCTCAGGACAGGTAAGATGGTCCGCTATTCTCATCTCTCTAAGAGCTTTCCACAGTTTGTCATGAGCCACACGATCAAAGGCTTTAGCACAGTTGATGAAATAGAGAGGTTTTTCTGAAATTCCCTTGCTTTCTCTATAACCCAGTGAATGCTGGCAATTTGATGTCTAGTTCCTCTTCCTTTTCTAAACCCAGCTTGGACATCCTCAAGTTCTTGGTTCACATAATGCTGAAGCCTAGCATGCAAGATTTTAAGCATGACCTTACAAGCATAGGAAATGAGTGCAACTGTCCGATGGTTAGCACATTCTTTGGTACTAGCCTTCTTGGGAACTGGGATGAGGATGGATTTTTTCTAGTCCTGTGGCCACTGCTGGGTCTTCCAGATTTGCTCACATAATGCAAACCTTGATGGCAAAACATCCTTTAAGGGATTTGAATAGTTCTGCTGGAATTTCATCACATCTACTAGCTTTATTAATAGAAGTGCTTCTTAAGGCCCACTTGAGTCATACAACTCAATTAAGAGAATTTTCTGATATCTCCTGCTGTTTTTCTATGTGCTTTTCACCATTACCTTCTTAGCTGTGGGGATGAGTACTTTGTTATGGTGATTTCCTCATTCATTCAATAATTTAGAGACACTCAGTATTTAGCTAGCTGCTGAAAGATACAAATCAGGTAAAAACTCTACCTTCCAGAAATGGCAACCCATTTTAGTATTTTATTGTTGCCTGGAAAATTCCATGGACAGAGGAGCCTGGTGGGCTATAGTCCATGGGATCGCAAAGAGCTGTACACGACTGAGTGACTGAGCACATCAGCACATACTGTGATCTAAAGTGGTTGTTTCCTTTTGAAGAGTTTGAAGAAGAGTTTGAGGCTTCTGGTTCTTTCATATTCTTGCCAATATGTTTAGTCTTTTTAAACTTCTGACCTTTTGAATAAATGTGTAGCATTAGGGAAAAAAAAGACAACTCCACCTTCCAGAAGCTTCCAGTTAGTTTAGAAGAGGACGTGCAGATAAGTAATCAATAGCAGGCTCTGAATGAGACAGAACTCCTGATTCCTGCCCACGATTTGCTCCAAGCTGAGCAGGGAGACAGAGAAGTGACCACGTATGTCACGATATCAGGGACCTTGAGAGCTCACAGAAAGAGCGTCTAATTCTGATCGGGGGAAAGAAGAGGCAAAATCCGCAGAGATCAGAAAGACTGGAGACACAAGGCTGGATAAGGACAAAGTTTGTAAAAAACAAAGAAACTGAGGCCTAGGGCTCGAACATTCACCGTTACTTCATGATGATGCAACTGGCAGGTCTCTGTCCTTGGTGAGGAAACTGAGGCTCATGAGTCAGGTGATGTGTCTACAGTCACACAGCTAGTAAGCAGCAGAGCTGGGCTCCAATACCATGCCTGTTAGACTCCAAAGACATACCACACTCCTCCCAAGTGCAGCTGCAAGTGGAACTAACAAGCATGCTGTGCTCAGAGGAAAGTATACAGTCTGAGAGGGGTGGGGAAGAGCATATATGGAGCACAGCGGAGGAGGGAAAACAAGGTGAAAAAGGCAAGTAAAGAGCCCCAACCAAAAGCCCAGTGGGCCAAGCCACAGGCACCAGGAGCCCTGAAGGATGTGAGCAGAGAATGACAGTCAGTGACACTCAGAAGGACTCTCTGGTAGCAAGTGAAGTGGAGGGAAGGAAAGCAAGGTTGGTGGTGGTTAATGGGCTATTGGGAGATTTAAGAGGCTGAATCATTAACCTGACAATGGCCTGGACTGTGGGCAAGAAATTGAAAGTTTTCTGTTTGGAGTAATGACGATCTGCCATTTATCAGCAGAGGGGCTACAGGGAAGAGGATTGTTTTTAGGGAAAGGAAATTAATCTCTGTTTAAGACACAGTAAGTGTGAGGGGACATTAGGGCAGCTCAATGTCTAGGAAACAGAGAGGTAAATATATCTGGAGACTTGGTAAGAAGGCTGGGCTGGAGATGGAAATACAGGAGCCAGCAATGCACACAGAAATGCAGGTGCAGCCCTGGGTGTAGATAAGGCTTCCTGTGGGCAGTGAGAGGCAAGAACTTGAGGATGGAAATGTTGGCAAACACTAGCATCCAAATAAGCAGTGACAGGACTTCCCTGGTGGTCCCCTGGTTGAGAATCCAGCTGTCAATGCAGGGGACACGGGTTCAGTCCCTCGTGTGGAATGATTCCACGCAGCATGGAGTAACTAAGCCCGTGCATCACAACCACTAACCCACGAGCTCCAACTACTGAGACCCAGGAACCTAGAGCCTGTTCTCCACAAGAGAAGCCACCGCAATGAGAAGCCCATGCAGTGCAATAAAGAGTAGCTCCCACTCGCCACAACTAGAGAAAGCCTGCAAGCAGCAACAAAGACCCAGTGCAACCAAAAATACAATAAAAATGACTAATTTTTCAAAATATGTACAAAAAAGTATGAAATGGACCATGGTCACAAAAGATCACGAAGATCAGGCTGAAACTGAGCAGAATCTTGTGAGGCCCTCCAGGACACAACAGTCTTTCCATGTCCTTGTTTCAAAGAGCAGATGCAAACAGTTATTAATTAGAGGAGTGAGGGAATGTAGGAAAAAAAAGAAAAGCAGCCAAGAAATAGTGTTTGGAAGGAGCAGGGTCCTGGTTCCTCCTTAAGGGAAACACAAAACAATCTGATACAGAAACAAAGGTACCCACTCAGGTGGAGGATGGTAACTTCAGGCTGAGCAGAAGCACATGGATCCCAGAATGGTTGGAACTGGAAAACTGATGATTGAGCTCCCTTGACCACCACCCTGCTACCTCCCATCAACCAATCAGAGAAAAGGTCACACACCCTTGAAGCCCACCCCCTAAATTTTGCTTATAAAACCTCTTCCCCAACAGAGCAGTTGGGCTTTTTGAGCACAAGCTGCCCATTGTCCTTGCTTGGCTCTGCAATAAACCTTTCTCTGCTCCAAGCCCTAATGTGTCAGTGTGTTTGGTTTCACTGTGCATTGGGCAAACAAACTTGGATTCAACAACAAAGTGATACCATATTTAAAGGAAGGGAGCTTTGGTTTTGTTTGAGTTTGGAAGATACTGAAAGACTTCCTGGAGGAGGTGATATTTGAGCTGAGCCAGAGAATGGAAAAACTAGAGGATTAGAGAAAGTATATGAGGAAAGAAGGAACAGGTACTCTAGAAAGAGGAAATGACAGTAAAAGCAGTGGGGATGGGGTCGTGGGTGGGTGGGTGGACATGGTGGAAAGTACACAGCTGCAGGCTATAAGGAAAGTAAAAATGCACAAAGCAATTTGGGGCAGAAAGCCTGGAAAGGGAGGTTAGGGCAATCAAGATGCGGTTTCTGTTTCTGCCCTGGTCATCTGGTTTCAGCCCCCTTACAATCCTTCAAAGCTGAAAGGGTCAGACACTTTGCAGTTTGGAATGTTCATATGGCTTGGGGGAAAGATTACAGACATGGTGTCAGAATTCTCATTCAAGCCTAGGTTCTGCACTTCTTAGTCACGTGGGGAGGCTAAGAACTTTGGAATGTCAGCTTTAAGAAACATAAAGTATGTGAACCAGTTGTTAAACTATTGTCTCACAGCTCCAAACCTGCTATGTGATGCTGGGGATGGGACTCTGCAAACCACATTTCTGCTTTGCCAGAGGCTTCCCACTAGATTCTGTCAAAAGTGGGGCTAGAGGGAGACTGCAAGGCTGGAGGAGGAAGAAGGGACTATTCCTTCCTGTTAGTTCTCCATCTATTTGTCTGCTTGTATCACCCCAGCTTCCCTGGTGGCTCAGACAGTAAACAATCCGCCCACAGCGTGGGAGACCTGGGTTCAATCCCTGGGTTGGGAAGATCCCCTAGAGGAGGAAATGGCAACCCATTTCAGTATTCTTGCCTGGAGAATCCCCATGGACTACAGTCTATGGGGTCGCAGAGTTGGACACAACTGAGCGACTAAGCACAACACAGCATCACCCCAGCAGTCTTCTTCCTCTGGGCAGCAGCAGCTCACTCTAGCAGCAGGGGCTGATTCCAGTCTACAGGTTCTCTAGTGCTCACAGAATCAGCAGAATCACCCTGAGGGCTTACTGTTCCCTCCCCCTCAGATGCTCTGCCTTGAGATATCTGCACGGCCCACCTGCTTACTCCTTCAGAGCTTTACTCAAAATGTCATCCTCTCCACAAGGTCTTCATTGACTACCCATTTTTGAAATGACAACCTCTCCTCTGACTCACTGTCATCCTTTTTTTTTCCTGCTTTATTTGTCTCATAAGTACTCACCACCAACTGACATTCTACTCATATTTGCTGATGTAATTGTGTACTACATGCCTGCCCCTACCAGAAAGTAAGCATTACGAAAGCAAACATTTGCTTTGTTGTGTCCCCAGTACCTAGAAGAGCGTATGGTCATTGAAAGACCCCCAGTCAGTGTTTTCTAGATAAACAAATGTCCAGCTAAAACAATTCTAAGTCCTCCCAAGGGGAATGGACAGGTATTCCCTCACAAAAGACTGAATCAAAGAAATACTGGCTGCTCTAAAGAGCTATATTCTACTGAGTATTAAGGAAAGGGCTTCTCTTCCAAGAGCAATCATTAAAATAGGGTGGATATTCCAAGGAACTGTTTTTCGGCAAAAGCATCCACCATTCATTCTTTTAGACTCTTCCTTAAAAGAAGGTCTCTTTTTTTTTTTCCCGTCTCAGGTGTACATGAGTTCCCAATCTTGAAAAAGAAGGTCTTATAACAATCATTTTCACAAAAAGGATGACGTTTATTTGAATCTGGAAAAGATGTTTGAAAACGATACAGAAGGATGCGTAACTTCTAAAGAGATGCGACAGGCCTGATTTTCCAAGAGCCTGAGATTGCACCCTTTCCCTTTAACTGTTGAGCTTTTTGTAGAATGTTGTACACACAGCCATGAGATTAGAGGATAATCTTCCCTAGATTGGCTTGACCCATTTAGATGATGACTCCTTCCAACACATGTTGCTTCATTAGTAATCAGCATTCATCATTATCTGTGTTACAGTTATCATCTATAATTCTGGAATTTTTATTAAAAAAATTTTTTTTTTGCATTAAAGGGATTTGTAAGGAATGAGGCAGATCTACATGTAAATGATAAAAGGAAAACAAGCAAGTGGCAGGACAATATATATCTACAAAATGCTACCATATATTAAAATACTATGTACACAGGAGATAGGAAAAGGCCCAGAGTATATATCTGATTCAAAACAGTGACTACTAGGACTTCCCTGGTGGTCCAGTGGCTAGGACTCTGGGCTCCTGATGCACAGGGCCTGGGTTCAAACCCTGGTCAAGGAACTAGATCCCACATGCTGCAGCTAAAGATCCTGCATGCTGCAACTAAGACCGGGTGCAGCCAAATAAAACAAACATTTAAAAAACAAAACAAAATAAAACCCAGTGGCTACTAATGGGGAGGGAGAGGGGGGCAGACTCTCTTTTTGCAGAGAGAAGTATTAAAGGGCCTTAGCCTTATTTATAACATTTGAAATTTTAAAAGGTGAATGTTTATGTATTACTTCTACAATTAAAATGTAACAACAAAAAAAGGAAAATGTTTTGTGAATAGTAATACTAAATTAATAACTGAACAATTTCTAATGGCTACTTGGTCAGCCTGGCACCTCCTGTGCTCCGGAAGTGGCTCTCACACTGCCCCACGATCCTGCCTACCTGTTCCTTGCTATTCTACCTGCTCCCACTCCCACTCCCCAACTGCAAATGATAACACCTTTATTTCTTCAGGAAAAGAAACCATCACAGGGAAGTTCCCTCATCTTTCTGTCTACAAAACTGTCCATTTTTGTGACCCTTTTTGCCTTCCCTTCTGCTTCAGAGATGAAATGTCCCTTCTCTTAGCAGCATCTGACCCTTCCCCTCATCACTGAAACCAATGAATTGGAAACCTCCACGCTCTAGCAATAATTCTACCACGAGAGCTGATCTTAACCTCTTTTGCCCCATTTTCGCGACCTGACTGTCTTTGAGGGTTTTAAGAGCTCTATACTAGGCCCCTTCTCTTTCTCTGTACTCTGCCCCTAAGTGACTTCACTGTTTCAAAAATGTTGAAAACTCCCAGATAGAAATATCCAATCCCTGCCCCACAGATCTACAGTTTCATAGGCTTCCTACATCTTTCCACTTGCTAGTTTCACAGACATCTCAAATTTACCTGTTCAAAACTGAAACCTTGATTTCCACCCGGCCTCTGAATCTAATCCTCTTCAAGTTACTCCCAATTCAGTAAATGGGATTATCTTCCATGCAGCTGGTCAAACCAGAAATCTGGGAATGAGCACTCTTGACTTCTTCCTTGGCCTCACATAAGTCCTATACAATCTGTGTCCACTTCTTGCCTGGAGTCTAGGTCCAAGCCACTGCCTCTGGCCCCTTAATCACTGCAACAGCCTCCTACCCAATCTCCTTTCTTTGTCAAAACCTCCAATCATTCTCCACAAAGCCATCAGAGTCATCTTTAAAAAATGTAAACAGAAACATGCTAGATCTCTTAAAAGTCTCAAGGACGTCTTACTGCACCTGCAATAAACACTAAACTCCTTACCTTGGTCTATAAGGACCTCCTTACCTCTCCGACCTCATCTTCTGCCCTCTTCCCCTCTCCTTTTTCCAGTCCTGGTGGCTCTCTTTCAGATTCTTAATCACACAAAACTCTTTCTCTTCCTATCTTTGGGCCTCTGCATATGCTGCTCCCTCTGCCTGGAATGCTTTTCTCACCCCCACCCCCACCTTCAAAAATGGCTGCTCTTTCTCATCCATCAGGCATTGGCTTAAATGTTAACTCACTGAAGTAGGTCCTTGCGTATTGCATTTTTAATTATAGTAGCCTGGTCATCTCTTTCCCAACATTCCCTGTCATCTGACTGCTCATTTTTTACTGTCCAACTTCCCCATCAGACTGGAAGCTCTGTGACAACATGAGCTATGTCTGCTAGCACTCACTTCTGCATAGTCCATTACTGGCACTTAATAAATGTCCAAAGTTTGCTGAAAAAGAGAAGGTCATCCCATTAGGAAAACTCCATGGCATGTTAACTGTGAATTATAGATTATTACTTTACCCATATCATCATCAACCACAAAGCAAGATCTGTGAACTGACATCTCCAACTGAGGCTAGATTTGAGGAAAATGCCTTAATGCCCTTATACGGCCATAGAGTCCTGCAAGGGGTGTATATGGAGCCATGGGGCTTGGGAGAAGTGGCTTTGGCAAGCCAAAGGATTTAAAGGGGCCTACTATGACAGTAGACGGGGAAACAGTGGAAACAGTGGCTGACTTTATTTTTGGGCTCCAAAATCACTGTAGATGGTGACTAGTGCCAAGAAATTAAAAGACGTTTACTCCTTGGAAGGGAAGTTATGACCACCCTAGACAGCATATTAAAAAGCAGAGACATTACTTAGCCAACAAAGATCCATCTAGTCAAGGCTATGGTTTTTCCAGTAGTCATGTATGGATGTGAGAATTGGACTATAAAGAAAGCTGAGTGCCAAAGAATACAGCTTTTGAACTGTGGTGTTGGCGAAGACTTTTGAAAGTCCCTTGGACTGCAAGGAGATCCAACCAGTCCATCCTAGAAGAGATCAGTCCTGAGTGTTCACTGGAAGGACTGATGTTGAAATTCCAATACTCTGGCCACCTGATGTGAAGAACTGACTTACTTGAAAAGACCCTGATGCTGGGAAAGATTGAAGGTGGGAGGAGAAGGGGATGACAGAGGATGAGGTGGTTGGATGGCATCACCAAGTCCATGGACATGGGTTTGGGTGAACTCCGGGAGTTGGTGATAGACAGGGAGGCCTGGGNGAAATTCCAATACTCTGGCCACCTGATGTGAAGAACTGACTTACTTGAAAAGACCCTGATGCTGGGAAAGATTGAAGGTGGGAGGAGAAGGGGATGACAGAGGATGGGATGGTTGGATGGCATCACCAACTCAATGGACATGAGTTTGGGTAGACTACGGGAGTTGGTGATAGACAGGGAGGCCTGGTGTGCTGCAGTCCATGAGTTGGAAAGAGTCGGACATGACTGAGCAACTGAACTATGACAGTTAGTTCTCCATGATCAATTTTGTGTGATGGCTATGGTAAGCTGAGTTAACTCCATTTTATAGACGACAAAGTTGAGAGAAACTAGCGTTTAAAAATCAAGGTGAGATATCAAGCCAAACTGTGAAGAAGGTAAAGCTTGACAGTTGGACTCTCTTTCTTGCCTTTCCAGTGCTTTGTCTGCCCACCCCAGTGTCTCCATCAGGTCCACTACTATGTGCTGCCTGCTAAGTCACTTCAGTCGTGTCAGACTCTTTGACCCAATGACTGTAGCCTGCCAGGCTCCTCTGTCCATGGGATTTTCCCGGAGAGAACACTGGAATGGGTTCCATTTCCTTCTTCAAGGGATCTTCCTGACTCAGGGATCAAATCCACATCTCTTACATCTCTTGCACTGGCAGGCAGGGAGTTCTTTACCACTACTACAGAGGCAGCTGATCCAGATTTGCTTTTGGTACCTTCAAGTACCGTGGTCTCAGAATAGAGTTAAACTTAGCTTCCTTTTTTCTTTTTTAGTGAGATACCATCCCTTAGAAACTAGCTTATTAGATAAACTGATCTCTCCTAAGGTAATGTTTCTAATACAAATTTGCAATTTTACAGGGTACTCTGGAAGTATACCTGCAACCACAGAAATGACTGACTTTTCCACTACAGCAAGCCAGAAGAGAACTTAATCTTTTGTTCTCTTGTTCTCTTTTGGATAGGTATTCAAATAACAGCCCCACTGGCAGCTGTTATTATTATTACTAATTTACACAAACCGTCTTTTAGCTATGACATATGCTCTCATTTGGTTCTCATAATAGCCCAGTAAGACAAGAAAGACAGTTATTTTAAAGCTCTTTTATAGATAAGGAAACAAACTGAAAGAAGTTATGTCTTAATATTAACTAGCAAATGAACAGATCCTAACCCAGGACTCCAAATTCTTCTCTTCATTCAAATCATTTTTCAACATCAGTCCACCTCCTTCATCGGGTATTGAAATTTGAAGCTTTACCATGAATGAATTTGGTTGTAGGTCACTCATTCTGGTTGAAGTTTAGGGTCTTAATCTGCTTTACTCTGGATAACCTCAAGTAGTTTATCTGTTGGTAAAATACTGCCCATAAAAGGTGTTACTACAGATTTTCTCATTAACATTTCTAGTGCAGATTAAAGAGATTAGAATTCCAAAATATTCAGTGATTTCTAATAGCCCTAGACCACAAGATCCCCTGGAATAGGGAAAGGCTGCCCACTCCAGTATTCTGGCCTGGAGAATTCCATGGACTATATAGTTCATGGGGGTCGCAAAGAGTTGGACACGACTGAGTGAGTTTCACTAGACCACATGTTTTTAATCTAAGATGCTTCGAGCAAACAGTATTAAGAATTTGGGGGGACTTCTCTGCTGGTTAAGACTCTGCACTCCCAATGCAAAGGCCTTGGATTCCACCCCTGGTCAGGGAAGTAGATTCTGCATGCCACAACTGAAGAATCCACACAAAGGTCACATGGAGGTAACTGAGTCTCAGCACAGCCAAATAAATAAATANTCCCATCTCTTTCAGAATTTTCCACAGTTTATTGTGATCCACACAGTCAAAGGCTTTGGCATACTCAAGGGTAGGAGTTGTTGTCTTGTAGTTTTGATCTGCATTTCCCTAATGATTAGTGCTGTTGAGCATCTTTTCATGTGCTTATATATTTATATATCTTCTTAAGCGAAATATCTACTCAAGTTTTTTGCACATTTTTAAATTGTGTTGCTTTGTTGAGTTTTGGTAGTTGTTTCTAGACATTCTAGGTGAAAAAAATTGAAAAAGTGAAGGTGTTAGCCACTCAGTGGTGTCTGACTTATATTCTAGGTAGTACTCTCTTATCAGATATGGGATTTGCAGATACCTTCTCCCTTTCTGTGGGTTGCTTTTTACTGTTGATAGTGACTTTGATGCACAGGATTTTAAAATATCATGAAGCCGTTTGTCTTTTTCTTTTGTTATGTCTCTTTTGTCAAATCTAAGAAGTGATTGCAAATCTAATGTTGTGAAGCTTTTGTTCTGTGTTTTCCTCTAAGAGTGTTATTGTTTTAGGTCTTAATTTAGGTCTTTCATCCATTTACAGATAATTTTTGTGTGTGGTGTTAAGTAAGGGTCTCATTCTTTTGCATGTAGATATCCAGTTTTCCCAGCTCTATTTGCTGAAGACTGAACTTTCCACATTGAGTGGCCTTGGCTCTCTTGTCAAAACTCATTTGATGATATATATGATGCTTTTGAACTGTGGTCCTGAAGACTCTTACGAGTCGCTTGGACTCAAGGAGATCCAACCAGTCAGTCCTAAAGGAGACCAGTCCTGGGTGTTTATTGGAAGGACTGATGCTGAGGCTGAAACTCCAGTACTTTGGCCACCTCATGCAAAGAGTTGACTCATTGGAAAAGACCCTGATCCTGGGAGGGATTGGGGGCAGGAGGAGAGGGGACTACAGAGATGAGACGGCTGCATGGCATCACCGACTTGACGGACATGAATTTGGGTGAACTCCGGGAGTTGGTGATAGACAGGGAGGCCTGGCGTGCTGTGACTCATGGGGTCGCAAAGAGACACGATTGAGCGACTGAACTGAACTGAACTGATGAGGGTTTATNGCAGGAGGAGAGGGGACTACAGGGATGAGACGGCTGCATGGCATCACCGACTTGACGGACATGAATTTGGGTGAACTCCGGGAGTTGGTGATAGACAGGGAGGCCTGGCGTGCTGTGACTCATGGGGTCGCAAAGAGACACGATTGAGCGACTGAACTGAACTGAACTGATGAGGGTTTATTTCTGGGCTCTCTCTTCTATTCCATTAGTCTAAATGTTCATCTTCATGCCAGTACCACACTGTTTTGATTACTGTAGCTTATAATATAGCTTGGATTCAGGGTGCATAAAACCTCCAGCTTTATTCTTCTAAACAGTGCTTTGGACATCTTTTGTAGTTCCATACAAATGTTAGAATTATTTGTTCTAGCTCTTTGAAAAAACATCATTGATATTTTGATAAGGGATTATATGGATCACTTTGGATATATTGACATTTGAACAATATTAAGTTTTTGAATCCATAAACATACAATCTGTTTCCATTTGTCTTCAACAGTGTTTTGTAGTTTTCACTGAGCAAATCTTTCACCTTCTTGGTTAATTTCTAAGTATTTATTTTTTGATGCTATAATGAATGGAATTCTGTATTTTCCATATTGTTCAGTTAATGTATAAAAATGGAAATGATTTTTGTGTTTTGTATCGTTACTTTGCTGAATTCATTCATTCATAACAACAGCTTGTGTGTTCAATCTTTAGGACTTTTTACATCTAAGATTGTATCTGCAGAGGCAATTTTACTTCTTCGTTTCCAATTTGCATGCCTCTAATTCTTGCCTCACTGCCCTGGCTAGAACTTCAAGTACAATGTTGAATAGCAGTGTAAGAGTGGGCATTCTTGGCCTTTTTTTAGTAAAAAACCTTTAGTCTTTCACTGTCAGTCCGTAGTCTCTATTGTGCTTTTACTTGCATGACTGATTTTTCGTATTTGATGTCCTTTAAAAAACTGAAGTGCAGTTGCTATCCAGTTACCTGTGTACAATACAGTGATTCACAATTTTTTAAAGGTTATACTCCAGCTATTATAAAATATCGGCTATATTCCTCACGTTGTACAATGTATCTATTTTATACCTAATAATTTATATCTCTTACCCACCCCTATATTGCCCTCCTTCCTTCTCTCACCACTGATAACCATTATTCTAAATTTTTTGTGATACTCACTAGTTTGTTGTGATAATCACACAGTATTTGTTCCTTATTTCACTTAGCAAATGGTCATATTATATATATTATATATACAATCCCATGTATATATAATACATCTTCTGTATCCATTCACACTACTGATGATTTTCTTGTTGAATGCCACACACTGTGAATTTTGTTATTATATCCTTTAAGAATTTTAAGCTTTGGTCAGATACAGATATGTTGCTTGGGACTGGTTTGATCCTTTAGAGAAATCCTGTGTTGTGAAGAGTCCAGAGTAGTCTTTATGGCTAATTCAGTCTTGCTATTAAGGCTGTACTCTTCTGAAGGCTCTACTCATTCCCTATTACAATACAAGGTTTCTCCAGTCTATTTCAAGGCCATTGTAAATACAGTCTACTACTTTTCATTGGTTTTTCTGTGAACTGTATATAGTTTTACTATACACAGAAATACTCAGCCAAAGACTCGACTACACCTCTACACATCTCTGGGAATTATTTCTGTAAAGCTTTGTTTTCTAGTACTCTGTTCTACAACTTCAGTGTATCTGAACCTTTGATCCCTATCTTAATTCAGTAATATTGATGGGAAAACTATTAATCTGTACCTTTAAAAAGCTCAATAAACTGAAAAAGGGATCCACACCTAAGATACATTATAGTCAAAACCATCAAAACACAAGAAATTTTAAAGTGGGAAGTGAACAACTTACACAACATCCATGTTTCACATTTACTCGATTTCAAGAAAAATGTGAATATACAAAGGTGCATCCATCTGAATCAAACTGCCCCATGACACACAAAACTTCACACACACCTCAAAATAACTGAGATTATTAACCTTTATAAGCCAAACTCAACACATCCAGTGTTGCAACCTAGGTTTCATATAACCCTCCTCCTACTACTTTGCAATGACATTAGCTCCAACAGCCACTTCAATTTTCTGGTGTTCTTAAAATGGCATATGTAAAATTCTTAACCACTTACTGTTTGTGAAGCTATTTGATCAGGTTCCTTTTGTGTTATTAATGAAGTCTTGGGGTTGTCTCCAACCACATTTCTCCTCTAAGCCCTGTGGTTTCTATTGCACAATTTTGCATATCAAGATTTTTAAGGATACATCACATCATATTATAGAACTAACTTCTATGGCAAAATGTCAATAGTTGGAGGGTATAGGGTGTTCATACTGTTCTGCGAACTGTTTTTTAATGAAAAGCTAGGGTGGGAATTCCCTGGCTGTCAAGTGGTTAGGACTCAACGATTTTACTGCTATGGGCCTGAGTACCCTGGTCCAGCAATTAAGATCCCACAAGCCACTGGGTGTGGCCAAAAAAATAAAGAAAATGAGAGTGAAAAAATAAATAGTATTCAAGAGGAAAAAAGTATGCAAAGCCTCTGTCTCATTAGTATAGTCATCCTTCCTATTTAAAAGTGTACCTTAAAGAAAAAAAAGCGTACCTTAAATATTTAACAGTATAATTTTCCTTTCATTGTTTTAGAATTATTTAACTGTATCAGACCACTATTTTTGAGTTTTGTCATTTGGCCTTTCAGTGACAAAGCACCACTGCCTCCCAAAACATTAACTTTAAATAGTGGCTTAATTTACATCAAACTTAAAGACTAACATGTCTTGTTAGCATTCCTTTTATAAATTTTTAAACATATTTAGATACACAGGTATAGCCTAAGACACAGACACACATAAGGGTGCTGAATAACTCTTAAAAGTTCCAATATAATTCTGGCTAAAGTATTTTGACTTAATACCCATTAAAAACAGAAATAATTACTGAATTATTAAATTCCAGACTATCCAAAGACTTATCTGAATTTACCACTTACCAGATTAGTCATTTTAATTTACTGGAGTTGTCAGATACAAAGGAACTTCATACTGATTGGCTGAAGTTCTCCAAAACCTTTAGGAGTCCCTATCCCTCCATCACTGCTTTCATAGTATTCTTCACATATAACACAAAAGATGGTGAAAATAATCACGGATTATGTAAGGCTCAAATTGTGATCCACCTTAACGGTCTGGCCTTTATCCAAAGGCAATCGAAAGCCATGAAAGAGTTTATAACGGAGTGCTTGGCAAGTTAAAAAAAGACCACTAAACTATATATAGAATGTGTGCAAAGCTGACTAGATGGTGACTGAAACAAGGACATAACTAGTTAAGTTTCATAGTACTCTTGGTGCAAGATTAAGATGTTTTAAACCACTGAGAAAAGACTTACTTATGCAAACAAAATTTGCTACATTATATATGCATATTTTTATTTTTAGAAGAAATCCCAATTAACAGTGGTTCTTAGAAAAAGAGATAAGAATGAGAAAGACCTTCATTTTTCACTCTTTCTGTACTGTTAACTTTTCAAACAGCATATATATTACTGAAAATGGGGGTTTATCAGGGTGATGAACATACTGGGCCATTTTTCCTTCTCAACACTTCTATCAACAAACACAAAACTGGAGACTTCCCTGGAAGTCCAGTGTTTAAGATTCTTTGCTGCCCATGCAGGGAGTGTGGCTTTGATCCCTGGTCAGGGAAGTAAGATCCCACATGTCACGCAGCCAAAACAAGAGCAGAACAACAACAACCACAACCTAACACAAAACTTAAAAGTAGCCAGCGTTAAGTCCGCAAGAATTTAACAGGCAAATGTTAACTCCTTTTTTCTCTCCTCACAGATTTCTCAAGTGAATCAGAAACAGGAGCTTGGGAGAGAGTGGGAATAATGCAGAGTATAGAGCGATAAATTAACCTGCTTTTTGAAACCATGTTTTAATATTTTCATTAAACTGTGTCAATACAATTTTAAGCAAATGACAACTGGAAGACCAGGCCCAGAAATTCATAAAAGAAACAATCTTCCAAACAAGGAATGCCAAGGTGCACTTCCACTCCAGCTGCACCATTAGTGGCCACGATGGTGCCAGTCAGACAGTGTTAACCAGATTACCGAGTGTTTACCTGAAAAGACAAAAATTTCAAAACCTGTAAGGACACAATTTTAAGGATGGAAGATGTTTAAGGTGGTTATCCAAACTTCCCTATTTTTATAGGTGAGAAAATACTAGAAGTATCAACTGTTTTCACCCTGATGACTAACAACAAACTAACATTTATTACTTCCACCCCAACTCCTCAAAAAATTTGCCTTCCTGCCCTTGTAAGAAATTCACGACCTGTATATACTTACCACATCATCAATTTTCAGAATGCTCCGGACAGTTTCAGTTGCTAGAGTCAGTGCACTGACTGAAACCAACAGAGGCTGGACAACCAGTTCCTCCAATATGTTGGAAATACCACCCTGCAAACCAGTACAAGTTCCTTTTAGAATTTATGATACACATTACCAACTATACTGTTACCAATAAGCCTCTAAGCCTTTCAAACTTAGTTTTCCTGTAGTCTAGTCAAGAGTCAGATATTCTCTACTAAGCAATTCCCTAAGTTACAGGCTGTTTTTCAACTAAAATCTGGAAAAACTGAATTAATGTTGTACTCTTCCCAATCTGAACTCCAAAACAATTCCTTGTATCTTTTATTTTAAAATCCCTGGCAAAAATTAAATAGATGATAATAGTTATTAAATTTTTTAAGATTTTTTTTTTTTTTTTATATACCTGAAATTTTTTGAGTTGCTCAGTCTTGTCTGACTCTTTGCGACCCCATGGACTGTAGCCTGTCACGCTTCCCTGTCCATGGGATTCTCCAGGCAAGAATACTGGAGTGGATGGTCATTCCCCTCATCAGGGGATCTTCCCAACCCAAGGATCGAACTCAAGTCTCCTGCATTGGCAGGCAGATTCTTTACCACTGAACCACAAGGGAAGCCCTCAAAACTAATACTCTAAATCAACTATCTCAATTAAAGAAAAAAGGTATAAAGTTTTAATCATCTGATTCCTAATTCTGAATTTGACCAAGTCTAGTCTACCTGGTACTTTATATCATTCTCATTTCTACTTTTAGATTTTTACTGCCACTATTCCCTCACCTTTATCCTAGGATTACTGCTGATGGTCTTAATAGGCAATCCTGTCTCCATTCTTCCCTCCTTAAAATACTCTATCACCTTAGTCTCTTGGTTTAAACACACACACACAAAAACCAAAAACTTCCAACTACTGGAATTAAAAACCAAACACCCAGCCACCCTACCCATTCATCAACAACTTAAGGGACTCTTCATTCTAGCTTTTATTCAATCTTTCCAATCTTAAAGTCCATTATATGATCAACACATCACCTCTGCTCTAGACAAAATGAATTAACTTTTTTGGTCCCTCTTACCTGTAAATCACTGCTTCCCAATCTGAAACTTTTTTATCCCCTACCAAACCAAAGTTGCAGCTTCCTAAAACTTTCCCTAACCAGTGCCCTCGAATCTACCTGCTTCTACCATTTAAAAAAAAAAAAAAAATCACCTTGTAGTGTCCATTTCTTCCCATTACATGTTAACTGTCTTCTCAATAAAAGGAGACATTAATAATACAACAGGAAAAATCAGTACTGTTCTATGTGTTTACCCTATGTAACTACACCAGGCTGGTGCTCACAAGAGCAGCAATGGTTAACTATACACCAGGCATCTTTGTTAAGAACTTTCTATTTAGTGACTTCCCTAGTGGCTCAGATGGTAAAGTGTCTGCCTATAATGCAGGAGATTATATTAATGTGGGTTGGGAAGATCCTCTGAGTAAGGAAATGGCAACCCACTCCAGTACTCTTGCCTAGAAAATCCCATGGACAGAGAAGTGTGGTAGGCTACAGTCCATAGGGTTGAAAAGAGTTGGACAACACTGAGCAACTTCACTTTCACTTTCTATTTAGTAATCCATTTAATCCTCACCAGCCTATGACGGAACTATAATAATCCCTGTTTTTACAACCAAGAAAACAGAAGCACAGATTTAAAGTTGTACAATCATAAAATAGCAGGGTTAATGAACAAAATACTATTTCTCACTTAAGGCATCATCTTCATTTTCACTCACTAGCATACATTAACTAACCTGCAGGTTTTGTATCCAAATTGAAGGTTACTCTATTTTTAATTAGAAAGCCTTTCATTCCACAGACAATTATGAAGCTTCTAGTATTTTATATTAATCAACATTTTCTGCAGTAACAAAAGTTTAAATTACTACCTTTCGGACATTAATGCCTGTAGTTTTTTCTCCCTGGGCATGCCGGTTTCTTAGTTCTGTTACAGTAGAAATGGGATTCAGGCCAGCGTTTTCAGCTAGTGTAGATGGAATGACTTCCATAGCATCTGCAAAAGCACGAATGCAGTAGGATTCCATACCACTCAATGTTCGTGAGTATTCAGTTAACCGTAGGGCCAACTCTATTTCTGGAGCACCACCTCCTGCAATAAGAGCTCTGAAATTCACAAGTGTATTTTTAGTTTATTTTATCCAACAGAAATAATCATTTATTTAAAAGCTTAATACTCTTTAAAGTTTTACTAATACTAAAAATCTTTAAAATTTAAAATCTTAATAATCAAAGTATGGAATTTTTAATGATCAAAACGTTACTTAGTAATATTACCTCTTCTTCACTAAACAGCGAATAACACAGAGAGCATCATGGATGGAGCGCTCAGCTTCTTCAATCACCAATTTGTTAGAACCACGAACAACAATTGTAACTGTTTTTCCAGGGCTCGCACAACCTGTAATCTTTAGTAAACAAACTCCAGAATTAGGTTACTTGAAGGATTAAAAAAAAAAAACCCAAATCCCAAGCAAATAGAAACTTAATTTTAATAGTTACCTTGATCAATTTGCCAGAACCATTTAAGCTGACCTCCTCAGCTAACTCAGCAGATCCTAGCATGTCAGCCGTGAACTGGTCAACATGAGCGACTGGTTTGGTTCCAATTGTCTGGGAATAACGGTCACATTCACAAACTCAGACGTCTGACTAGTAAACATTTTCACATGTACAGATATTAAGAATATTTTACCTTACAAATGAATTCAATGTCTTCTCTTTCAATATCCTTTACCACCATAATCTTCATTTTGTTCAGGAAATGTAATGCAAGATCACTAAGAGCATCTCTAAAGTGCAGAAACAGTGATTATGTCAATACTGGTTTAGAACAGAAATTTTGCTATTTAACTCCTTAGGGTTTTCTGTAATTTTACTATTGTTTAAATGGCCAATTACTTAATTATTTGTGAAAGGAGATGCTTTAAATAGCTTGACCAAGTTTATGAGCTCAAAATTGTTAAATAAGATTTCTAAAGGATAATATTTAAAAAGGAACCCCAAGGACACTTGTAAAACACACAAAAGTAATTGTCATCATTCTTCTGATAGTTAACAATACTTCATGAATTTAGAATTAAGTATCATGCTAAATTATGTTTAAGACCCCACAAATTTACATGTTTACACGAACTATCTGAATGACTCCCGCACCCCAACCACCCTGATACTAAAGGGTAGATATCAGTATCCTTGTTTTACAGGCAATGGCACCCCACTCCAGTACTCTTGCCTGGAAAATCCCAGGGGTGGAGGAGCCTGGTAGGCTGCAGTCCATGGGGTCACTAAGAGTTGGACACAACTGAGCGACTTTACTTTCACTTTTCACTTTCAGGCATTGGAGGAGGAAATGGCAACCCACTCCAGTATTCTTGCCTAGAGAATCCCAGGGATGGGGGAGCCTGGTGGGCTGCCATCTATGGGGTCGCACAGAGTCAGACACGACTGAAGCGACTTAGCAGCAGCAGCAGCAAATTGAGTTTTGAGAGTAATTTACTAGAAGTTACTAGCTTTAGAACCAGGTATTCCAACTCTTTTAAGAAAATGTCTACATCAAGAGATCCAAAATATTTTATAGAGTACATGAGAACGTGTCTACCTATTAGAAGAAAACACTGAAACATCAGTTTCTTCAAGAAGGCATCAGTTCAAACTTTGGAGAATTCTTTCAATCCGTGGACTATCTAGCATTCCCCTAATCTGTGGACTATCCAGGATTCCCCCCCAAAAGAACTACAATTTCAAGACAAACTACCGCATGGCCCTTGAAATAAAGAACTTCCCTGGTGGCTCAGATGGTAAAGCATCTGCCTACAATGCGGGAGACTCGGGTTCAATCTCAGGGTTGGGAAGATCTCCTGGAAAAGGAAATGGCAACCCACTCCAGTATTCTTGCCTGGAAAATCCCACGGATAGAGGAACCTGGTAGGCTATAGTCCATGGGGTCGCAAAGAGCTGGACACGACTGAGCCACTTCACTTTAAATAAATACTTCTAAAATTTTAGCTGTATTAAGTACCTTTTTACTTGAAAGTAATGATCTTCCTCAAGGACATATATCCCACACTTAAATTATCATAACAAGACGGGAACTCATTTTAGATAATTTACCAGAATACTACAATGCCCTAAAATGCAAATCTGTTCCAGATTTCTAGCGGTTTAACACACCCCTAATGCTTCTTAAAAACTGCTAGAAGGGATCCAAAATCAATTATTGTTAAGAGGTGATCAAAATAAAATGCCCCATACCTTAGAATAGACTTCTGTATGAGAAGAACATTACATCCTGTTTTTTTAATTTGCTTCACTAAATTTAGAATATAAGCTCTCTCTTCTCTCAGCACTCGATCCATTTGAACATAGTCAGAAACCACTATTTGATTGTCCATCTGTTCAGAAAAAGAACATATTAATAATTTGGATTTTAAGAGTTCTTAAGCAAAAAATAAGAATTTTAATGAAAATATTATGTACAATATAAATCCAACAAAAATCACACCAAACTAGAGATTACACAGACACACACAGAAAGTCTAGAAAAGTGAATATAAATGAAATGTAACTCAGGTTTTTTACTTTTATCTATACACCTTACTGGTATTTTTTACAATGTTTTGGAAATCATTAAAGGTAAAAATCATCATCCTATTTCATGGATATGTCAATTCTCCTCATAAAAATTTACATGTTACTGAAATAACTTCAATTGCATCTCTTTTACTGTATAGTTAAAAAATATTGATATGCTGAAAGCAATTACTAAAGACAAGTACTATTATATTTAAGCCCTATAAAAGAACACTGATTTTTATATGGGTTAAAATTTGGGAAACAAACAACTCAACAAGAAACCTATATGCTAATACAATACGAAATGAGAGCAAACTTGAATCAGGTGACAAAGATCAGCCACTCCTTTAGGGAATGGTACTTATCACTAAGACATTTAATATGTTAAATTAAAAAATCACCTTTTTGGAATAAAAACAAAAAGCTGGTTTACAGTTCTACTATGCAAACATAACGACAAAGAATCTGGAAATCCCTCTTATACCACCACTTTCACATAGCCTAGCTTTACTGTTTCATACATATCTTTATGATTATTTGTCTTCATCTGAGAAGTCAATGCTCAATTTCAATAAACAGCCAACTGAAATTAAATCCATCACATGTGGCATCCAATATTTTATACTTTTGTCTTGATTTTACTGATTATTTTTAAATCCTTGCTTTCTATCACTAGTATTAATATCAGCATTTTCTATTTTTATAATAATCAGCAAAAATCTATTAGAAAGTCAAACACCTAAGGAATAATTTCATTTGGTTTTACTTACATCTGTTTTGGGAGCAGATAAGCAGAACTGAATAAGCCCAATCTTAGCCTTTTCAACTCTGGTTATGCCAGAATTTGCTACCTTTTGAGTAAGAACCAGACCTTCCACCAACTCACAGTCATCAATTGTCCCACTAAGAAAAAAGAAAATGAAGAGACAGTTAAGAGGGGAGGGAAATCTCCAAGTTTAACAGACTGAAAACAGATTAAAAATCATCAGTCTGATAAAATGTGCTTCAACCTCACTCGTATTTATTAATGGCCCATTCCTGAACCTCTCTGATCACACCACTGCTCTGCCATCACCAGGGAATATAAACTAATTCTTCAAATTTCCACATTAATTATCAGCTGTCATGAAAACAACTTACATGACTTTCATCTACATTTCTCATTTAACTATTTTTGAAACAGCTTATGTTTACTTTGAAAATTAATTTTTATTAAAGTTATAATTAGAGATGCTTACCCAAGCTTCTTAACTATTTTAATATCTCTAAGATCAACACTAGTAGCTGTGGCTGGGTCAATCACTTTCATCACTGCATCGACACTCATTGGAGAAAGGAGACTTGAATACTGAGACACAACCTAGTATTAAAAGAAAAAAAGTTACTGTCATAAAATGTTGTTAACAGAGAAAGTCCCAGTTCTTTAATGATAAAGACATTCAAGAAGTAATCTCAATTATTTTTTTGAGTGGGGTGGAGAACATAAAGGGTCAGACACAACTGAGGTGATTTAGCACACACAGGGAATACATGTGAGAAAACATTACATACAAACTATCTTTTCCACTCAAGTTTGACTATCACCAATAAAAAATATATGTTTGCGTTCCTCTTTTATTAATAGTCAGGACTGACCAGATTACTAGTAATTCAACAGGAAATCCAAAAGAACAATTTTATGCTGAGATTTCATATTTAAACTGAATTTATGATCAGATGTTATATATGTGCACCCCTATTGCTGAGGGGCTGATAAAAATAGGTAACGGTGAGAACATATTGAGCATGAATTCTATGTCATGCAGTAGCTTTAACACTTCACATTCATATACTCAATCTTCCAGTGAAAAACCTAAAACATACAGCTTAATTAAGTGGACCTGGCACTGAACCCAAGCAGTCTAGGCTCTATGACCAATGCTTATAACCATTATGATATTCTGTCTAAATTAGTTCTGGGGACATTCATCAATACTATTACTTAGTATCACTAATATGATCTAGATTTCCACTTAACATTTAAATAATACTGATGAAAAGGAAAAAGAATGGAGTGGGCATGTGACACACAACATAACAGAGAATAGGTAACATGAGCTTCCAAAAAACTGAAAATAACATTAATGCTTTATATTTGATAAAAAAAAAAAAAAGAAAGCAACATAGCTAAGATATGGACCATGATGGGCAGCCCTATCTAGTGTTCAAGTCTCATCTCTACCTCTCATTAGTGGATCCTGGATAAGTTATTTAACTTCACTTGCTTTTCCCATCTGTAATATCAACTTACCTAAAAGCCTTGATGTGAGTTAATTTTACTTGAACTAATTCAGTTATGCAAATTAGTTACCCACTCTTAAGAGTTAATATTTATGAACTATACACCATCAAAAACCACAGAATAAGAGTTGCAGTTCCTGATGAACTTAACTGTACCTTTACAATGATCGCATTGTGTTTGTCTCACCTTTGAGTTCAATGAAGTAGCCGCACTATTTAACAAAGTTTCTCTGTCGCTCAGTTCCACAGGTCGAGACATGTCAGTCAAGATTTCAATGCCCTTTTCCAAAGCCTTCTGGAATGACTCAGAAATGATGGTGGGATGAATCCCTGTCATTTATGAAAGGGTAGTTAATTTAATAATAACAGATAAACTTCATACTTGACATGATTTAAAATTTCTTTGCTCATTACAACATCAATGCAAATTTTAAAATATTCTTAATAATGGTTCAAATAAGTTTAACTGCTAATATCTAATAATTTATTTCTATTTAATTTGAAATAGATAAATTACATATTATACGATTAAAACTATTTTTTTACTTTACAAAGATTCTATAAATCTACATAACAGTAAGTGACTGAGGAAATCACAACTACATTTAGGCAGTATGTACCAAAACAAGAATCCTTCCTTTCTCTCCTAAATCACAGTTCTCATCTATAGCCTGTTTAGTAACACCACCAACTAGTCATTTTTTAAAAGCAAAATTTTATGAAGCTCCATTCAAAACAAAAGCAGGAAAGCCAGGGGTGGAGTGGGGTTGGGGGAGACCCAGAAGCAAAAAAAATTTTTTTAATACATGATAAACATAGCAAAATTAGCTGTAATTAAATTGTTAATCTCATATTACTTAGTAACTTTTGCCTTTATTCAGTAATAAAGCATGTCTTATGTCCTACCCACCTTTCTGAAGAAGCTTGGTACAGGAATCCAAGAGAGAGCCAGCAATAATGACCACTGACGTGGTGCCATCCCCTGCTTCTATATCCTGAGCCTTGGACAGCTCCACCAGCTGGGTGAACAGAACATGCCAAGTTGCTCAGTAAGAACCGGTTCATGAGAACCCAATAACATCAGTGACATTCACATCACGTTCACTNTCTGAAGAAGCTTGGTACAGGAATCCAAGAGAGAGCCAGCAATAATGACCACTGACGTGGTGCCATCCCCTGCTTCTATATCCTGAGCCTTGGACAGCTCCACCAGCTGGGTGAACAGAACATGTCAAGTTGCTCAGTAAGAACCGGTTCATGAGAACCCAATAACATCAGTGACATTCACATCACGTTCACTTACAGATCTTGATTATCAGCACTGCAAGAGTCAATATACTTCTTCTTCTTCTGATTTTTTGTCCACCTTGGTTTGATTTAAAAATGATGACCTATTTATTTGTGGCATGCAAAATTCTATTTACACACTTTATAAGAAGCTATATTATGATTTATAGTTCAGACTACAGGTTGTTTTTTCTTCCCATTACTTAAAAGAACTAGGGGCACTCTATAGATTCAGAAACTATGAAGTGCAGGATTTAATTATGAAGTGAAGGATTCAGAGGAGAGAAGATTATCAGTTTGAAATCCTTGGCCAAGCTTATCTAAACTGACCCTGCATGAAGCACAACCTGACTCATTTTCAGTCACCTTTATCTAATCAAAAGGGATTTGCTAAACAGGAATTTCTAAGGAATTTGTTTTTGCTGATATTTTAACTCCTCACTTGATACTAGAATCACCATTATGATTCGTAGTTGAATTAAAAATTGTTTTTAAAAATAAATATCAGGGAAAGTTTAAACACAAGATTTATTTTGCAAACAATTAAAATTCTACTTTCAGCTAACACCCACTGAACTAATAATTGGTACAAATTTTTTTTTAACAGTACAATTTTTTTCTCTCTTCCTTATATGTGTGGCATGTTGCTGTGGAAAAGGAGAATCATGTTTTATTATGATTTTTAATGAAGAACATAATGCTAGGCATAGAACATATCCTAAAAATATGCCTGATTAGCATAAAAAAGAAAAACTTTCATGTTTAAATTTACCATGTGATCAAATAAAACAAATTTAACTGTTTACCGAATATCGAATAACACATTTAAAGAAACCCAAAAAACTCTCACCTAAAAATTACACTTACCATTCTGGCTGCTGGATGTAACACCTGCATTTGTTTCAGAATGGTGGCACCATCATTTGTAATGGTCACATCACCTTTTCCATCTTGAATCTGCAAAGTACAGTTTTTTAAAGGTTGTTATTTCAAAAAAAATTTTTTTTTCATCCAGTATTAATGTGAAACCCTAAAAGCTCTACTAATTTTAATACTTCTTGTACAGAACTTAAGTTTGTATAATGTGCTTAATTTCAAATTGTTTTCCCTTACCCTGGTGTAATGATTAAGAACAAGCAATAATAGTCCCAGTTTACAAGTGAAATACCTGGGTTTTTTCCTACTTAAAAGTGAAGAAACTAAGACACTAAAAAAGGGATACAAAAGATACTATAAAGAATCATCATAAAATATGAATTATAACTAGGTCCCGCTCATCCCAAAGTAATCTGTCCCTTTCTGAACTCTCAAAGCCTTTCTAAGACTTTACTTTTTAAACAGCATATCCTAACCCTCTATAGAGAGCTTGCAGTAGGCACAGTAGCACTAAAAAAGTAATGAATGAGCCTTTTACCATTTTATCCATTCCTTTTGGTCCGAGGCTTGTTCTAATAGCATCAGCAACAGCTGTAAATAGGGAAAAAAGAAAAAGAAACCAAGACTTTTTAAAGAGCAAAGCATTTCTTCTACCCACAAATAATCATTCTGTCCTAATCAGAATATGGTGCATAACAATTCACTGTATTTGCTAAAGAAAATTCTATACCTAAAAATCTAGGTACACAGAATACATAATTATTTTACTCCTTTAATTGTATGACACTTCACTTTTTGTTGCTAAAGTCACTATACGTAGCATTTGTACCCCTGCACATATGGTAGAATAAATTTTGAAGTCACCTAATCCTATAAATATCAATATAACTTAAGTCATGTGCTCTGAATGAGGACTGCATTACCTTCCCCATTCTCTGAAACAAAACAGCAATAACAGGACAAGCTAGATATCCTAACACATTCTACAGCCCTATTTGCTTTTGTATATTTCACAACTAGAATAATGCTTTCAGTGGGTTAACAATACATAATCTCAAAAAGATTATAAGAAAATATTTGGTATAGCTTAAAAAATTATATTCTAATTATTTCGTAATTGGGGGCTGCATTTCCTAATTATTCAGCCATCATTAATTACTCTTTCAGGTGATTCTAGTGGACCCACATGGTAACGATTCTACAAGCAGACCAATTCACTTTAAGAACACCCTTACAGTCATCTTCAAGAAGCCTCTAGAAAGGCACATTATTCAAAAAATAAAAGTTTTGCTGATCACTTCCTCAAAAGTGTTTGAAGTTTAACATACTACGTAGTACACAGTATTATCTGTTAAATGACTTGTGCTGAATAGTACTAGAACTACCACAACTACTTGTGTGTGTGTGCTGTTTTGACATTGTCAACCAAAGAAAAAACTGGCTCCATGAATTACACTAAAGATGCATCTGGCAACAGCTTTTCCCCACCAGTCTGTAGGGTTCTGTCTGACTTGGACAGTCTAGTAGTCCCCCTTTGTTCCAGGAGCTCTCCTCACTTAAGATGTAAGGGTCAGGTTTACAGGTAAGTGGCCTTTTCTTCCTATATGCATTTCCCTCTTGTCCAATTTCAATTCTCTGTGCAGGGATATTTCCAAATTTGCCGAGGTAAACATCCCATCCTGTTACCTTGTTTGCTGAAAAATCTACCATATTCTATAGCTTTTCCAGCCCCTCAACATGGCACCAGAATTTACCTAACACCTTGTTTTTAATGAAATAAATCTAAGCTTCAAGTAGGGTCTCTAGATCCTCAAACAAGGTTCATTTCCGGGTAAAGACTCTCTTGAACTTAAAAACGACTCCTAAATTTACCATTTAGTCATTCTGACCTCCTCAACTCATTTAAGCCTGAACTAGAACCTATTCTCTCTTCTTCCACCATCCTTCCTTCAGTGTACCTGGTTTTTCCCAGAGGTAGCAGCACCAGCAGGACCATACCTTCAGTCCCCTGGACAGATAACCTCAAATATCTGTAAAGCTGTACTCTATGTATACATATATATATACACCTGGCTCCTCAGATGCTTTCTTATTTAAGCCTTACAGCAACCCTCCAAGGTAGCTATTATTTCATTATACTGAAAAACAATCTGTAGCTGCGGGAGTCATGTTAAACCCTTTCCAGAACAACAAAGGACACCAGGCCTTTAAGATGTGGCCCCACTCTACCTTTCCGATCTCACCTCTCATTTCTTCAGGCACCTGATGCTCTAACCCAAATGAAATACTCCCTGTACTCAAACACATAACGGGCAAGAACTCTAAGCCTCTGTTCTCACTTTTTCTTCTAGACTTTTCTAATTCAACACGACGTCTCTTAATCCTCACTTTTTTTTTTAAGCGAACTTTTCCATCCTCAATTTTTATAGAGTTGGTTAAAGGTCACAAAGCCACGAAGTAACGTCACTAAACGAAACCCAGGACTTCTTGAATTCCACCAAAAGCCAAATTCTTCTTCATTTGCTGGCTGTACGTGCAGAGAGGACACCAAAGCTCAACGCAGCCTCATAATTACTCTCAAACAAGGTGGGTCGGTCTCTTTCCCACCCCCTAGTACAATGGACCCCACCCCAATATAAGGCGCGGAGAGTTTGCCCAAATTCAATAGCTGACCCAGAAAAGTAAAACAAAAAAACTGAAAAGTATTATGCAAACATTCTACCAGTAGACAGCTGCATGAGGGCCCCGGCTGCTTTCTTAAGTATGACGAAAGCAGCACGCCCCGGGACGGAAAATTATGGGCGTCTAAGACGCAGAACAGGGCCAATCCAAAGGCTTCCATACTGGGGGTTGGGAATAACGGCGAACAGGAAGCAAGAACCCTGCACTGAGCTTATTCTATGAGAGGCCCAAAGCGGATCATCTAAACGAACAGCCCAACCNTGGTATTCCCATCTCTTTCATAATTTTCCACAGTTTGTTGTGATCCACACAGTCAAAGGCTTTGGTGTAATCAATAAAGCAAATGTTTTTCTGGAACTCTTGCTTTTTCAATGATCCAACGGATGCTGGCAATTTGATCTCTGGTTCTTCTGCCTGTTAATCCAGATTGAACATATGGAAGTTCACGGTTCACATACTGCTGAAGCCTGGCTTGGAGAATTGTGAACATTACTTTACTAGCATGTGAGATGAATGCAATTGTGCAGTAGTTTAAACATTCTTTGGCATTGCCCTTCTTTGGGATTGGAATGAAAACTGACCTTTTCCAGTCCTGTGGCCATTGTTGAGTCTTCCAAATTTGCTGGCATATTGAGTGCAGCACTTTGACAGCATCATCTTTTAGGATTTGAAATAGCTCAACTGGAATTTCATCACCTTCACTAGCTTTGTTTGTAGTGATGCTTCCTAAGGCCCATCTGACATCGCATTCCAGAATGTCTGGCTCTAGGTGACTGATCACACCATAGTGGTTATCTGGATCATGAAGATTTTTTTGTGTGTGTAGTTCTTCTGTGTATTTTTGCCACCTCTTCTTTATATCTTCTGCTTCTGTTAGTTCCATACTGTTTCTGTCCTTTATTGTGGCCATCTTTGCATGAAATGTTCCCTTGGTATCTAATTTTCTTGAAGAGATCTCTAGTCTTTCCCAGTCTGTTGTTTTCTCTGATTCTTTGAATTGATCACTGAGGAAGGCTTTCTTATCTCTCCTTGCTACTCTTCAGTGTATGTATAACATAATCCATGTAGCTTTTTAAATCCCTTAAAGATTGAAGGCAGGAGAAGAGGACCGCAAAGGACAAGATGGTTGGATGACATCACTGACTGGATGGACCTGAATTTGAGCAAGCTGTGGGAGTTGGTGATGGACAGGGAAGCCTGGCGTGCTGCAGTCCATGGGGTTACAAAGAGTCAAACCCAACTGAGTGACTGAACAGCAGCACCCCTGTCTTGCCTCTCTTCCCAGCCCCTTTCCCTCTCTGCACTGGTAGCCACTAGTTTCCCACCCCCCTATGAGTCTGTTTCTGTTTTATTATATTCATTCACCAGTTTTATTTTTATAGAGTCCCTCATATAAGTGATAACATATAGTATTTATCTTTTTCTGACTAATTTCACTTAGCATGATATTTTCCGGATCCATTCATATTGTTGCAAATGAGGGAATTTCATTCTTCCTATGGCTGAGTAGGATTCCATTGTGTATATATACCACCTTTTCTTAATCCATTTATCTGTTGATGGACACTTAGGTTGTTTCCATATCTTGACTGTTGTAAATAATGCTACTATAAACATTGGGGTGCATGTATCTTTTGGAGTTAGTGTTTTCCATTTTTTTTCAGATATATACTGAGGAATGGAATTGCTGGCTCATGCGGTAGTTCTATTTTTTCGTTTTTTGAGAATCTTCCATGCTGTTTTCGACAGTGGCTATACCAGTTTACCTTCTCACCAATATTTTTGCCAATGTTTGTTATTTGTGTTCTTTTTGCTGCTAACATTCTGACGGGTATGGGGTGATAGCTCGTTGTGGTTTTGGTTGGCATATCTCTGATGATTAGTGTGTCTTCCTCTGATAATCAGTCACTCAGTAGTGTCCGACTCTTTGTGATCTCATGGACTGTAGTCTGCTAGGCTCCTCATGGAATTCTCTAGACAAGAATACTGGAGTGGGTTGCTGTTTCCTTCTTCAGGGGATCTTTCTGACCCAGGGATTGAGCCCAGGTTTCCTGCATTGCAGGCAGATTCTTTACCATCTGAGACACCAGGAGGCCCCTATGATGTTGAACATCTTTTCTTGTGCTTGTTGATCATTTGTATGTCTTTTTTGAAAGAATGTCTAGTCAGGTCTTCTGCCCATTTTTTAGTTGGGTTCCTTTTTTAAGAAAAATACTGAATTGTACGAACTGTTTATATATTTTGAATATTAACCCCATATTGGTCATATAATTTCCAAATATTTTCTCCCATTCAGTATATTGTCGATTTTCTTTGTGGTGCAAAAGCTTTTCTAAAATTAATTTAAATAATTTTAATTTCTTTTGGTTGCATTCGATCTTCGTTGCTGAGCATGTGTTTTCTCTAGTTCCAGAGAGCAGGGGATACTCTTTCTTGTGGTGTGTAGAAATCTAACTGCAGTGGGTTTTTTGTCGTGAAGCACAGGCTCTAGGTACACGGGATTCAGTAGTTGTAACACGCAGGCTCTACTGAGGTGCTTGCTGGCTCTGGGGCCTGGGCTCAGAAGTTGTGACACACGGGCTTAGTTGCTTCTTGGACGGTGGAATCTTCAAGGATCAGAGATTGCACGCATATCTCCAGCATTGGCAGGCGAATTCTTATCCACTGTACCACGAGGCAGTCATGTACAAGCTTTTAAGTTTAATTAAGTACCATTTGGTGTTTTGTGTTTTTTTTTTTTTTTCACTTTTGTTGCCTTGTGACTGCTTTTCTATTTAGATGTTGGAATTGATTGTTCTATATTGATTGATACTAGGTAGCAGTTAGAGATTTAAATACACAACTGGTTAAATACCAAAGAATCTTAAAATTTGGACTTGTGATTGCCTGCCAAGTCAGGACTGCCTGTGCAGTTAGTACAGTGCCCTTGTTTTACAGTAGCTTCTCCTGCATAACATAGCCACTGACTCTTTGGGAGCCTGAACATTTTCGTAACAATCAGGTATTAGCTCAGTTATGTGTTAATGTGCTAGTTGCAGTGCTAAACCCTTTACACATTTCATCTCGTGTAATACTCTCAACAATCCTATGAAGTAAGTGCCTTTATCTTTTTTTGGTAGGAGACAAGGGAATGAAGCACGAAGAGACCTGAATCTGAAGGTAAACCTGTAAATAAATGGAAACAGTATTCCAGTAGAGCAACTTCAGAGGTCATAAGCTACAATGCTGAGCTTTCTTTACTTCTGTATTTTAGATTGGAGGCTTATGCAGGTGAAGTTCTTTGAACATTTGTTCATAAATAATTTCTTAGCATCCACAAAATGATGGTTGCCTGAAATAGATTCAGTGATAATTTTTCATAGTTCTTAATCCTCTGATCCTTAGGAGCTTTTACTCTCACTCAGGACACTGGCCCCAGAAGATGAATTATGTCAGTGTAGTCTCAAACATTGGAGGAGGCAATGGCACTCCACTCCATTGTTCTTGCCTGGAAAATCCCATGGACGGAGGAACCTGGTAGGCTGCAGTCTACGGGGTCGCTAAGAGTCTGACACAACTGAGTGACTTCACTTTCACGTTTTACTTTCACGCATTGGAAAAGGAAATGGCAACCCACTCCAGTGTTCTTGCCTCGAGAATCCCAGGGATGGGGGAGCCTGGTGGGCTGCCATCTGTGGGGTTGCACAGAGTCAGACATGACTGAAGCGATTTAGCAACAGCAGTAGCAACCTCAAATGTGCTATGATTTTTTGTTAAAACAACTAGTGTAGTATGATGCAAACAAGTATGATGAGGATGATGGAAATAGCATTTTTTTGGGAGCTCAAAATTCTGGCTTGAGTTCCATTTCTGCTATATCATTTCAGTTCAGTCACTCAGTTGTGTCCGACTCTGTGATCCCANCTATGATTTTTTGTTAAAACAACTAGTGTAGTATGATGCAAACAAGTATGATGAGGATGATGGAAATAGCATTTTTTTGGGAGCTCAAAATTCTGGCTTGAGTTCCATTTCTGCTATATCATTTCAGTTCAGTCACTCAGTTGTGTCCGACTCTGTGATCCCATGGACTGCAGCAGGCCAGGCTTCCCTTTCCATCACCAACTCCTGGAGCATGCTCAAACTCATGTCCATCCAGTCGGAGATGCCATCGGGTGGCCAAAGTATTGGGAGTTTCAGCTTCTGCATCAGTCCTTCCAATGAATATTGAGGACTGATTTCCTGTAGGAGTGACTGGTTTGATCTCCTTGCAGTCCAAGGGACTCTCGAGAGTATTCTTCAGTACCACAGTTCAAAAACATCAATTTTTCGGCACTCAGTTTTCTTTATATTCTGACTCTCATATCCGTACATGACTACTGGAAAAACCATAGCTTTGACTAGATGGACCTTTGTTGGCAAGATTATGTCTCTGCTTTTGAATATGCTATCTAGGGTGGTCATAGCTTTTTTTTCCAAAGAGCAAGCATATTTTTAATTTCATGGCTACAGTCACCATCTGCAGTGATTGTGTTGCTGCTGCTGTTAAGTCGCTTCAGTCGTGTCTGACTCTGTGCGACCCCATAGACGGCAGCCCACTAGGCTCCTCTGTCTCTGGGATTCTCCAAGCAAGAATACTGGAGTGGGTTGCCATTTCCTTCTTCATGACAGTGATTTTGGAGCCCCCCCC
>SJYA01001608.1:549450-567827 GCA_006410615.1 Neotragus moschatus
TCTAGGTTGGTCATAACTTTCTTTCCAAGGAGTAAGCTTCTTTTAATTTCATGGCTGCAGTCACCGGCTGCAGTGATTTTGGAGCGCAAAATAATAAAGCCAGCCACTGTTTCCCCATCTATTTCCCATGAAGTGATGGGACTGGATGCCATGATCTTAGTTTTCTGAATGTTGAGTTTTAAGCCAACTTTTTCACTCTCCTGTTTCACTTTCATCAAGAGGCTCTTTAGTTCTTCTTCACTTTCTGCCATAAGGGTAGTATCATCTGCATATCTGAGGTTATTGATATTTCTCCCACCAATCTTGATTCCAGCTTGTGCTTCATCCAGCTTAGCGTTTCTCATGATGTATCTGCATATAAGTTAAATAAGCCGAGTGACAGCATACAGCCTTGACATACTCCTTTTCCTATTTGGAACCAGTCTGTTGTTCCACATCCAGTTCTAACTGTTCACACAGGTTTCTCAAGAGGCAGGTCAGGTGTCTGGTATTCCCATCTCTTTCAGAATTTTCCACAGTTTGTTGTGATCTACACAGTCAAAGGCTTTGGCGTAGTCAATAAAGCAGAAATAGATGTTTTTCTGGAACTCTCTTGCTTTTGCGATGATCCAGCAGATGCTGGCNAGGCAGGTCAGGTGGTCTGGTATTCCCATCTCTCTCAGAATTTTCCACAGTTTATTGTGACCCACACAGTCAAAGGCTTTGGCATAGTCAATAAAGCAGAAATAGATGTTTTTCTGGAACTCTCTTGCTTTTTCCATGATCCAGGAATTTGATTTGTTTCCTCTGCCTTTTCTAAAACCAGCTTGAACATCTGGAAGTTCATGGTTCATGTATTGCTGAAGCCTGGCTTGGAGAATTTTGAGCATTACTTTACTAGCATGTGAGATGAGTGCAATTGTGCGGTAGTTTGAGCATTCTTTGGCATTGCCTTTCTTTGGGATTGGAATAAAAACTGACCTTTTCCAGTCTATTCCATATATAATAGTTGGCATCTGCTAACCCTAAAGACCTACTCCTCTATTCCCAAATCAACCTGCTTTATGACTTTACTGTTGCCTTTCTTGCTGTCTTCAATATCTAACAAATGAGTGCATATTGTTAATCAGTTTCTACAGTGAACCACATGTAGCTGTTTCCCTTTCCAGACACTCCCTTCATTCTCCACACCTTACATGTTGGGCATAAATGCTGAGTTGCATCTAACAAAAATATCAGTGCCCCCATCAATAAGATGTGATTGTCCCTCCAGCTGATTCTTCTGCAACACATTTCCCCATGTAGGATGAGGTCTGAGTGACAGGCTACACTCCCTGGACAGACAGGTCTATTGACTTTCTATGTCTTCACCTTGGATCTAAGATTCCTTGTGTGTAACTGCTGGATGAGCCCCAGGATGGTGAACACAGAAGCTTGTGGCACCATCAGCCCCGGACAGGGTGGGTGGCGGCACCATACTGGTCACAGAGATGGATGTACTTGGGTCTCAGGGCTAGTTCTGTCACTTCCTAGCTATGTAACTTTGGGCAAGTTTATTAATTTGACAAATATTTATTGAGCACATGCTCTATACCAAGCAGTTATCTGATGACAATAGTACAATAGTGATCAAAACAGACAAGATCCTGGGCTGAATGGTATCTCCTTCCAGGGAAAGGAGATAGACATAAGGTGAGTAAANGGGCTAGTTCTGTCACTTCCTAGCTATGTAACTTTGGGCAAGTTTATTAATTTGACAAATATTTATTGAGCACATGCTCTATACCAAGCAGTTATCTGATGACAATAGTACAATAGTGATCAAAACAGACAAGATCCTGGGCTGAATGGTATCTCCTTCCAGGGAAAGGAGATAGACATAAGGCGAGTAAACAACTAACTAAAGAAAGTTATTTCAGACCCTAGTAGACACGACTGAAGCGACTTAGCAGCAGCAGCAGGGGCTGTTTTGTTTTGTTTTTTAATAAGGTGATGTAAGAGAGGTTATGGTGAGGAAGGGGGAACTACTGGATTTAGATGTGGTCACAAGAAAGATCTAACTGAGGAACAGCATTTGAGAATGGTTGTAAAAAGCCTGCCAGGCACAGATCAAAGGTGGGGTGTTTAGGCTGAAGAAACAGTAAATGCAAAGACAGAGGACCAGGAGGAAGAGCAGGGCAGCTGGAGGGTGGTGGGTGAGGGGAGACTGTGGAGGACGAATTCAAGCAATAGATCTTATAAATCACAAAAAGACAGTGCACTTTATTCAGATGTGATGGGGAAACCATAGGCAAGGTTGAAGCAGAGGAGGGACCTGATTTGATTTTCATTAGAGAACTACTGTTCAGTCCACTGGGGGAGGAATTGCAGGCGGAACAGAAGAGGAAACGATGAACCCAGTCAGGCAGGTGTAACTACAGTCCTTTCCTTCAGCCAAGGCATCACACCAAGAGCTGGATCATTACTGGGTCATTCCTGGACCCAGTAATTCTGACTGCATCCTACATTCAGCTGGGTTTGCATATCTAAAGCAATTAAATGATTATTATTTACATATGTGAGAATTCTTTAATTTTGCCACACATTTGAAAATATAAGTTAGATCTGGATTTTTTACAAAGTCAACCCAAACACTTTGGAAAATGTATGTGTTTTACTCTCTGCCTTACTCTCACTTTGGGGAAAGTTACAGAGAAATTTGGAGTGAGAGGGACATCTTGTTTTTTTGGAAATGGACCAGCTCTTTCTAAATGACACTGGAGACAGATTGCCTTGTGTATTGCCTTGTGTATTGTAGTAAAAATTGTTCTGTCTGTACCTCTTTATCCAGTGTCTCCATCCTGTACTAACAATAGTGGGAGATACAAAGGAGAGACCAAGTAGTGTAATATACACCTGCTTGGGCTTCCCAGGTAGTGTTAGTGGTATAGAACCCACCTGCCAATGCAGGAGACACAGGTTTGATCCTTGGGTTGAGAAGATCCCCTGGAGGAAGGCATGGCAACCCACTCCAGTATTCTTGCAAGGAGAATCCTATGGACAGAGGAGCCTTGTGGGCTACAGTTCATGAGCTCACAAAGAGTCACACATAACTAAGACAAATTCGCATGCATGCACTGCTTGCATGGAGCTCGCACTCTCACACAGAGCCAAGTTGCACTTGCTAAACAGGTAGCCCTACCTGACCATGTATGCTGTGATCCAAAGAAGCGCTTCAGGTTGTGTCTGAATAGAGCCAAGGACTGGCGGAACACCCCCGTCAGTGAGCAGCTTGAGAAAAGAACAAGAAAAGAAGAAAGCAGGTAGTTTTTTCAAAGGAGTTGCGTAGACTGGAGCAGAGAATTCACAGGACCACTGTGTTTAAAGAGAAGAGTGGGAAATGAATCAGGAAAAGAAAATTGCAACCAGATTGTAGAGAGGGCTTAATGCCTGGGCCAAGGAATGTGGACTCTGTGCTGTTGGTATTGAGCAGCTATTGAAGGATTTTGAGCAAAGGAGTGACATGATGAAAAGGTATTTGGGAAGATTAATTTGACAGCTGTGAATGGGGAGGAAGGTCGATCTAGAAGCCGCTGATAGAGGTGATCTGCTATTGAGCCACGTTTTGGTTTCCTTGATTCTGAGTTTTCAAACTAAAATAACTTTACTGATAGGTAATAAAGTCCCCTCATTTTTGCTTAGACATTTGCACTCTCTGGTGATGTGCTGGTTTTATCCAGAAGTATGTTTTCTGGATCATTAAAATGAATATTTTACATCTTGAAAAATTATTTGCCCTTTTCTCCATTCCCTTCCAGATTAATAATGACAAGCTAACTTAAAAAGTGACAAGGAAATAGCAAAAAAGTAGGAAATAATGAAAACAAGTGAATGTTTTGCTAAGGAAATGTTTATTACTCTGGTTCTCATCATTATGAGTTAATTACAGGCTCTCAGCAAATATCCCATTGTGAACTCAGAGGTGCAATATGTTTTATTTGAAAAAGTGAAATAGTGTTTTCCTTTCCAGTATTCAGTTGTATTTCCTGCTATTTTAAGACTACTCAGTGGTACCAGTGTACTTTGACAACCAATTATCCCAGCATGCCTGTGTTATGTATTTTAACTATAATGCTTCTTAAAAGCTTGATTTGCAAAAACAAAATTCTGTCTTAATTGATCAGATGTGCATCGAGAGTTGTCTGAACACTATCTGTGTAGTATCTGAATAACCCAGCTGACTTACAGGAGCAGACAGAAACACCTGTTGGAATAACACGTGCTTTCTTCAAGATTCATCTTTTACAATTTTTCCTCCAGATTTTCTTTTCTCCAACATCTACACTCTTGGGGAAGGATGACATGTCATACCTGAATTCTGGCCATGCTAAGAATAAAATGTACCATAGACCATCTCTAGGAGTTCATATCCTGATTTATCGAGGATAGTAGCGATCTCACTATCACAGTTACCAGTACTGCCAATCTCCAGCTTTGCCCACATCATCTTATTCCGGCAAACATGGTTTGAAGCATGGTGTGGTCTCCAATCTACAAGCAAAAGGTGGCTTTGCAGAGTAAGAATTCTCCATGTTAATGTTGTCCTAGCCTGCTAACTACAATTCAGTGTTGAAAAGCTGATGTCTGTGATTGATTCAGGCACAGGGCCATTGTTTAATTTACTTTGGTTTGATTTTTTTCCTTCACCCTCCCAACTGGCTTCTCTAGATGAGGAAAGTCAGACACTAGTTACTGCTTTGGAAAGAAAAGATAAGCTGAACACTTTGGAATGCATTTTTCTAATGCTCCTTCTCCAAGTGTTACACGACTGTATCAAATTTCTTTTAGACTTTGATAATGAGAAACAGACAATTCAGTAGAAAATACAACGGAGAGATTTGCAGTAATAGAGGATTTCAGAAATGCACATGGTTCTAAATGGCACTGAGATTATGTGCTTTAGAGTTCTGAATCTTTTATATTTTCCATGTTTGAGTAGGCACTATGGTTGATTATCAGGTTGAGGAAGGGCAGAGGGCTTGCCTGCTCATTATAAATGTGCATGTGTATAAAATTTTCACACATAATATAATATTTCAAAGTTATTTTTATGGAGACTCGAGGGTCTCAGAACTTAAACAAAACTGCTGATCATTGGTTCCAAGAAATACTTAGAAGGAATTATAGTTTTTGCTTAATTTTTTTTTTTTTTTACATCCTATGGAGTCATTTGCAGACTTTTGGACTACAGATCACATAATGTTTGTTTATTCAGCTGGCTTTGGAGATTTAAGCAGTATTTGGAGACACACAAGTCTTTGCCTTGCTTAATAAAAAGAATACTCAACGGTATAGGTACAACATTTTTATATACAAAATGTCCTTGCAAACAGAGGTTAATATTGACAAAAATGTAATTTTGAAATTAAAAATAAATAAAACAATCCCAGAAAAAATTCATCCAGCATCATCTTTCTTAAGGAAATGTTAGCAAGCCTTAGGTCTCCTGTGCTATAATTCTTGAAAATACATTAGGTTTTCCAAGAATACTCTAAGCAATGCTTGCATTATTCTACTCTGATCAACTACAACAAACAAGGCCTGGGTCACCTTCTAAGAATAATCACTTACCAGAAGTGTTATTTTGTTGGTATTATTAATAAAGATTTATATCACAGAGTCAACTCATTCTTGTCTATGAGAGAAGGCAGAATAAATATTTCATACCTGCGGCTTTTGAGGAACATTCTGCCTTTCAGTCCTGAGGCAGGCTTTCAACATAGATGCCAATCAGAAGTCTTTAACAGATGTAAAATGCATCTTGCCTTCTTGTCTTTGAAAAATATAAGGATCTCAAGATGCACCTGAAATATTCATTATGTGGACAATATTCCAAGCAGAGCTGGAACTTGCCCAGTGTTTCAGTCACTATTTATTCAGATTTTTCTGTCTTGTTCCCACATATTGTTAATACTTCCTAAGTCTATGACTTGTCAAAATGTCTTTCCTTTGTAGTGTACTTACATGACTAAATTTACTGATAGCATTTAACATCACAAACAGTTTCGTTTGGTTAGCTTAACAACAGTTTAATTGAAGAATATATTTGTGCCGTGAATCATTTCCTTTTACTTCTATTTCTCCTCTTTTCCTTTTTGCCTGCTTCCCCCATCAGTTTAATAAAGCAGAGGCTCTATTAAGAAATCAACCTTTCAATGAATTTCTTTGTTAACATCTGATTAGTAGAGATGAATTTCATTGTCAGTAAGATGACAAATTTGTACAGTTTTATCAGTGGAATTTCTATATGCGTTGCTACAATAAAAGAGCTTAGAATCATAGAAGACCACAAACATACCATTTGCCCTATACTGGATTCCCTTATAGCTCAATCAGTAAAGAATCTGCCTGCAGTACCCAGGTTTGATCCCTGGGTTGGGAAGATTCCCTGGAGAAGGAAATGGCAACCCTCTCCAGTATCCTTGCCTGAAAAATCTGATGGACAGAGGAGCCTGGTGAGATGCAGTCCATGGGGTCACAAAGAATCGGGCATAATTGAGCGACTAACACTTACTTACTTACTATATTTCTTATGAAGTCCAGTAAAACATTTAAATTTATAGTATATCATTTCCATTTATCAGATGATGTATTAAAACATATTTGCAATTTCCCTTTTCCATCACCTTTTACCAACATCACTGGTTTCTTTTTATTTCAATCTAAGCTTTTTTAAAACTTTATAAATGCTTTCCTTCAAGAAAAAAATACATACAAGTATATATTAGATTGGCCAAAATATTCATTCAGGCTTTTCCATAACATCCTACAGAAGATGTTATGTGCCATATATATATATCCCAAGCCTCCTTGTTGCAGTAAAATGATGGCAAAATGAGTTTTTCAGGACTTATTATGTTCCAGGCACAGTAGTAGATAGCTTCCTTTTTACATGTTTCCTCAATTTAAATGGAATAAAAAGTATGTGTTTTTTATTAATTGTTGCTTCATTATATTATATGTAAAACTGTACTGTGTTTCCTTTATTTTTGTTACTTGATGATTTTGATTACTGAACAGTCATATCCAGCTTGGATCAATATATCTCTGTGTCCAGCGGAATAAAATATATGAAAACATTGAATAGATTTATTTTGTTTGTAGAATAGTATATCCCATTAGAAGTAAAGATGATCTCAGGTCCCACTGAAGTTATCATAGGCAATAAGTAGAGGTACAATCAATACAAATTTAAGCTCAGACATTAGGAAGAATTTCATGTGAATAATGTGTTTCAGAAATATGAAAAATGTTGGCAAGTTTCTGAAATCTTTAGAGAAAATTGTAAAACTGTATCTATGGGCTGATTTGTATATATTCTCACCTATATGACTTTTTAAAATATACTACCATAAGCCTAGTTTCATAATTTAGGAACCTGAAAAGAATGGAGGTCAGAAAAAAATTAACAGTTCAGCTAAATATGTTAATTTAAGCAATACAAAGATGAATTAGAGTGCTTCTATGACAGGGTTTGTTCCTTTATTTGATTCTTTTTAGCTGAACATTCATACTTCTTCAAAGAACTCTAAGCAATGCATTTTTAACAAAATCAGAATGACTGTTACTTTCATGAAGATTTATTAATACTGACTACTAGATAAAAATGTCAAAGACAGTAAATATCATGCATCAAAAGCATAAAGAAATGCTACGTTGGTTTGAAGACAAATAGGAAATGTAATTTACAGTCTGAGTAGAAAATGAATTTCTAGTAATGTTAGGCAAAAAACAAATTATGGGCAAAAAAAGTGAATGGTTCTCATGATACCTGGATAAAAAGGCAAAATTGAAACAAATTTGGATTCTCCATGATATACAAACAACGCTGACCCTGAGCAAGACTGTGAAGTGACTGCCTATTCTTGACATTGCTCCCTAGGTACCTAGCCCCCAGAGCCTTTCTCTTGGATCCAGGCATCTCTGAGTACCTGGCCACAGACAAGAATTGTTATTTTAGGTTCCTACTCATGAAATCTTTTCTTTCCTGACTTCTATTCTTTAATGGCAAAGGTTCTCAAACCACTTTATCATGCTTCTCTTAAGGATTTATATCTCACAATCTATTTTTACTTTCCAGTTGAAAGAGACCCCATGATATTTAATAAAAAAATTCTTGAGGAAGAACGAATACTAATTAAAGTATTACTAATACAGCAATTATGGGAGGAGGCGACGGCACCCCACTCTAGTACTCTTGCCTGGAAAATCCCATGGATGGAGGAGCCTGGTAGGCTGCAGTCCATGGGGTCGCTAAAAGTCGGACACGACTGAGCAACTTCACTTTCACTTTTCACTTTCATGCATTGGAGAAGGAAATGGCAACCCACTCCAGTGTTCTTGCCTGGAGAATCCCAGGGATGGGGGAGCCTGGTGAGATGCCGTCTGTGTGCTCGCACAGAGTCAGACACAATTGAAGCGACTTAGCAGCAGTAGCAGCAGCAACAAAGCAATTATACACCAAGCTGAGTGGTAAACAATTATAAAATCTAATAGTAATGTTACAGATACATTCATTCGTATACGTTTGACTGCAAGCATGATCAATTCGAAGCAGCAATAATAACCATGTGCCCTTCCCCAGATTTCAGGAATTCTAACAATTTCCATGTGAATCTGAATAGCAGGAGCATTCCAAAGCTCCCAAACGTTGAGTGGCTGTCAGATGTCTTTGTAGAATACGGATTTAGAGTTTTCAGTTAATTCTGGTAACATGCTAATATTAGTTTATGAATAGCACCTTCTAGCAACTCAGCAAATACTAGTGAGTATCCATTAACCTCTAGAAATTGCATATTATTCAACTGTAAGAGTCAAAGATGAGTTTTCTGTCCATCAGGCTGAACTTTGAAGTTCTACAGAAGTCCATAGGGCATGCTTTGAGCTGTAGGGACCCAGTACAGCTCACTGATAATGAGCTGATAGGGTCTGAGGCTATTCCCAGATAGAAATTACATTTTCACCCTTGTTCTTTTGGGTGCTAATGACTATAAAGTTGAAAACCCCAGGCTACCAAGAAAAAAAGAAAAAAAGAGAGAGTTATATCTCAGTAAGTTTCAGAGATCTGTCTGACCTTGCAAAAAAGCACCTTTAAATCAGGCCATTGTATGTGCATGTGTGCATGCTAAGTCACTTCAGTCTTGTGCAATTCTTTGCAACCTTTTCGACTGTAAAGCCCACCAGGCTCCTCTGTCCAGGGTGTTCTCCAGGCAAGAATACTGGAGTAGGTTGCCATGCCCTCCTGCAGGGGATTTTCCCAACCCAGGGATCGAACCCAGGTCTCCTGCATAGCAGGCAGATTTGTTACCAACTGAGCCACCACGGAAGCCCAATGTTCCAATTACTTTGCACAAATGGTTTGACATGTTCAGACAAGTAGATGTCATCAGAGCCCTAACTGAGTGATAGAATTGACTCGCTGCAGCAGAAGTGGCAGAAATAAATGGAAGATGCTGCCCACTAATGTGACATTGATAATTCAAAGTCCTGGGGAAAAGGAGGAATATTGGAATACTGGGGAATCCTCAATGCTCAGAAGTCCCTTAAGTGGAGCTTTCTGTGATTAACTGGCTCTCACCCACCTCAGTCAGTGTTTTCCAAAGGACATCCTCCATTTTTCCAAGACTTTGAATGGTGGTGCTCTAAGTGGTACTTATAGATAAGAATGATTGCATCAATTTCACCTGAGCAATGAGATGGATTCTTCTGGCTGTTGACTAGTGATGAACTGTTTAGGTATCTACTTGGACCACGGGACTTAGATCTTACTAGCCATTGTGGGAAGTTAACTATTATTCTGTTGATAAATACTTCAAGGAAAAGCTTTGTCCTGAACCATTTAGATGGTCTTTCCAGGGAAGCCAAGGACAGGTGGGAATGTGGTTACTGATTATTTTCTCTTTCCTTCTTTCTTATTTTCTTCTGTGGCTCTCTTTGATCATGCTGGTCATCCTGAAGGAGACAAGCAGGCAGGAAGACATAAAATGTATTTTTCACCGTGGGTTTTAGACACTAGATTTTCTGATAAAAATTCTAGTCTGGTTGACCTTCAGGGCTCTTAGTGTTTGATCATGGACACCCTGACAGTGGGGTCATCCACATGCCTACACAGAGGATGGTAAAAATGAGGGGTTGAAGCCTTGCTAAAGCACTTTCCTCATTGATAAAATTGGCAGTGACCTTAATCAGTGACTCTCTAAGCTTTTTAGTACTGACAGAAATAACTCCTTTTTTCCACTCTGTCTATTTCCATCAAATGCTTTTTTCCTCTGATCTTCAGATACGATATGTGTCCCTGGGTTTGTTGAGCTTTAGAAATCTAGTCACTTCGCTCTTCTTTCATTTGTATTATGATTCTTATCAGAATCCTCCCAAATACATCTTTAAGGAGACTTGATTGGAGAAACCTCAAAATTGTAGAGACATATTTATCTATAAACATAGAAATTCCTCAGTGTAAGGCCATTTTAGATGATCAGTTACCACTGTTCATAAACCTGAAAAGAATATAAATTGCTGTTATACACTGTATCCATTTTCTGTAAATGTTAGTTATTTTCTAAATATTTCCAAGAAGTATCACATTACCACAAGCTGAAAATAGTTTTTGCAAGAGTGAAGTTAATAGTAAATGATTATTTTAATTCACTTAGTATTTGGAAAACATAATGTTGATTGCATGGCTAAACTCAGTAGCCCCCTCAAGTAATTACTTTCTACAAATTAACGTTCTATTTCTCTCCTGTAATTTTCGAGAAATCAAGCGATAAACTATAGCTAGATCACCCAAGTCACAGTCATTCTAGAAGTTTCTAGCATGCTCATGGTTAACTATAAGGTGATCAGCTGTGTGCCAGTCTAATTCATAGTTAGGATGGACTGAACAATCAAACAAACTTCTTTACTTTTGGGGTGTTTATCTTCAATAGATGCTGCCTTGGGTTGCTTTTGTTGGCATAGAATTACACTTTAATAAAAGTCCTATAATTTTGAAAGAATGAGAAATCAGTGACAACGTATATTTACAACTGATAACTTTAGGAAGGATTATTGTTCTAATGATTTACTCTAATGTATGATACCCAGGAAGGCTGAGTCCTGAATCATTGCTTAATATTAAAGATCTCTCAGATAGAGGGCTGCTTTTCAGGCAAGAGAAATAGTTCACCAGGGACATTCAGTTCAGTTCAGTTGCTCAGTCATGTCCGACTCTTGGCAACCCCATGAATCACAGCACGCCAGGCCTGCCTGTCCATCACCAACTCCCAGAGTTTACTCAGACTCACGTCCATCGAGTCAGTGATGCCACCCAGCCATCTCATCCTCTGTCGGCCCCTTCTCCTCCTGCCCCCAATCCCTCCCAGCATCAGAGTCTTTTCCAAAGAGTNAGCATCATCTTTTAGGATTGGAAATAGCTCAACTGGAATTCCATCACCTCCACTAGCTTTGTTTGTAGTGATGCTTCCTAAGGCCCAGTTGACTTCACATTCCAGGATGTCTGGCTCTAGGTGAGTGATCACACCATCATGATTATCTGGGACGTAAAGATCTTTTTTGTACAGTTCTTCTGTGTATTCTTGCCTTCTCTTAATGTCTTCTTCTTTGTACACTGTAGACATTTAGAAAAATCAGTTTAGCAGAAAGAAGCAAATAAAAGCCATTTGCTCAGAGATATACTTCATAACCATTTTGGTGACTAACCTTCTGGATTTTTCTAGGCAGGTCGATAGATTCAATTCTATAAACCCAAGGAACATGTTGCAATATAAGTAACAAGAGCATTTAGAAATCACTGAAGTGACAGAAACCTCTATAGAAGATGGACAAGGAAATGGGAAGATATACAAGCAGTCAATCACTATATATAAAAAGTCCTCACATAAAGGTGGTTGTTTAAAACAAGACAGCAGAACCCAAATGGAGTCACTTATGCTAAGCAAGCTCCACATCACCAAATTGAGAATTACTATTTCAGCTCTCAAGAAATGGAATCTTAAACCAGTCAATCAGGAATTGCCTAATCAGCGCTAGTTAGGTAATCTGCCTGATAGATCCTTGACTTCCGCTAAAGGAAGATGACCTTGTTAATTACCAACCTGATTTTTGTTTTGAGGTATAACTTCTTGTTCTCACTCCCTTTTGCCAACAAAAATCTTTCATTTTTGTACAGCTCCTTTGAGCACCTTTCTAGCTAAGATTGGATACTCCCCTATTCATGAATTATTAAATAAAGTAATAAGATCTTTAAAATTTACCAAGTTGAATTTTTTTAACAGTTCAAAAGGTACAAACTTCCATTTTTAAAATAAATAAATCCTGGACTTCCCTGGTGGTACAGTGGGTAAGAATCTGCCTGCCAATGAGGGGGACATGGGTTCCATTCCTGGTCCTGGAAGAGTCCGGCCTGGAGCCTGTGCTCTGCAACAAGAGAAGCCACCACAATGAGAAGCCTGCACTCCACAATGAAGCGTAGCCTTCACTTGCCGCAACTAGAGAAAGCCTGCACACAGAAACAAAGACCCAAAGCAGTCAAAAATAAATAAATAAAATAAGTCCTGGGAATGTAATGTACAACATGTAATTATAGTTAGTAATACTGTATTTTTTTTTTTTAATTTATGGCTGAATTGTAAGGCCTGTGGGATCTCAGTTCCCTGAACAGGGATTGAACACAGGCCCTTGGCCACAGAGGTGAGTCCTAAGAGTTGGATTGCTAGGGAATTCCCATGAATTGCCAAGAGAGTTAATTTAAAAAATTCTCATCACAAGGAAAAAAAAAAAATGCAGCTGTGTGGTGATGGATGTTAAATAGACTTACTCTATTGATCATTTATAGTACGTACAAATAGAAACATTACGTTGTATGTTTGAAACAATTATATTGTCAATTATAAAGATTAAAAAACATTCACTCTCAAAATTTAAGAAATGCATATTATAACAATAAGATAATATTTCTCTTGCGTCAGATGGCAAAGATTATAAAGAATAGTATTAGTGTTTAAGGTTTCATGGAAATAAATTGCTACAGCTTTTCTGTTGGGTAATTTGGAAGTCATGTGCTTAATAGTGCTTTTTATCCACTTACCACCCTTGCACCCTTTTTCCCTTACATGGACCATTTTCTCCAACTCCTGCAGACACACTTAACAGAATGTATAGTTTATTTCTAGATTTTCTTTTCTTTGAGTTGTGAAAGCATCTCTGAATTTGCTTTTTAGAAAATTAATTCCTTTAGGGAAAGAAACACCTTACATCTTTTCCAGTACAAAGAATACCTCCTGACTTCAGGTAATGATGGGTAGGTATTAAGGTAGTCTAGACCAGTGATTCTGAACAAGATGGCACTACTTTGAAAGGGGTATTTCAATTGTCCCAGTTATGGAAGAGGAAGAATGGCCCAGGCCAGACAAGCACCGGGAATACAAAATGTCTTGCCACGCAAGGGACATTCACATAGGTGAAAAACCTACCTCTTTGTTATCGTCTGGGCCCAAAATCTAAAAATTATACATTGAAATGCATGTATTATAACTTATTTTCCTTTTATTTTTGTCCTAAATTATGATTGTCATTGATTTTAAGTTGAGATATAATTCACATACTAATGAAGTTCATATTCTTTTAAAGTTACAATTCAGTGGGTTTAGCATATTCATGAAGTTGTACAATGAGAGCCACTAATTCTAGAATGCTTTCATCATCCCCAAAAGAAACCCACTGACAGTCATTCCTCATTCCCCACTCCTCTAGTTCATCTACTTTCTGTCTCTATGTTTCTACCTGTTTTGAACATTTCATATAAACAGGATCGTACAATATCTGGCCTTTTGTGGTTGTCTTCTTTCACTTAGCATTCTTTCAAGGCTCATCTATGTTGCAGCATGTATCGGTAACTCATTCTTTTTTCTTTTTAATTTATGTTTAATTGAAGGATAATTGCTTTACAGTGTTGTGTTGGTTTCTGCCAAACATTAAATGAATCAGCCATAGGTATACATATGTTTGGGGCTTCCCTGGTGGCTCAGATGGTAAAGAATCTGCCTGCAATGCAGGAGACCTGGGTTTGATCCCTGGGTTGGGAAGATCCCCTGGAGGAGGGCATGGCAACCCACTCCATTATTCTTGCCTGGAGAATCCCATAGACAGAGGAACCTGGCAGGCTACAGTCCATGGGGTCACAACGAGTTGGACACAGCTGAGTGACTAAGCACAGCACAGCATGCATATGTCCCCTCCCTTTTGAACCTCCCTCCTACCTCCCCCCCATCCCACCCCTCTAGGTTATTACAGAGCCCAGGTTTGAGTTCTGTGAGTCATACAGCAAATTCCTACTGGCTATTTATTTAACCTATGGTAATGTATGCTTCCACGTTACTCTCTATATACGTCCCACCCTCTCCTTCCTCTCCCCTGGCCTGGTCCATAAGTCCGTTCTCTATGTCTGAGTCTCCATCGCTTCATTTATTTTTATTTATTTTGCTGCACAGGATCGTCCATCTTTGTGGCATGTGGGATCTTTTGTGGTAACATATGGATTCTTAATTGTAGCATGTGGAATCTAGTTTCCCAACCAGGGAGTGAACTTAGCCCCTGAACTAAGAGCTAAGACCCAGAGTCTTAGCCACTGGACCAGCAGGGAAGTCCTGTAACTCATTCTTTTTTATTGGTGAATAATACATTGATTTTTGGAAATTATATGGGCAGGAAGTTATATTATCTATGCACTTTATTTCAGGCTAGTAAAGAGTCTACAAAATATTTGTTATATAAATATTAGTTATATAAAGCACTAAGCTAGTTGGAAACACAAGACCATGTATGTAAAAAGGCAGTTAACAACACAAGCAGACATACAAGGTAGAGTCAAATTTTCGGGGACAAAAGGATTGGGATTAGGCTAGGTTAGGATTAGGCAGAGATCAGATTTGAGTGATAGATCCTATTCAGTTAAAGGTCTGGCAAAGCCTAGAGGGCGAAACAGCCACCCAAAACTTAAACCGCCACCGGCATAACACGCTACTCCATCTAAAGTAATCTTCACCGAGTAATTTCCTCTCTGAGTAGGCCCTGGGGTTGAAGAGGGAAATCAGCAGAAGCAAAATGAGGGGTCTGCAACCTAATGAATTGATGCTCACACTGGCAAAATGTAAGGGTTGTATTTTGCAGAGCTTGTTATTGTTCAGTCGCTACGACCTGTACAGCTCCCTGGGATCCCATGGACTGCAGCACGCCAGGCTTCTCTGTCCATCACTATCTCCCTAAGTTTGCTCAAACTCATGTCCATTGAGTCAGTGCTGCCATTTAGCCATCTCATACTCTGTCGCCCCCTTCTCTTGCCCTCAAGTTTTCCCAGCATTAGGGTCTTTTACAGAGTCAGCTCTTCGCATCAGGTGCAGAGCTGGGAGCTGCTAACAGCGACCTCTGCTGGCATTCCTCCGCCACTTTCCTCTCGCGCGTTTGTCCGGCAGTTTAGGCCCATCTCGGCTGCCGTAGCGCTGTCGCGCTCAGCTGTCAGTGGCTTCTGCTAACCATGGCGGCCGAACTTGAGAGTTCCAAGTGCCTGAGTGGGCTGTTGAACGGCCTGGCCCAGGATACCTTCTACGGGCACCCGGGCATCACGGAAGAGCTGCTGCGGAGCCAGCTGTATCCGGAGGTGTCACTTGAGGAGTTCCGCCCCTTTCTGGCGAAGATGAAGGGGATTCTTAAGGTACCGCTTCTCTCCGCAGCCTCCGCTGCGGAGCCGTCTCTTCCCCGCCGCCCTCCGACTGGTCCCCTCCGAAGCCGAAAGGCTTCCCTCCTCAGACCTCCACCCCAGGGGCTCCATGTTATGCTTCATCAGGTCCCCGGCGCTCGCTCTGTCGCCTCTTCTCTCTTTCTTAGGGCTCCCGGCAGCAGTGCTGACCGACGCCCACCGAAGACTCGGGTTTTGTCTCCGGGCACTTCTCTGTTGTGTAGGTCACGATTTCGAGTTGCCTCTGCAGATCTCTGCGCTCCATACTTTTTAATATTAAGAGCGATCAAGCCAGCAGTTTTCCTGCGCCGCTGAAGTGTTCAAGAGTGTTAGTGGTCAAGTGTTTGCCGGGATAAGGGGTGGATTAGCCCGAGGGAACCCCTGTCAAGCAGTCTACTGTACGGTTAAGAGAGCACGTTCATTAGCTTGAAGTCAAAGCGTAGCTCAGCCTTTCCCAGTAGAAATGCAGTGAGAGCCAAACATAACAACTTGACAATTTCTAGTATCCGCATTAAAAAAAAGTAAAAAGAAAAATGTGAAACTAATTTTAATATTTAACCCAATATATCCAAAGTATTTTCCCCATGTAATCAATACACAAAATATTAATGAAATGTTTTATATTAGTTTTTCCATTAAGTCTTTGAAATCTGGTGTATATTTTGCATTTAAAGCACATGTCAAATTGAACTAGTCACTACTGCAAGTGCTCCACAGTCATACGTGGCTAATAGCTACCTTATTGGATCATACTGGATTAGACTAAGAACTAGCAATAGGATGGGATCTAGTAATGAAGTATACGGAAGAGATAATTTGTAGAAATATATTTTTTGGGTGGCTTTCTATGTGTTAGGAATTCTTTTTAGACATTTTCTATTTTGTCTAATTTGTTTCTTGCAAAAACCTTATGTGGTACACCCCCATTTTAAACATTGGGAAACAGGCTCTGAGAGTCTAAGCATTTAGCCTAATGGTTACACTGATTAAAATCAGTGTTGAAATTTCATCTGTTATCCTTTTGCACTTGCTGTGTTTCAGAACTGCTTCTGATACCTTAAAGGGCAGTTATGTTGCTTTTTTTAAAAAAACTGCTTTTGCTTGTAGGATTTGAATCTGGAAAAAGAAAACCAAAGCAATTATTGAAAACAAAGTAAATGGATTGTCTTATTGAAATGTAAGGAGTAATATCTCATATGTGGTTCTGGACATTTTAAGTAATTTTGATTACGATGAGTCACTAGAGAATGTCTTCTGTTTCTATCAAATGTTACTCTTAAAGTGATAAAAGGTTTCTTAGAGAATTTGACATCTTACCTGAATTTCTGAAGTGTTTGCTAGGCCTGTAAGGGAATGAGGATAAGGGACTGAAGACCGAAAAGTAAGAACAGCACAATGTTTTAGAATCTCTAAATATTGCGGGATATTTTGAATCTTTTGTTATAACAAAAATTGAAATATGCTGAGAAAGGATATTATGGGAACTCTCCTTTATTTTCTTTAAAATACATTGCCGTGTAATATCTAGATCTTGCTCTCACTGTTCTCAGTCCTCTGCCTGAGGCTGAGTTGAGTAGCAGGACTCTTGGTATTGGGAGTAGAACTGAAGATTTGCCTGTGCTTCACAGCACAGCCTCTGCTTCACAGCACAGCCTCTGCATAGCTGATTGGTTTGAGGTAGGAAGGGAAAAAGCCTTTGATTGGTTGGCTTAGGGCTGAAACTATGGGCTCAAGATAACCTCAAGTTCCAGACTTCGTTTACCTTGTAAGCACCACTGAGGGATAAACATCTCTAATTCTTATGAAAATGTAAAAAGTAATTATGAATTTAAACAAAAAGGCTTCGAGCAAAGATGGAATGACCATCTGCAATAGAAGAGAACATACACAAATAAACATGATACAAGGATGCATAGTATTTGGAATTAGAGGTCTGAGTGGACTACTAACTATGGACAGAAAAGAGATATGAGCTCTTTCTGGCAAATTTCCTGGAGATGCCATTTCTGTTGCTCTCGAAGAAAGTATAGAGTCTTTTAGATTAAAATGAAGGGCAGCCACATAGGGCATTTAGGCTAAGAAAATAGCAGAGGTGGAGCAGGAAAATGTAGAGCAGATTCAAGAGATGGTGAACAGTCTAATTTGACCAATGCATGGCCATACCCAGTTTGGAGTATTGGTTGAGGAGGCAAGAAAAAAAGTGAAACTACTTTTTATTCCTTTATTCTTGCTTTTTAGCAGGTTATACTTTTCCCCCCTTCAATTGAAAAAGTTTTGGTAAAGTACACAAAACATAAAATTTATCACCTTAACCATTTCAGATTATACAGCTGATCGGTATTAAATACATTGATAGTGTTGTACATCCATCACAACCATCTGTATCTGTAACTCTTCACCTTGTAGAACTGAAACCTTTACCCATTAAACAGTAACTCTATATAAATCACATCTCACTCCCTGACCAGCGCCCTCCATTTTACTTTGTGTCTTTAGGATTTTGATTACTCTAAGTGTCACATATATTTTTTGGTGACTGGATTATTTCATTCCAGCATGGTATCTTTCCAGTTCATCCATGTTATGGTGTATGTCAGAAATTCCTTCCTTTCAAAGACTAAATAAT